>CM037859.1:41573336-42173336 GCA_021292105.1 Anadara kagoshimensis | reverse complement strand
CTCGTGCAAATTTGAATTACAACTTTTTTGGGTTACGAGTTATGGCCCGAACACGGAGTTGGTAATATATTTTTACATACATATATCCTAGTTGTACTTATACTTCTCAGTAAATAGTACTACTTGATCGATCAATATAACACGGGCGTATAATGCTCCGCTCGGCGGTGCTCTTGTTTTTTGTATGGTTCAGATAAAAATATACCAGTACATTTAATAGACAGTACATATTGCAATACATTGAAGGAATTTTGCAATATATTGCAATATAATTTTTTGCAGATAGTCATTTTGAAGAGCAGACTGTATATATATTTATCAGTAACAGACCCAAAAAGGTCCTTTATTTCAATGAATTCTTGACTAAAGCAAAACAGAAAATAATAGCCCCTATCAATACCAGATTTCTATCAATGTTTATCACCAGTCCACCCAAACCCACCCCCACACTAACAGTTACGGATGGTTAATAAAATTGTCTTATAAACAAAGCAATACACAATGTTACAATTCTTTGTTATTTCAGATCAAACAAATAATACAGTTACCAAGGAAACTCAGATGCACAAAGTAAACATCAATATGGATGCTTGGAAGTCAGTCTTTGCTGACAAAAATATTACATTTATAGATTCTAAAAAGTCCATGGAAACATATTTACGCATCATGGAGACTTCTAATTGTGATGGTAACTCTCCTGTTAAGAAGGCAAAATTCAATTCTGAAATTACGCACTTATCTGAGGATTTAATAGGAAGTCATAAACATTCTACAGGTTTTGTGAATGGTTACAGTAATACTGAAACAGCCAACCAATCAGAAATACAGACTCATTCCAGTTCTATTTCAGACCAATCAAATACTTCTTTGCATGCAGACTTGAGAACTGACCAATCAAAATCAACTATGCATACAAACACTGGTTTTACAGTTTTAAAGAAGTTTTGTTCTATTTATGATTCTTTGTCTTGGATATCTCAGGGAAAAGATGAAACGTTTCAAATTGAAACTAATAAACAAGACTGTGAATTATCTGAATTACTGGCCGACGCTGCTCACATACAGGTGTTAATTACAGGTAGTCTTCACCTTGTGGGAGGTGTACTGCGTGTTGTTGACCCAACTTACAATTGACTTGATGGAGATGTAACGTCATGAAATAACCCCAAATTAACATTACTGTAAACCCCTTTATATTTAGAGTATACTTATTTGAGACTAAACTTTACTTACATGCAGTCACATGCTGTAGATAACTTATTTTTCCCCCGAGTAGAAAATTTCGCGTCTTAGACCATCTTGGCCATATTCGCGAATATTTGAATTCACGTTTGGAATCTTATTGAATACAACATATGTATGTCAACGTAAAAATATCTGTGTGCTGGAAATATTCACATGATATTTGAATTGGCGAATGGGATGAATCACGAATTTATGCGAAAAAAAATCTCACGAAATAAAAGTGATCTACAGTAGTTATTTATACTTAATTTTAAGACAGACTAAACACAAAAATGTTTAAAAAAAATTTTCTGAGTATTAGTTGTGGATCACTGAACATGGCTACGTTTGAAACATTTGAATACTGTAAACCAAGGAATTTTGACTGCAGTTTTATAAAGCTTTTCACTGTTTGAGCATTGTGCTAAAAATTGGACTAAAATTAAATATGAGTGCACACAAAAATTTGTTGTGTTAAAATAAACCTCTGCTTGTTCCCTCTGTAAAGTAAAGATAGATATGAGTCATTATAAAGTGGTTTACAGTCTGGTAATGTATGACAATCATTGTACTTCAGAATGTATCTGTGTACAGTAAAACCTCATCAGAACACCCCGCAATACTGTACACCAACTTTTATTCGCGAATATGAATTTTCTCGATTTTCTTATCAAAACCAATTTGTGACTATAAACTTACGCAGTATGGACTTAAGATGAATATTGGTATTAATATAACAATTTTCAGAAACAATTTTGCAGCGTTTAACTTTCCCAATTATTTTGTGAAAAGTATCGCACGCAAATAAAAGTTGGTTTACAGTAGCTACATAAACCTTATGTATTATATATGTTGGCTAACTCCATCATTAGGTTTCCATAAATTTAAAATAATTAGTAGCCAAATTTTCAAAATTTGTGAAAATATAGTCCTTTTTTAAGTATTTTTCCACAAATTTGCTAAAATAGGTTACTTTTTGAAAGAATTCCTCAGAAATTAGTAGCCAATGGCGATTTTTGCTACCAGGATTGGAAACGTAGCTTCATTAAAATGTTGAATTGATTCAGATGTGATAACTAAAAAATAAATTTTTATAGACTATTTTAGAATATTATTCAGTATAGTTTTATTTGTGATGTTTAGATGTGTACATGATCTCCACAATATTTAACTTAATTTCAGTATTTCCGACAAGTGAACATGATGGTGTTAAGACATTATACATTTACACTTTAAATGGAAATTTATAGAATTACAACACATTTGTAGTTATTATTTAAAAGGTTGACTTACAAGAAGTGCAATTTACATATAAATATGTTACATCTCATAAAACATATGCAATTTTTATTGTTTTTTATTATTTTACATATATGTTGTACAAGTAAGGCTATCTGTAAAGAACATGTGCCATATACAGAGGTATTATATATACACTGTGCTATATACATGTAAATGCCGCATGCTCATTAGGAACAGTTTTAAGGTCCATGGCTTCATATGTCAAACCAAAAGGAATATCACCTGTCCATTAGGACCATGGTTTTAAGGTCCATGTGCTTTGTATTTCATACCAAAAGGAACCTCTATATAAATATCACCTGTCAATTAGGACCATGGTTTTAAGGTCCATGTGCTTTGTATTTCATACCAAAAGGAACCTCTATATAAATATCACCTGTCCATTAGGACCATGGTTTTAAGGTCCATGTGTTTTGTATTTCAAACCAAAATGAACTTCTATATAATTATCACCTGTTCATTAGGACCATGGGTTTAAGGTCCATTTGATTTATATTTCAAACCAAAATGAACTTCTATATTATTATCACCTGTCCATTAGGACCATGGTTTTAAGGTCCATGTGATTTATATTTCAAACCAAAATGAACTTCTATATAATTATCACCTGTTCATTATGACCATGGTTTTAAGGTGCATGTGCTTCATATGTCAAACCAAAATGAACCTCTATATAATTATCACCTGTTCATTAGGATCATGGTTTTATGGTCCATGTAATTTATATTTCAAACCAAAAGGAGCCTAGGCTTATCAAGGCCCTCAAAAAGTTTCATAGCCCTCATCACAGTATTGTTGATAAGTATGGTGTCTCTGTACCCAAACTTACCATGGATATATTTGAGGTCCCATAGTGCCATGTTTTATTCATTCTTAATTTTGGTTACACACATGGTGGGTGTAGCTAGCTGACAGAAGGTGCTTGCCCTTCCAGAAGACTTGGCCTCACTTCCCTGGTGGAAGTTAACATGTTGAAAAAAATTTGCCAGTTTCAAAGTTTTTACTTTGATATTTTGATTTGGACATACACGGTATGTTTCAATATTGTTAATCTTTCTGTTTAAACAGCCAAAGTCAGATTTTGATGACAGAAGTGGTTGCCCAATTAGCCATATATTTGTATAGCAAAAAGTCACTGCAAAATCAGAATTTTAGTTGCCACTGCATTTATTTTAGTTGCAACTTTAATCCCTGCCTGTGCTTCAGATTTCATCTAAAAAGATCTTCTATATAACCAAAATAAAGACCATCTGTCTATAATTATGTCTTGTGCCCTGTGGGTTGTAAAGTCCAACCTGTCTTAAAGCCCATCTCTATATAAAGCCCACCTGCTTATATAGGCCAGTAGAATTATATCCCAATAGTCCTTTATTCATATTATTTGAACCTGTATATAAAGGTTACCTTTACTGGTTCTTTTAGATGGTCTTTATAGACAGGTTTGACTGCATTTATATAGAGATTTTATTGTATAATATATGATCTCTTACAATAAACATTTTAACCATTGGTTTAAGAATGCAGGATCGTGATTTTGGGGCTGTGGATTTGGAATGCATGATCATGATTTTGGGGCTGTGAATTTGGATTGCAGGCTTATGATTCGAGATTGTGGGGCTGTGAATTTGGATTGCAGGATTATGATTTAGGGATTTGGGGTTTGGATTGCAGGCTTATGATTTAGAGAGTATATGTTTGGATTGCAGGATTATGATTTAAGGGTTGGGGGTTTTGATTTCAGACTTATGATTTAGAGGTTGTGGGTTTGAATTGCATGCTTATTACTTGCATAGGCTGATGATTTTGGGGTTGTGGGTTTTGATTGCAAGTTCATGATTTAGAAATATGGGTTTGAATTGCAAGCTCATTATTTTGGGGTTGTGAGTTTTGATTGCAAGCTCTTAGTTTTGAGGTTGTGGGTTTGGATTGCAAGTGCATAATTTTGAGGTTGTTGGTTTTGATTGCAGACTGGTGATTAAGGGGCTGTGGGTTTGGATTGCAAGCTCATGATTTAGGGGTTGTGGGTTTGGATTGCAGCCATGATTTAAGGGTTGTGGGCTTGGATTGCAAGCTGTTGATGTAGGGGTTGTGGGTTAGAAATACAGCCATGATTTAGGTGTTGTGGGTTAGGATTTCAGACTGGTGATTTAGGGGCTATCGGTTTGGATTGCAAGCTCATAAGTAAGGGGTTGTGGGTTTGGATTGCAAACTGGTGAATTAGGTGTTGTGGGTTAGGATTGCAGACTGTGATTTAGGTGTTGTTGGTTAGGATAAAGACTGGTGATTTATGTGTTGCAGGTTAGGATTGCAGATGTGATTTAGGTGTTGTGGGTTAGGATTGCAGACTGGGGATTAAGGATTGCAGACTGGTGATTTAACAGTTTTGGATTTGGATTGTAGACTGACAATTAAGGTTTCTTGATTTGGATTGCAGGCTTATGTTTAGAGTTCATGGTATTCATTCAAAGATAAGCTTCCCGATATGCCCTTGAGTGGCAGACATTTTTAGCTCACCTGACCGAAGGTCATGTGAGCTTATGGCATAGCGCAGCGTGTGTATGTGCGTGTGTGCGTGCGTGTGTGCGTGCGTGCGTGCGTGCGTCGTTAACACCTATTTTCGACTTCTCCTCTGAAACTACTGGACAGTTTTTAATGAAACTTTGTCAGAAGTATATATGGGCCGGTGCAATTCAGATTTGTTCGTGGCGTTGCCATGGCTACCATAACTAGGTCAAGGTGACCTAGGGGTGCAAAAATCTTAAAAAATCTTCTTCTCCGAAAGTACTGATTGGAGAAAAAATCTGATGTGATGTTTAGCTTCTCTAGGGTCTTAATCCTATAGTTTGTTCATTTTGTGAAATTCGGATAAAAAATAGGTTACGCGTTTTTGCGTTTAATTTTGAAAAAATCGGAAAATAGCTTCAAATTGTTATAACTTGACTATTTGACTAGATAATGACATGGGGTTTTCAGTTTTGACATCTTCTTGTTAGTATCTTCAAAATGAGGTCAAGGTCAATTGTGAAGGTCGTGACCTAATTTTTTTTAACCTCTGATTATAATTATTATCTCTTATAAACTTTTTGTATAGGCATGTATATTAGAGTGTTGTAAGTATTGATACAACGATCATTTTGATGTATAGAAAAAGGTCATGGGTTCAAAGGTCAAGGTCACAGATGCAAAACATTACCGAAATGGTTAATTATCTCAAAAACTATAAACTTTTTGTATAGGCATGTATATTAGAATGTTGTAGGTATTGATACAACGGTCATTTTGATGTATAGAAAAAGGTCATGGGTTCAAAGGCCAAGGTCACAGATGTGAAACAATACTGAAATGGATAATTATCTCGAAAACTATAAACTTTTTGTATAGGCATGTATATTAGAATGTTGTAGGTATTGATACAACGATCATTTTGATGTATAGAAAAAGGTCATGGGTTCAAAGGTCAAGGTCACAGATTCGAAACAATACCGAAATGGTTAATTATCAAAAACTATAAACATTTTGTATAGGCATGTATATTAGAATGTTGTAAGTATTAATACAACAATCATTTTGATGTATGGAAAAAGGTCATGGGTTCAAAGGTCAAGGTCACAGATGTGAAACAATACTGAAATGGTTTATTATCTCGAAAACTATAAACTTTTTGTATAAGCATGTATATTAGAATGTTGTAGGTATTGATACAACGATCATTTTGATGTATAGAAAAAGGTCATGGGTTCAAAGGTCAAGGTCACAGATGCGAAACAATACTGAAATGGTTTATTATCTCGAAAACTATAAACTTTTTTTATAGGCATGTATATTAGAATGTTGTAGGTATTGATACAACGATCATTTTGATGTATAGAAAAAGGTCATGGCTTCAAAGGTCAAGGTCACAGATGTGAAAAAATACAGAAATGGTTAATTATCTTAAAAACTATAAACTTTTTTTATAGGCTTGTATAATAGAATGTTGTAGGTTTTGATACAATGATCATTCTGATGTATAGAAAAAGGTCATGGGTTCAAAGGTCAAGGTCACAGATGTGAAAAAATACAGAAATGGTTAATTATCTTAAAAACTATAAACTTTTTTTATAGGCTTGTATAATAGAATGTTGTAGATATTGATACAACAATCATTTTGATGTATAGAAAAAGGTTTTGGTTTTTAAGGTCAAGGTCACATATGCGAAACAATACCGAAATTGTTAATTATCTCAAAAACTATAACCTTTTTGTATAGGCATGTATATTAGAATGTTGTAGGTATCGATACAACGATCATTTTGATGTATAGAAAAAGGTCATGGGTTCAAAGGTCAAGGTCACAGATGTGAAACAATACTGAAATGATTAATTATCTTGATAACTATTAACTTTTTGTATAGGCATGTATACTAGAATGTTGTAGGTATTGATACAACATTTATCATGATGTAAAGAAAAAAGTCATTGGGGTTTAGTATTTATGTATTCTTAAAATCTATCAGCTAGCCATTAGTTATCAGGTGAGCGTATCAGGCCCATGGGCCTCTTGTTCTAATTTCTATTGCTCCTTTACACCCAGAGGATAAAATAAATGCCTGTTGATGACAAAAATAGGTGGGGGACCATCTAACAAATTCAATGGGGTTTCTATGCCCATATACCTTTTATGGCACTTCTTCAACCCAGATAAGCTACCACATAACATTATTACTGTTGATATTATTTTATATTTTAAATGTTATTATTTTATACACAATTTTATTGTTAAAAAGGGATAAAAATGTTCATGTACCTTTGTGTCTACTTTAATCAGCCTATGATATATCTATAAACTTTTATATTCAATGGATATTGAATTCCATAGGTTGATGTTTTTCATACTAGTATTTAAAGGTGTCATTTCATTCATTAGCAGTGTAAAGTATGTTTGGGATTCCAAAGTTTTTTTAATTCATGGGATTTTTTTTTATAAATTGTTGCTATAACTGTATTAAATCATTCAGTATTCAATATACATGCATCATGTGTATTGCACTTTTATTTCACGGTCAAACCTTCTATAAAGGCCACCTGAAGGAACCAGTAAAAGTGACCTTTATGGTCAGGTGGTCATTATGTATATGTTCAAATAATGCAAATAAACTTTTACTGGCCTTTAAAGGCAAGTGGTCCTTATATAGAGGTAGCCTTTAAGTATAGAGGCGGTCTTAAGGAAGGTTAGACTAATTTTTTTAACAAGAGTAGATGATTTATATGTAACATAAAATGATTATGTAGTTGTATAATATTACATTAACACATTGATAAGCACATAAAATAATGAGAAAGTTATATGTTTTTGTACCTGATTATTTAAATTATAATACAATGGAACCTGTCTTTAATGGCCACCCGAGGAACCCAATAAAAGTGGCCTTTATGGGCAAGTGGTCTTTTTATACAGGTTCAATTAATATGAGTAAAGAACAATTGGGATATAATTCTACTGGTCTTTATAAGCAGGTGGACCTTATATAGAGGTGGCTTTTAAAGCAGGTTGGACTGTATGTTGACATAGTGACCACTGATTATTTAAATCCCCCAACTTTAGATGGACATTAGATACCTTGGTAAATGACATCACTTGGTTTAGGTATATTAATTCCATCACTATTATCAAATCATTCAACTTCACATACAGATATATAGATGAGATTCTATTCCTCGGTCATCCTAAATAAAGAGACTATATGAATGTCTGATATTACCCTAGTCAGACTGAGTGTTTTATTTAGGGTAAATTGCCCACGAGTCTGACACCTTCAAGATTAAGTCAGCAATAAACTCCAAATATCCTCGGAGCACCAGCCACCAGCAGAGATACTCGATCAGTGGTTTAAATTGCATATTATACCCGTTTTAATTTTGCACCACAAAGGATGAAAATATATTTTACCAAACACAGCTAAGGAAATGGAGTATACAAAATATTACTAAATTTTACTAAATTTAAGAAAAAATTAGTTAAGACATGGTTGTAAAACTCGAGCCCTCAGCTTGTAATGTATTCGTTTGACCGTCATTGCGCTTAACCACTAGATTTTTTCACAAACAAGCAATTGTGCTATCTGCTTACAAATAAATTGTTGACTTAAGGATATTGCAAACCATCATCACAATATTGTTAATAAGTATAACGTCTCTATCTTTGTTTTGGATGTATTTGACGTCCATAGTTACACGTCTTTTTGATTTCACAAGAATCGAGTGAAGCTATTTTTCCCCTTCCACAGCACACGGCCTCACTTCCCTGGTAAACCTTGCAGGTTGGACTAAATTTGTCAATCTTAAAAGTTTTCACTTTGCTTCATGAATTGTGATTTGTACATGGGTCGGTAAGTTTGATGTAAATAAACAAAAGTTTTATTAATGGACCAATAAACTTGTAATGTTTGTCTTTTGGGGGTTTACTGCTGAACACGTCACATCGATGAATATACAATCAGAGACATTCAGAACACATCACATTCACGAAAATACAGTCCGAGACATTCAGAAAACGTCTAATTGATAAATATACGACCAGAGACGTCGCAAACACATTGATAAATATACTGCCATAATCATCGAGAACACGTCACATATTAATGATTTTACAACCAGAGACATCGAGAACACGTCCCATTCATGAATATACAGTCAGAGACATCGAGAACACATCGCATTGATGAATTTACGGCCAGACATCAAGGACACGTCACTTGGATGAAAATACGACCAGAGACATTCAGAACACATCACATTGATGAAAACACAGAATCATCGAGACCACGTCATATTGATGAATAAATGGCTAGAGACACCGCGAACACGTCGTATTGGTGAATATACAGCCAGAGACATCAAGAACACACCACATTCATGAATATATAGCCAGAGACATCGAAAACATGCCACATTGATGTATATATACAGACAGAGACACCGAGAACATGCCACATTGATGTATATACAGCCAGAGACTTTGGGAACACGTCACATTGATGAATATACAGCTAGAGACACCGAGAACATGCCACATTGATGTATATACAACCAGAGACTTTGGGAACACGTCACATTGATGAATATACAACCAGAGACTTTGGGAACACGTCACATTGATGAATATACAGCCAGAGACATCGAGAACATATGCCACATTGATGTATATACAACCAGAGACTTTGGGAACACGTCACATTGATGAATATATATACAGCCAGAGACACCGAGAACATGCCACATTGATGTATATACAGCCAGAGACTTTGGGGACACGTCACATTGATGAATATACAGCCAGAGACTTTGGGGACACGTCACATTGATGAATATACAGCCAGAGACTTTCGGGGGACACGTCACATGGATAAATATACAGCCAGAGACATCGAGAACACATCACATACATGAATATACAGCCAGGTGAGACTTTGGGGACACGTCACATTGATGAATATACAGCCAGAGACATCGAGAACACATCACATAGATGACTATACAGCCAGAGACTTTGGGGACACGTCACATTGATGAATATACAGCCAGAGACATCGAGAACACATCACATAGATGAATATACAGCCAGAGACTTTGGAGACACGTCACATTGATGAATATACAGCCAGAGACATCGAGAACACATCACATAGATGAATATACAGCCAGAGACATCGAGAACACATCACATTGGTGAATATACAGCCAGAGACATCGATCGAGAACACATCACATAGATGAATATACGGCCAAAGACATCTAGAACACACCACATTTGTGAATTCACAACAAGAGACATCGAGAACACATCACGTTGATGAATACAGTCAGAGACATCCAGAACACAACACATTAATGAATTGATCGTGGAAATCGATCACTAGCCAGTACCTGTACTTCTCAGTTTCAGATTTTATTGTTATGTTTTCAGCGTAAAAATGGCTTGCATTTTCTTTTAAAATTTTCAACTCTATATGTTAAATAGATTTTTTTGTATATTGTTTCATGTGCAATATCAGAAATATCTCAGCGTCTAGAAGAGGTGTTTGACCATCCGGAGATTGTACAAGCAGAGGAAAATAATATGTTTAATAATTAAACTATAGATATAACCGAATTTTCAAGTTCGTTAGAAATTTATATGTGTGGAAACAATACGTCAAATTTCTTTAACATGGTCTCAGTCTACATTGTAAAATTGTGTATTGACTGTATGACTGGTTTTCAACAAAAATATCTTTAATTTTAATCAATGCAGTTCATTTAAATGCATTTTGTAATTACTTCATTTTTAAGCACTAGACACTTCTTGAACCCAAAATGACGCCAAAAAGAAAGAGTGTTGTAGTGACTCTATATGCCATATAGTATTTTTGTGTCTGCTTTATTTTGTGTAACTTTTTGACAACACAACTTTCAGGCAAGTGATTTCTGGGTTGAGCACTATCTTCTGGTGGTCATATAAGGATTGGTTGATTGAATGGCATTTTACGGCCCAGTCAAGAATATTTCACTTATATTGAAACGTCACCAGCTATAAGTAAAGTGACATAATTTTGAGCTTTGCATTGCGCTAACCCACGGTTTGAACCCACGACCTCCCACACGTACATACCAATCTCACGACAAGCACTCTACAAACTCAGCTACCGTAGGCATAATTAGGTTTGTTTATCATTATTATTTGATGATGACGATGATGATCGCCGAATGATTGATCGTAAAAAGGAGGTTAGTAGCCGACTAGTACACAGAAATCAAGGTAGTCCTTGCCATGGTAGGGATTTACAGTTAGATAAACGCAAGAGAAACATTTAGAGTGTGACCTAATATTTGGACTTTGTACAGTTTATTCTATAAATAGTCATATTTACAACATGATTCGTGTACTAAGCAAGTCTTTAGTAAGTATGTTGACTGAATATTTAGCTATCGTGATAATGCATAAACCGGGTAGATACAGTAAAGGCAGTCTTATATAGACAACCTGAACGGCTTACCCCTGGTCTAACAAGTCAGCGCTGCAGCTGAAAAATAACTAACCTATTGTCTTGTTGATATTTTATCAGTGTGTGTGACATGTTGAAGGAATTCTCACGTTTCTGGTTAGTTTTAGGTTCGTTTAGTTTTCACACACACCTAGCTCTGTTTCATTGTTTTGACTATACATGTATAAGTCTGTAAGTTGGACCTGCATGGATCCTGCTGTCCCCACATCCGGTGCACCTGATCATAATTTTATAAATCTTTACATAAAGTGGAATTAAAAAACCTCTGATGAGATTTTGATCGACTAGAAGTTACAACACATGCATGCAAAAACACATAAAATTGACATAAGTTACAGGCATATGTAAGTAAAATAAGTATAAAACCAAAAGCATGCAGCACATAGTCGTGTCTGAAACTGGAGCAACACAACAAAAGCATTGAATAGAATTAACTACGAAAAATATGATAACTGAAGCTTGAAATATTGCTATTGTCGTTGTGATAAGATTCTTATTCCCCTAATTTTTGTCAATTCTCATTTGTAAACATCAAGAATCCAATCCCTTAGGTTGAGATTTCTATGTCTACAATACAAAGCAATGGTAGATTCTATAAATCTCAGACAAGGATGAATAATTTCATATCTATTTCTTACACTGTTGTAGCCATCTGGGTAGCTCAGTGGTAGACCACTCGCCTATAGTACGGGAGGTCCAGGATTCAATACCTGGTCTGACCCTGCATTTTTAGCTCACCTGGCCTAAAGGCCATGTGAGCTTTTGCCATCACTCGGCGTCCGTCGTCCGTCAGTCCGTCAGTCTGTCAGTCCGTCTGTAAACTTTTCACATTTTGGCTATCTCCTCTGAAACCCCTGAACCAATTTTAACCAAACTTTACAGGAATGATGTATGGAAGGTCCCTTACTAAGATTGCCGAAATTTTTTTGATCTGCCAAAAAACATGGCTGCCAGCCCAGAAGATAGTTTAACATTGGACCCTATGGGAAAAATGCATTTTTGACTATTTCCTCAGAAATGACTGAAGCAAATTTAACCAAACTTTACAGGAATGGTGTAAGGAAGGTCCTCTTTACTTAGATTGCCAAAATTTTTCTGATCTGTCAAAAAACATGGCCGCCAGCGCAGAAGATAGTTTAACATTGGACCCTATGGGAAAAGCATATATTTGCTATCTTCTTTGAAACCGCTGAGCCAATTTGAACCAAACTTTACAGGAATAATGTATGCAAGGTCATTTACTAAGATTGCCCAAATTTTTCTGATCCGCCAAAAAAAAGTGGCCGACAGGGCCAAACAAAGTTTAACATTGGGCCCTATGGGAAAACACACATTTTGGCTATCTCCTCTGAAACAACTGAAGCGAATTCAATTAAACTTTACAGGAATAATGTATGGAAGGTCTTTTGCAAAGATTGCCGAAATTTTTCTGATCCGCCTAAAAATATGGCTGCCAGCTGGGAACATAGTTTAACATTGGACCCTATAGGAACACCACATTTTGGCTATCTCCTCTGAAACTATTGAAGCAAACTTAACCAAACTTTAGAGGAATGATGTATTGGAGGTCCTTTACATAGATTGCCAAAATTTTTCTGATTGGCCAAAAAACATGGCTGCCAGAGCAAAAGGTAGTTTAACATGGGACCCTATGGGAAAAACGCATTTTGGCTATCTCCTCAGAAATGACTGAAGCGAATTTAACCAAACTTTACAGAAATGATGTATAGAAGGTCCTTTACTTAGATTGTCAAAATTTTTCTGATCCACCAAAAAACATGGCCACCAGTGCAGAAGATCGTTTAACATTGGACCCTATGGGAAAAGCATATATATGCTATTTCCTCTGAAGCTTGGGAATCAAATTGAACCAAACTTTACAGGAATGATGTATAGAAGGTCCTTTACATAGGTTGCCAAAATTTTCCTGATTGGCCAAAAAACATGGCTGCCAGTGCAAAAGGTAGTTTAACATTGGACCCTAACGGAAAAACGCATTTTTGACTATATCCTCAGAAATGACTAAAGCAAATTGAACCAAATTTTACAGGAATGATGTATAGAAGGTCCTTTACATAGATTGCCAAAATTTTTCTGATCTGCCAAAAAACATGGCTGTCAGCGCAAAAGATAGTTTAACATTGGACTTTATGGGAAAAACGCATTTTTGACTATGTCCTCAGAAATGACTGAAGCAAATTGAACCAAACTTTACAGGAATGATGTATAGAAGGTCCTTTACATAGATTGCCAAAATTTTCCTGATCTGTCGTAAAACATGGCTGCCAGTGGAGAACATTGTTTCACATTGGACCCTATGGAAAAGCATATATTTGCTATTTCCTTTGAAGCTACTAAAAAAAATTGAATCAAACTTTACAGGAATGATGTATGGATGGTTCTTTACTTAGATTGTGGACATTTTTTTGATCCACCAAAAAAGATGGCTGCCAGCACAGAACATAGTTTAACCCTATGGGAATAGCATATATTTGCTATCTCCTCTAAAGCTACTGAAGCAAATTGAACCAAACTTTATGGGAATGATGTATGGAAGGTCCTTTACTAAGATTGACAAATTCAAATTGCCCGTTTCATTTACAATAAAGGCAAAACACTTTCAAAATCTCGGAAGCTGAAATTTCATTGGACAATAAATGTTACAACAATGGCTCATTCACATATGCCCTAAACGGTGTTTCCTCAGATCTCCCACTCCGCGCCTATATCAAAAATGGGGGAGCAAGTGAGAGATGTGATTTTAATCAGATTGAAAAAAACTGTGAATGGTACATATAGTTCTACAGTGATTTCCTTAGCCATTCTGTCTGATATAAACAATGCATTTTTTCATCACTGGAATACAAATTTGCTTTAAAAGTATTTTAGTCAGGTGAGCGATACAGGCTCAGCCACACTGAGCCTCTGGTTTCTCTTTCCTGTTTCATTTTTGGGCTCGTCCGACCCTTGGGAAGTGGCCAACCAAGAAGTTGGTTCCAGGATGGAACCTGGTGGTTTCAATTTAAGGCAGTTGAATCGAAAAAAGGAAGGTCTGGGTAGCTCAGTGGTAGATCACTCACCTATAGTGCAGGAGGTCCTGGGTTCGATCACCGGTCCGACCCTGCAACTGTTACTGGTGTAGGATTCTGTTTGTCCCTAATTTTCAACATAAAAAACTATTTGTGAACAATTTTTTTCATGAAATTTCTTTTTAAGTGTATTTTCTATGCTGTTCATGTCGGTGAAAACATACGTTGCTATGGCTTTCCGCTAGGATCGGACTTCTTTACTATGAAATAGTATGCATCGGAGAAATAGTGTGCCTTGTAAATGAACTTGAAAGGGATATATCTGTTCTATCGTGAGATATGAATTCTGAGGTCTACGTGTTATGCATTTGCTGATATATGGACATTGCAAATGAATTTTTGTAATTTATTAACATGTTGCAGTGGGATACATCAAAATAATTTGTGCAGTCCAGAGAACTAATCATGTAGAATACAAAAGGAGAGTAACTCCGAGAAAAAATAAATCACAATTATTTTTGCATTTACTGTTTGTCGATATTAGTGTCCTGTATGAAGTGATGGGAACCCCAAAGAGTTTCAGAAAGATAAGTTTTGATTGGCCAATTGACATTGATTTATATAACTGCATGGTGCTCTGTAGCCCCAAACACATGGCTAATTTGCATATATTCATGAACGATATCCATATAACATGCCTGTGTTTAAGACACCCGGTGCTCCAGCTCAAGTGTTTTCTAATGGCGACTATAGCCCCTGTCCTTTTTAGTCAAGTACCCTGTTTCCGAAACGGCAACATCAATATCATAAAACAGCCGTTCAGAGCCATGAATTTCAGGTCTATACCTGTTTCCTTGTTTAAAATGATCATGGCACCCTGTCCTTTCTAAAGCCCTGGGATGGAATGTAGAGCAAATCTCTATAATTTACACCATAAGTTTGACTTTGATAATGTTTAACATCTTTCATTTGGAATTTTAAGTTCTTATTGAATTTATTTTGCTAGGTGTACAAAATTAAAACCTGGGTATTTTTCATTCAAACCAGATATTTTTGCCTTAAAGCTGTCACAGTGACCCTGATCTGCACATGTTTTATATATGCCATGTGAACCATTCTATTAACAACTCCCTGAGGTGTCTATAAAAACTAAATTATCATTAACAGGCCCATAGAACTCAATACCCCAGTAAGGATAATTACCCCATTAAAGCATATGAAACATTTACAAAACTTTACCTGCACACACACACACACACACACACACACACACACACACACACACACACACACACTTGTCAGATAATAGTTTGTTGACATAAGTTTATCACATAAGCAGGACCTATATATACAAGATTTTACTATCTTTGGATGTCAAAGGTCAAAGGTCGAAAAGTAGACTGATGTCTGATCAAGTTATAATTCAGAAAGTAGAATGATAGAATTGAAAAAATAGAATGATGCTTTAATACATGTTCTATTTATAGTAACAATATTAGCTGGTGTTATTTAATTGGATTTTCAGCTAGTTTAACAGTAGCATACCTGTAGTAGTTTATAGTTTTCATATTTATAAATAATTATAAATAACAAAAAAGGATTACTATAATCATTTCAATTTCACTGCAGAGGCCTTCTCATATATCCAGGTAAATTATCAAGGTATGTCACAGTTTACAATACATGTATTTACATCTTTAAATTTAAAATAAACTCACAACTCGTGAGATAAATTAGGATTGAAAATTTTATAAGTTACTGCTCCTTCCATTTTTGTGTAGCCTTGTTTGATTTAAGATTAATACAACTTCCTTTTTTACCCCCATCCATTATATTCTATGTAAAATTTAAAAAAAAATGTTTTTTACACAAATGATTTAAATGGGTTGATTACATCATTTTTAGGCTTTTTCAGTTGAAATTTAAATTCTAGTGGAGGGTACATGATTGGAAACTGTTACGCTGCATTATGTAATAAATGCCACAGAAATTTTATTATATTACATAACAAGGTGTTGTTACATTACGCAAAAAAATTATTACCGGTACACTACAAGGTGGGTATTACATTACTTGGCATTCATTACAGAACACAGCGTAACAGAAGCCTTTTCATAAAATGACTGTAGGACTGATGTTACTTGTGTAATTGTTGCAGATTTAGAGAATATATATAAATACATGTACTGTAAATTGAAAAAAAATATTACACAGTAAGATACTAGATTTCCTTAGTCTGGCAAGTGAAACAGTGTTGTAAGGAAGATTAAGTTTTTCTTCACATATTATTTTATTTTTCTTAAATTTAAAGGGAAGACTTCCAAGTAATATATCAAAGATGCCACCTTTGAACAAAAGAGTAGTTGGTCGGATGTTTTCACAACAGGATTCGTTACCAAGATTACCCGTCCCAGCACTTGACAAAACTCTACAGAAGTACCTTAAAACTGTGGAACCGCTGCTGAATGAGGAAGATCTAGCACAAACTAAACAGGTAATTTTATTTGCCAATATTTCTGTATGTATGTATATCTGTCCGTCTGTCCCAGTTTGGGACCAGGGATATTTGTCCCTCAAGAGACTACTCTGGTTTCAGAAGTATCTATAGGCTACCAGTGCCTTGGTAGTGCAGAATCCAAATCAGAGTTAAACTGAAATCTGATCTCTCTCTCTCTCTCTCTCTCTCTCTCTCTCTCTCACACACACACAAATAAAACACACACCCTCTCTTTTACCCTCTCTCTTTCTCTCTCAGATAAAACTGCCACTCATACCTCCCCTTCTCTCTCTGATAAAACACTTGCACTCCCCCCTGTCTCTCCCTCTCTCTCTCATTGAGTTGATACAGTACCAAGTAGAATATATGTCTGAAATCATCCTTGATTCTAATTAATTAAATCAGTATGTTAGTATACTAAAGTAAAAAATACACAGTCATATGCATGTATGGACCTAGTTTGAAGTTACAACTTGCAGAGTACACAGCACTAGATTACTTGACAAAGTGTCAAGCAGTTTTAATTCCTGTGTGATATTAATTTGATCTTTTTTCTATTTATTTCAGTTAGCAGAAGATTTTCTTAGAGACCCTGGACCTAAACTACAAACTTTTCTAGAGCAGAGAGCACAGAAGGAAAAGAATTGGGTAGGTTCTTTATCAGATAAAAGTAGTTTACCACATGAACTTATATTAAGATTAATCCTGAGATCAATGTAAAAATTGTCTTGTCAGGATAAATTGCTGATGTGACATAAAACAACATACAACCAACAACAAACTTATCATAATATTAGCTTTATTAGTTGATTACTGTAAATACAATATACCACTTCGGTAGCTCAGTTGGTAGAGTGCTCACTCCATAAGTGGGAGGTCATGGATTCGAGCCCTGACTTGGTCTGACCCAAGACTTAAAAGTGGGTAGTGTCTGTTCTTTCGCTAAGCAATCGGCATTACAAAATGAAAGTCACTATTCTTTCGGATGGGAACTTAAAATAAATTAGGTCCCATGGCATGATAAATAACCCTGCTGTATAATGCCATCAGTGCAACACACTGGCTAATTTTCTGCACCTTTGTTTATAGCTGGCAACATCTCGATATAAATGAAATGGGACTGGGATGTTAAACACAATTACTCAACTTAACTCAACTGTAAATGCAATAAAGCATTCTTTATAATGCCCCATGATAACTTATTGCCACAGTAC
Organism: Anadara kagoshimensis; assembly: GCA_021292105.1. Lineage (NCBI taxonomy): Eukaryota > Metazoa > Mollusca > Bivalvia > Arcoida > Arcidae > Anadara > Anadara kagoshimensis. Next base: position 42,155,047 of record CM037859.1, on the reverse strand, counting down.
AGTAAACATTGATCTGACTACAAATTGTGGTGATGAATCAAGGTATTGTTATATGTAAATTAAGATCAGATTAGTTGACACTTGAACTGAAATTAAAAAAAAATAACGTGAATAAAATGACAGTGATTTTGTTGCTCAATTTAAAACAGCTTTCCTCCTGTTATTCTAAAGTTGGGACATTTTTGTTATGTATACATAAGTTGATGTTGCCTTATTTGTTTCTGGCTTTAAGGGGGGGGATCTCTTTAAATGTTTACCACTAAACGTATAATAAACATGGTTAAGTGTAGTTATAATAACCCATCACCAACCCTCTTTTTTTGAAATTATTTTTTACAGTTTTTTACTCAGTCCTACATTATCCTGGATATATTTGATGTACAATAGTTCCATGTTCCTTTCACTCTCAATTTTGATTTCATACATGGCGTGTATAGCTAGCTAAACAGGAGTTGCTTTCCTTTCCGGAGCACCTGGCCTCACTTCCAAAGTTAAAGATCAAGTGTTTAACATAATTTGCCACCAGTTTTCAAAATTTTTCCTTTGTTTTTGGGATTGTAATTTTGACATCGGCTGGTATGTTTGTGTTTATTCAGTTTTGGTGCAAATTTGAATGCATTTGCCAAGGAAAAATACCCTTAACAGATATATTTTAGCATTTTTTTTAAACATTCCCAATTTTATACTTTCAAACATTTGTTTATAAATGTGTATATGTCATTGTATATTGTATTTTATAAAGCTTTCTGATTGGTGGAAGCAGACAGGTTACCTAGAGGTACGATGTCCAGTAACAGTTAATGTTAGTCCAGGGGTTGTATTCCCAAGACAAGACTATAGTTCTAAAGATGGACAAATAAGGTAACTCATCAGACACAATCTAAACATGACTTGTTTTTATCCGCTGCGTTTCAGAGAAAGAGGGGGCATTAAATTTGAGTTTCCATCCGTCCCTCATTCTGTCTTAAATTCCTGTCTGCACTAATTCTCTAAAACTATGAAGCACTAATTCTCCAAACTTGGTGCAAAGAATCAACATAGATAGTAGATGCGCATGTTAATTGTTATCCAAGTTAGTTTGCTCATTTTCCTAGGAGTTATTTTTCTTTGAACATAAGTGCAAATCACAAAAAAAGAACCTGCTGGTGGGATATCATAATTCACTGAATTTGCTCGTTCAGTTACATTTCGGACTGCATGAAACTTCTCAATCTGAAATTTAAACTCAGTAAAAAATTCAAAAATTGAATCTCAAATTGGGTTTAAAAAGGAGCCAAAAACTTTTTTCAAGTACAATTTCTTTTCCAAATATTTAAGACTGGTAATGAGTATTAGAGTTTAGCAAATGTAAAGGGCCATTGGGTGGGGGGGAATTGAAAGGTAGAAGGAGAATGTATGAATTGATTACATTCAGGTAGAACAGTAGGCATGATAAGGCATCCTTAACAAATTGTAACTTTTAGGTAACTGGTGTCAGCATTTGTCCTGTTTGTCTTCATAATTTCACAGGTAAACTGTTATATCTTGGTACACATTTAGTCATATTAAACAAGATTGACATGTATATCTAGGCCTTGTTGTAGAACCAATGGTTGCTAGAGTTAGTAATATCAAAGATTATGTGTGTTGTTTAACTGTAATCTGGTTAGCTTGGGTACTCAGTGAGTGAGTTGTGTAAAGTACATGCTTATGGATTATGGTCCTATCACTGTCTTTGTTCAAGTTCCACTCAGGCAGATCCTAGTGATAAAAACTTTGTCAGTTTCGATGGTTTTCTTTGGGCATTCCAGTTTCAACTATTCCTGAGTTTTATCTCTTCAATATACATTGTTTTTAATTGAAAAAAATCTTGACTAGAATGTAAAGTACCATTACTCCATTCAACTTCTGTTAATTTGTTTGTTTGTTAATGTTTGTATCTTTAGAGTGTATCTGGACATTGTGAGTATCTTTGGAGTGTTTCTGGACATTGTGAGTATCTTTGGAGTGTTTCTGGACATTGTGAGTATCTTTGGAGTGTTTTTGGACATTGTGAGTGTCTTTGGAGTGTTTCTGGACATTGTGAGTATCTTTGGAGTGTTTCTGGATATTGTGAGTATCTTTTGAATGTTTCTGGACATTGTGAGTATCTTTGGAGTGTTTTTGGACATTGTGAGTATCATTGGAATGGTTCTAGACATTGTATCCTTGGGTGTGTCTGGACATTGTGAGTATTTTTGGAGTGTTTCTGAACATTGTGAGTATCTTTTGAATGTTTCTGGACATTGTTAGTATCTTTGGAGTGTTTGTAGACATTGTGAGTCTTTGTGGAGTGTTTCTGGACATTGTGAGTATCTTTGGATTGTTTGTAGACATTGTGAGTATCTCTAGAGTGTTTGTGGACATTGTGAGTATCTTTAGAGTGTTTCTGGACATTGTGAGTATCTTTGGAGTGTTTGGAGATATTGTGAGTATCTTTGGAGTGTTTCTGGACATTGTGAGTATCTTTGGATTGTTTGCAGACATTGTGAGTATCTCTGGAGTGTTTGTGGGCATTGTGAGTATCTTTAGAGTGTTTCTGGACATTGAGTATCTCTTGAGGGTTTCTGGACATTGTGCATATCTTTGGAGTGTTTGTGGACATTGTGAGTATCTTTATAATGTTTCTGGACATTGTGAGTATCTTTATAATGTTTCTGGACATTGTGAGTATCTTTGGAGTGTTTGTGGGCATTGTGAGTATCTTTAGAGTGTTTCTGGACATTGAGTATCTCTTGAGGGTTTCTGGACATTGTGAGTATCCTTTGAATGTTTCTTGACATTGTGAGTATCTTTGGAGTGTTTCTGGACATTGTGAGTATCTTTGGAGTGTTTCTGGACATTGTAAGTACCTTTGGAGTGTTTGTGGACATTGTGAGTATCTCTGGAGTGTTTGTGGACATTGCGAGTATTTTTGGAGTGTTTTTGGACATTGTGAGTATCTTTGGAGTGTTTTGTTGGACATTGTGAGCATCTTTGACGTGTTTCTGGACATTGTGAGCATCTTTGACATGTTTCTGGACATTGTGACAGTATGTAGTTATGTTATTATAATTTGTTATTTTCTACAGGTATACAGCCAGGATGATTGCCGGTGTATTAGATTACAAGGTTCAGATTGATGAGTGAGTAGACTTCTTTTAAATAATGTTTATGGCAGTGTAAAGATAAAATCCTCAGTGTAAAATCACAAAAATGATTCACCAACACTCAGCATTATTTCCCTAGCATTAACGTTTCATATCACTTGGTGAAGATAAGTGTTTTTTCCAGGCATTCATTTCTCTCCAACATCTCAAAACTGACCACCTCCATTAAATTGAAAAATTTTTGACTGGGGATTAAAATACCAATTATTACACTTGAGTGGATATACATGAATGTATTTAATCAAAATCTGTATCTTAACTACAAGTTTATTTCTCACAATTTCAAAACAAACAACAAAATAAAAGAAATTTAAGAAAAGGTTCTGAAAAACCAGTGAAGCAGAACATGCCATAAAAATTTTGATCAATACCTTTGTCATCCCTGTTTTGATTGGAAATGTTCATCTAATAAGTCATGATGAAATCTTAATATGCCACAAAACCTTTGTCATCCCTGGTTTGATTGGAAATGTTCATCTAATTAGTCATGATGAGGTTTTAATATGCCACAAAGTACCGATCACAAATGTCTGATGCTCCTAGCACTGCAGTTGGATACTATAAAGAATAAAATTAACCTTTGATATATGTAACTCAAATAATCATGCGGTGACAGTGTTAGATATGTTAAGACTTTAGCTTTAGTGCTGGGATGTCTCTGATAGTCTCAGTCACTTTTAGTGAAAGACACTTTGTGTTATAATGAAGACTCTATGATCTCTTGTTTATGGACTACTGTAACATATTTATTTTCATGGTGTACTAATTTTCGGTTATTTCGTGGCTGGTTGTTTTGCACAAAAATTAATACCAACCGAAAATTATATTATGCTTACTGTGGTATAGCGCCTATTTCAAAAACGCAAAAAAATTAACTGGGCGGATATGTCAAAATTTCCAATACTGCGAAAATAAATACACGCGAGATTAAATACGTTCACAGTAGGTGCGCATAGGCTGTGGTGATCTTCTGACAAATAGTGTTATATTTTGTGTTTTAGAAAGTCGTTACCTGTTGATCAGCTGGGAGGAAAACCTTTATTTATGTTAAATAGTGTTATATTTTGTGTTTTAGAAAGTCGTTACCTGTAGATCAGCTGGGAGGAAAACCGTTATGTATGACCCAGTATTTTAAAATTTTGTCAGCTTGTCGTATTCCTGGCAAGAAGCATGATGATTGGCTGTGTTTTCCGTCAGACAAACCAAATCCTCCGCGTCATGTGACCATAGTTTATAACAACACAGTAAGTATATACAACCAATCAAAATATATCCTGGCAAGAAGCATGATGATTGGCTGTGTTTTCCGTCAGACAAACCAAATCCTCCGCGTCATGTGACCATAGTTTATAACAACACAGTAAGTATATACAACCAATCAAATATCCTGGCAAGAAGCATGATGATTGGCTGTGTTTTCTGTCAGACAAACCAAATCCTCCGCGTCATGTGACCATAGTTTATAACAACACAGTAAGTATATACAACCAATCAAAATATATCCTGTACATTTATATCTAAGGCATACAATCTAAACCTTAGGTGAATTATATAATCCTAGTATATATTTTAATTTGCCATTTGTGCTTCCTGTTTTCCTTAGTCTTAGAATACAAAAATCCATTATGAAAACCCATGTAGGATAGGGAAATCCCACTCAAGGGTTTGAACATTTCAGGCAGAGATGAGGCTTGCCAAGTCTCTGATAGTTACTTGTATAATATGTTATAGAAATGTTCAATCTTGAGGGTTATATTTCTGTATCCTACATGGAAAACTGTCAATGCATTTTTTTCTTGTTTTAATGTCAATTTTTAGCTCCAAATATGATTTACATAATCATTAATGCCATGTTTGTAAAATCTAACTTTGTTATTTAACATTCTACATTGAAACAGCATTACTATAGGAAAGAATGTACTGTATAAGAAGAAAGGTTCGAGGGTAGAAATGTTAGCGATTTTGTGGTGGCTTTCGTACCGCCAATATATCTTCCCGGTAAAATTTCCTTCCCCTTCGGTACACTTTCCCTACAGGCGAAACACTGAAAATTTCTTGCTGCGAAATAGAAAGATCAAAACTGCAAAAGCTTCCTGTATAAACTTAAAAACAAAGTCAATAATTCTTAGCTCTCATTATTAATATTTTAAATTGTTTGAAAATTGATAAATTTTGTCTACAAGCGTTATCTCAAAACAGTTAAATTGTTAATTAATTATGATATTATTTTTTTTAGTTTTTTTCTCTTGACTGTTACGGCAGTGATAACAAGCCTTTAAGTGAAAGTGTGATTTACAAACAACTCCGACAAATCACAGACATGGCCAATACTCCGGGCGAGGCTGTTGGCATTCTGACCACAGAAAACAGAAATAAATGGGCAAAATCTTACAATAAACTTCTAAAAGGTAAACATTGTTACTTTATAGTCCCTTTTAACAAAAGTCTCACCACCTTAGGGCTTTGTATTTAAGTAGAGTAGGGTCAAACCTGGTCAATTTAAAGAAGGCAAAGGAAACAGAGGTACACAAACAAAAATACTAACCTTTGTAAGTGAATTGAGAAAGTTTCTCTCAGTAGGATCATTCCCAAGTGGGATCTAGACTGAAATTGATTGATTGAATGGGGTTTTACATTCCAGTCAAGACTATTTCACTTATATTAAGACATCACCAGCTATAGGTGAAGTGGCAGAAATTTTCATCTTTGCAATGTGCTCAGGGCAATGTGGCAGGGAGGTTTCTTGAATGTGCCAAGCCTGCCACAAGGCATCTGTTTTTAAGTCTCTTCTGAAGGACCGCATTACTTTCATTTCTAAAGCTGATTGCTTGGCGAAGGAATAATCTCTACCAGTTTTCAAGTCTTTTTCAGACCCGACTTAGGTTCAAACCTCAGACCTTCCATATACGAAGCAATTTTTAATGGTTTTGAGAGCGGGAGATGTTACATTCTATAAAATCTGGTTGTTAATTCTTATAGTAATTCTAATCAAGGTTGTTTTCAATAATTATATTGATAACTACAAAACCCTTATTTCACCTTGCTATTGATAAACTACAAAACCCTTATTTCACCTTAATATGACAACACATGATGAAAATGCTGCCATTCCTTTCTGAGAATGTAGAGATGTAGCTTTCTTGCAGTATTTAGTTTCCACAGATTTTAGCTGTGGGACCCCAAACACATTGATATTTAGTAATAGTTTTTAGTTACATTTTGCAAAGAAAATGTTATAAAATAGTTATATATTTATAATCTTGACATATTCATCTTGTCAGATAAAGAAAATAAAGCTATACTTGAGGATATACAGAGAAGTATTCTAGTGGTGTGTATAGACACTAAATGTCCCGAGGACTTGTCTGATGAACGGAGTATAGCAGCCAGAAATATGTTACATGGGATGGGCAGTCAATTTAATTCTGCAAATCGATGGTTTGATAAAACTCTCCAGGTAAAACCAATATATGTTTTAGTTTGATATTGTCTATTGTGGCCAGATATAAAATGTGACAAAAGTGACCACTACAGACAGATGACAAATACAGACAGGTGACCACAACAGACAAAAGTGACCACTACAGATTATCATACAGGTAAAACTAAATATATGTTACAGTCTGATCTTTTCTATAGTGGTCAGATATAGGATGTGACAAAAGTGACCACTACAGACAAAAGTGACCACTATAGACCGGTGACCACTACAAACAGAAGACCGTTACAGACAAGTGATCACTATAGACAGATGACCACATCAAACAAGTGACCAATACAGATAGGTGACCACTACAGACCAATGACTACTACAGACAGATGACCACTACAGACTGGTGATCACTACAGATTAGTGACGACTACAGACAGGTAAAGACTGAGACAGGTGACCACTACAGACAGATGTGGGATCACTACAGATATGTGACCATAACAGACCAGTGACCACTACAGACAGGTGACCACAACAAACTTGTGACCACTACAGACAGGTGACTACTACATATAGGGGACTATTACATGCAAAAGTGACCACTACAGACAGGTGAAGACTAAGACAAGTGACCACTACAGACAGATGACCACTAGAGACGTGACCATTACAGACAGATGACCACTACAGACAGGTGAACACTACAGACAGATGGCCACTACAGACTGGTGACCACTACAGACAGGTGACCACCACACACTGGTTGCAACTAAGACAGGTGACCACTAGAGGTATGACTACTACAGACAAAAGTGACCACTACATACAGATGACCACAACAGACTGGTGACTACTACAGATGGGTGACCACTACAGACAGATGGCCACTACAGACAGATGACCACTACAGACAGGTGACCACTACAGACAGGTGACCACTACAGACAGATGACCACTACAGACAGATGACCACTACATACAGATGACCACTACAGACAGATGACTACTACAGACAGATGACCACTACAGACAGGTGACCACTACATACAGATGACCACTACAGACAGGTGACCACTACAGACAGATGACTACTACAGACAGATGACCACTACAGACAGTTGACCACTACAGACAGGTGACCACTACAGACAGATGACCACTACAGACAGGTGACCACTACAGACAGGTGACCACTACATACAGATGACCACTACAGACAGGTGACCACTACAGACAGGTGACCACTACATACAGATGACCACTACAGACAGATGACCACTACATACAGATGACCACTAGAGACAGGTGACCACTACATACAGATGACCACTAGAGATTAGCGACCACTTGACCACTACAGATAGAAATGTAGTTTCAACTTCTAGCTTGGTAAAACTGAAGCAAAATAATGTTATATGAAATGGATAGAAAATTATAATGCTGTAAATCTCTGGTTTGATCAATCTCTCCAGTTATGACTTTATACAAAGTACCATATGATTGTACAGAGTCATGTGTATATTCAATCTTCAACCAGTATGTTCCCTTCTATATATTTTCAAATCATTTGTGATTTCAGTTTATTGTCGCTCCAAATGGTATATGTGGCCTAAATTATGAACACACTACTGCAGAAGGTCCACCTATCATCAGCATAGTAGATCATGTCCTGGACTACTGGTAAGTCTTTATGAACCATTGCAAAGAGACTAAATTATTTTTCTTAATGAAAATTATATCCAGTGATAAGCTGTATTTAGGTTTGGCCTCCAAATGTTGGGGTTAGACCTTTAGGTAAAAACCAAACTTTCATGTATATAATTATACAGTCAAATTTGTTATCTTGAAATCGGATAAGTCAAAACTTTGTATGTCTGGAAGCTTTTTATTTGGTCTGAAGTTAATCACTTTATATTTCAGTTTAAAAAAAACTCTGCTTAAGTCACAATCAGATTACGCGAAATATTTTAACTCGAAATATTGGATATGTTGAAGTAAATTTTAGGTCCGTCGGTATGTTTTAATGAAGTGTATTAACCTCGTTAAGTCAAAATTATCAAAGATAAATTACCCCATTGTTTGTCCTCACAATTTGCATGCCCAGGCCCATTTTCTATATAGAGGTATATCTCAATGAAACCTGGTAAGATCCTGTCATATGTCCGTATTCTGTAATGTGTTGATCAAGAATTTTCCAGTGATTATTTTATTTTTTTTTATTTTTAATTTTACTTAATGTTTTAACAAAACAATTTTAATGAAATACTGGAAAATTAATGATTCCTTATTATCCATCAAGTACACTACAAAACGGATTAATTTCCCTTTGTTTCGAATTAAATGAAATTCCAACTTCTTTTAAATCAAACTTGGGATAAGTCGAAGTATTTTTCTTCCTCCTGCAAATTTGGAGATAACGAGTTTCAACTGTAGATCATCGAATGTAAAGTTAATAGAGGAAATCTTGTATCAAAGGTATAGGTAAAAATACTGAATTATTATTATTCACGTTAGATTTAAATAATTAATTGACATGCAATTAAAAAGTAGTTTTTTATGTTTCAGTAAATCAAATAAAGAGAATAGGAATGTATCTATTACAACTGATGTAAAGTCACCAAGGAAGTTACACTTTAACCTAACAGATAGCATTAGAGAGGATATCCATGAAGCTACTCAAAGTCTGGACTCGTAAGTATATATCTGATGTAACAATTAGAGCTTGAACTGTTGATTGAGGGCTAGTGGGTTTGAGGTCCAACTAAGCTTCATGACCTTGAACAGTTAACTGAGGGACCATAGGTTTGAGGTCCAACTAAGCTTCATGACCTTGAGCTGTTAACTTAGGGATCATACATTTGAGGTCCAACTAAGCTTCATGACCTTGAACAGTTAACTGAGGGACCATAGGTTTGAGGTCCAACTAAGCTCCATGACCTTGAACTATTAACTTAGGGATCATACATTTGAGGTCTGACTAAGCTTCATGACCTTGAACTGTTAACTGAGGGACCACAGGTTTGAGGTCCAACTAAGCTCCATGACCTTGAACTATTAACTGAGGGACCATAGGTTTGAGGTCTAACCAAGCTTCATGATGACCTTGCACTATTAACTGAGGGACCATAGGTTTGAGGTCCAACTAAACTTCATGATGACCTTGAACTATTAACTGAGGGACCATAGGTTTGAGGTCCGACTAAGCTTCATGATGACCTTGAACTACAGTAGAACTTCGATGGCTCGAAGTCTGTGGGACTTTGGCCGAGTATTCGAGAGGCGATCTTCATTAGATTTAGGTTTCAGTCCCAAATTCACGATGATATCTCGAAGTTTTCAAACTTCATTTGTAATTGTAAATATAATGTCGAACGGCAAATCTATCGATATCGACAGTTCATTTGAATTAAATAAATTTGGTTGAAAGTAAAAGTAAATAACAACTGACGATATAAAATAAACTTACTTTATTATAGTTATAATACAGCACACATGGTATTGCCGGTTATAAATAATGACCGGAACTACCAGTAATAAACATTGCCATGTGCATTCCAATGAAATGTAAATAACAGAATCTGAATATTCTATGATGAGGTAAAAAGTCAATCATCTGGCATGGACTAAGGTGTTTTACCAATCAAGCGCGGGTCGTAATCGGATTAAGGGATTACTGAACTGATCATGGTTAATTACTAATCTTAAGTAACACTCTATGTTCCAGACGAGTTATTTCGTTTGGCTCAATTACTTTCGTTGAAATCTGTATCATGGCTTCAGCTTGTGTTTTGTTTACAATGACTGACCACATGTCATTCTGATAAAATTGTATTCGAGCGAAAGAAGTTGAATTTTCACTAAATTTACACCTTCGAGAATTATTTATTGTTCGAGCGAGCGGGGGTATTCGAGCTATCGTAGTTCGAGCGATCGAGGTTTATTTACATATGATTTAATAGTGATTTGGACGGGACCGGCAGATGACTTCGAGTTATCCGGGGTATTCGAGGCATCGACGTTCGAGCGATCGAAGTTCTACTGTATTAACTGAGGGACCATAGGTTTGAGGTCCGACTAAGCTTCATGATGACCTTGAACTATTAACTGAGGGACCATAGGTTTGAGGTCCGACTAAGCTTCATGACCTTGAACTGTTAACTGAGGGACCATAGGTTTGAGGTCCGACTAAGCTTCATGATGACCTTGAACTATTAACTGAGGGACCATAGGTTTGAGATCTGACATAGATTCATGGTATATTTTTGAACACCACTTGTACAAGAAATTTAATTGTTCTGGTACACACAGCTGAAAATGAATGTAGAGAGTAAACATTGTAAATTCTATGGGATGGAGAGGAACTATAGGGATAAGCACTAATCTGATAAGGCTATATGATCATGACAAACTTGGAATAAATACCTATACAAGCATTATACATAAATATTTTACCTATTTCATACCAGTTAATAATAGTTTGAACACTGTTTAAGAAAATATTCACAGTAGTGTTAACAATTTTCATAGTTTCCAAAATAAAAAAAGAAGTTAATTTTGATCCAAAAACATTTAAAGGGCCTGCATGACCATGATAACTCATGGCCACAGGACTGCTTTACAGATCACAAAGTCTGCCATTATAGCAGGTTATATAAATCCATTTGTAAAGTCTGCCATTGTATCAGGTTATATAAATCCATTATGGTAGTTCTTTATAATTTAAGTAACAATAAGACCATTATAAATTAACACTATTATATGTTCAGTGAGATTTTGGCAAAAATTGAGGGAGACTTAATAAGAAAAACATATAAGAAATAATCTTTGTGATTTCAAAATACTGTAGGGATAAGTACATGTAAGATGTCAAAGTTATCAAAGAGCAATGTAATGAGGTTTACTCTATATAAATTATTTTACAGACTCGTTAATGATGTGGACTTAACTATACTGGAATTTACAGAATACGGCAAAAACTTCCCAAAATCACAAAAACTAAGTCCGGATAGCTTTATACAGATGGCATTCCAGTTAGCTTATTATAGGTAAATAGATAAATATATTTTTAGCTATTTTTTATGGTTCACCATCAGTTGTCTCTTGTGTGTTAACATTTTACGTTTTGATTATCTCCTCCAAAAATACTTTGCCAAATTTGATATAACTTAGTGATTATCATGATTGGGTTAAAACTTTTAGATTTGCATTAATGAAAGAGTTATGTTCCCTTGCATTCTACATGATGAGGAACAAAGCTATATTCTCATTTTTCTGTTTAATTAAAATTATTGAAATAAGTAATTTTAATTTAGTAACTGCTCCGTATATTTAAATTAAACAGTCAAACCTGTCTATAAAGGCCACCCAAGGTAACCAGTAAAAGTGGCTTTGGGGGCAGGTGACCTTTATATATAGGTTCAAATAATATGAATTCAAAACAATTGGGATACAATTCTACTGGCCTTTATAAGCAGGTGGCCCTTATATAGAGGTGACCTTTAAGACAGATTGGACTGTACATTACATATTAACTTTATCAAAATAATTTATTTGAAATCTTAAGATCTATTGTTTTTAACAGATCATTGTTACATTTAATTTTAGTTCAAGTCCTCAAAAACATACCACTCTTTATTCAAATCATAATTCTAAAAGCAAAGTAAAATCTATAAAAACTGGCAAATTAAGTTAATCATGTGAAATTCCACCAGGGAAGTGAGACTGGGTGCTCAGGAAGGATAAACAGCTCTTCTTCAGATAGCTATACCTGTCATGTTTGTCAAAATAATTTTGAATTAGGTCAATGATGAAATTAAAAAAGACGAGGAATACATATTGATAGGATGATACATGTATTGGAATAAATGGTTATTTTGATTTATTGGAAAGTTTGGATATAATTGGTTTTGAAACTCATGTGGATATACTTGGTTATACAACATGTACATTTGTATTAATATTTTAGGTTATATAATGAACCATGTGCTACATACGAGACAGCATCATTACGTAAATTTCACTTAGGTAGAACTGATACAATAAGGTCATGCTCCAGCGAATCTTTAGCATTCTGTAAAGGAATGCAGGATCCTTCCAAATCAAAAGAAGAAAGAGCTAATTTGTTAAGACAAGCTGTTACAGCTCACAAGACATACACAAATGAAGTAAGTTTTTATGTTGTAAGGGGCCTTAGTGATCAAGTATGTGGTGAAAGGTTCTGTAATGTTGTAAGGGACCTTACTGACCAAGTATGTGGTGAAAGGTGCTGTGATGTTGTAAGGGGCCTTAGTGATCAAGTATGTGGTGAAAGTTGCTGTAATGTTGTAAGGGACCTTGCTGGTCAAGTATGTGATAAGGGTCCTTAGTGGTCATGTATGTGGTGAATTGTGCTGTAATGTTGTAAGGGGCCTTGCTGATCAAGTATGTGGTGAAAGGTGTTGTGATGTTGTAAGGGGCCTTGGTGATCAAGTATGTGGTGAAAGGTGCTGTGATGTTGTAAGGAGCCTTAGTGATCAAGTATGTGGTGAAAGTTGCTGTAATGTTGTAAGGGACCTTGCTGGTCAAGTATGTGGTGAATTGTGCTGTAATGTTGTAAGGGGCCTTAGTGGTCAAGTATGTGGTGAATTGTGCTGTAATGTTGTAAGGGGCCTTGGTGGTCAAGTATGTGGTGAATTGTGCTGTGATGTTATAAGGGACCTTGCTGGTCAAGTATGTGGTGAATTGTGCTGTAATGTTGTAAGGGGCCTTGGTGGTCAAGTATGTGGTGAAAGTTGCTGTAATGTTGTAAGGGACCTTGCTGGTCAAGTATGTGGTGAATTGTGCTGTAATGTAAGGGGCCTTGGTTATTAAGTATGTGGTGAAAGGTGCTGTGATGTTGTAAGGGGCCTTGGTGGTCAAGTATATGATGAGAGGTGCTGTGATGTTGTAAGGGGCCTTGGTGGTCAAGTATATGATGAGAGGTGCTGTGATGTTGTAAGGGGCCTTGGAGATAAAGTATGTGGTGAGAGGTGCTGTGATGTTGTAAGGGGCTTTGGTGGTCAAGTATATGATGAGAGGTGCTGTGATGTTGTAAGGGGCCTTGGAGATAAAGTATGTGGTGAAAGGTGCTGTGATGTTGTAAGGGGCTTTGGTGATCAAGTATGTGGTGAAAGGTGCTGTGATGTTGTAAGGGGCCTTGGTGATCAAGTATGTGGTGAAAGGTGCTCTGATGTTGTAAGGGGCCTTGGTGATCAAGTATGTGGTGAAAGGTGCTGTGATGTTGTAAGGGGCCTTGGTGATCAAGTATGTGGTGAAGGTGCTGTGATGTTGTAAGGGGCCTTGGTGGTCAAGTATGTAGTGAAAGTTGCTGTGATGTTGTAAGGGGCCTTGGTGATCAAGTATGTGGTGAAAGGTTCTGTGATGTTGTAAGGGGCCTTGGTGATCAAGTATGTGGTGAAGGTGCTGTGATGTTGTAAGGGGCCTTGCTGATCAAGTATGTGGTAAAGGTGCTGTGATGTTGTAAGGGGCCTTGGTGGTCAAGTATGTGGTGAAAGTTGCTGTGATGTTGTAAGGGGCCTTGGTGATCAAGTATGTGGTGAAAGGTGCTGTGATGTTGTAAGGGGCCTTGCTGATCAAGTATGTGGTGAAGGTGCTGTGATGTTGTAAGGGGCCTTGGTGGTCAAGAATGTGGTGAAAGGTGCTGTGATGTTGTAAGGGGCCTTGGTGGTCAAGTATGTGGTGAATTGTGCTGTAATGTTGTAAGGGGCCTTGCTGATCAAGTATGTGGTGAAGGTGCTGTGATGTTGTAAGGGGCCTTGGTGGTCAAGTATGTGGTGAAAGTTGTTGTGATGTTGTAAGGGGCCTTGGTGATCAAGTATGTGGTGAAAGGTGCTGTGATGTTGTAAGGGGCCTTGCTGATCAAGTATGTGGTGAAGGTGCTGTGATGTTGTAAGGGGCCTTGGTGGTCAAGAATGTGGTGAAAGGTGCTGTGATGTTGTAAGGGGCCTTGGTGGTCAAGTATGTGGTGAAAGGTGCTGTGATGTTGGGAGGGGCCTTGGTGATCAAGTATGTGGTGAAAGGTGCTGTGATGTTGTAAGGGGCCTTGGTGGTCAAGAATGTGGTGAAAGGTGCTGTGATGTTGTGAGGGGCCTTGGTAATCAAGTATGTGGTGAAAGGTTCTGTGATGTTGTGAGGGGCCTTGGTGGTCAAGTATGTGGTGAAAGGTGCTGTAATGTTGTAAGGGACCTTGGTGGTCAAGTATGTGGTGAAAGTTGCTGTGATTTGTAATCCAGCACTTTGGACCAGATTTAACTCATGTGCAATACCTATATTTTTTGTATTACACCAAAATCAAAAACTATCTGTAAGTCCTATCATGTGATCATTATGTGATCAGCACGAATTTGTGATTTACAGGAATAAAATGAATTTGTATGATTAGAAACTGCATCAAATAATGTCACTGAACAATTGATCTGTTGAGTTTTTCAGTGTTCTGATGTCATAATGTAGAGAACACAATTTTATCTATGAAGGTACAACATTAAGATTTTTTTTAAGACTTGGACATGGATATATTCATTTTCAAAAGATCTGTTGATTGAAAAAAAGCGAGATTGAAAAAAGCAAAATTAAAAAGATCAAATTGAAATTATTTCTTGATTTTGATGAAATATTTGACATATTTACATGATCAGGTTGACCTTTACATTACAATAATTGTACAATCTATTTCAGGCCGTTAACGGGTCAGGTGTAGACCGTCATTTACTTGGGTTAAAACTAGCAGCGATAGATAGTGGTATGAATGTACCAGATTTACACATGGACACTGCTTATACAACTAGTACATACTTCAAACTATCTACAAGTCAGGTAAGACAAAACTAGTAGTGAGGTTTACCACGACTCCAAGTAGTGAGTAGTGAGGTTTACCATGACTCCAAGTAGTGAGTAGTGAGGTTTACCATGACTCCAAGTAGTGATTAGTGAGGTTTACCATGACTCCAAGTAGTGAGGTTTACCACGATTCCAAGTAGTGAGTAGTGAGGTTTACGATGATTCCAAGTAGTGAGTAGTGAGGTTTACCATGACTCCAAGTAGTGAGTAGTGAGGTTTACCATGACTCCAAGTAGTGAGTAGTGAGGTTTACCACGACTCCAAGTAGTGAGGTTTACCACGATTCCAAGTAGTGAGTAGTGAGGTTTACCACGACTCCAAGTAGTGAGTAGTGAGGTTTACCACAATTCCAAGTAGTGAGTAGTGAGGTTTACCATGACTCCAAGTAGTGAGTAGTGAGGTTTACCATGACTCCAAGTAGTGAGTAGTGAGGTTTACCATGACTTTAAGTAGTGAGTAGTGAGGTTTATCATGACTCCAAGTAGTTAGTAGTGAGGTTTACCATGACTCCAAGTAGTGAGTAAATTCCTCTACCTATATGCTACTACTAGTCAGGATTTACCTGTAATTATCATGAAGTTGCCTAACAGCAACCAATAATTTATATTTCACTCTGAAAATCTATACTTATGACAGATGTAAACACTTGAAAATTTTGTTGGGTACTGTTTCTGGTTATAGCTCCTGTTCTATATATACTGTAAACCACTTTATTTTAGCACAGACATATTTTAGCAATCTTTATTTTAGCGCACCAACTATTTGTTTGTACTCTGAGTACCTTATAGGTAATTAAAGGGCAGTTTTGTTTTAGCAGAAAGATCTGACTGCCAAAAACACTAAAATGAAACTGCCACTAAAATGATGGTACATTGCAATAGAAAATAGCATGGCTGAATAAATATGGCCCAATTTTCATTTTAGATTTTAATTAGACTGGCAAATTTGAAATCTAATAATTTTGTTAATTGTTATAATATACTAAACTATAAGGTGTCATTTTGAAGACCATTTCAAGCTTCTAACATCTGTATTTAGTTTTGAGAAAAAGTTTTAGTTCCAAAAGAGATTCTTAACTAAGATTTTTCTTAAATTAACTTTAGAAAATTTTAGCCATATCTTTTTGGAACTAGGAATAAATATTTTTGTCAAAACAAAATGCAGATGTCATAAGCTTGATGTCATCTTCAAAATGAAACTTTAAATCCCTAAATATCTTAACAATTAACAAACTTATAAAGGTGTTTAAATTTGCCATTTTTGAAATGTTCGTGAAAATGTAACAGGTAATTTATTAAATAATATCTGTAACTATTACAACCAGACAAATCAGTTTATATTTTACAAATCAGGTTGTAGATTAACTCAGAAAGGAGGAGGATGAGGTTAGGTAGATTCAATTGAAGTCAGTGTAATGCAGTTATTTAGGTTAAAGGTCACATTATACAAACATTAATGAGGAATTAATTTATATATATCATGCCAAACATAAAGCCGTTTTAGTGTTAGGTCTATTAGTCCCTGTACAAACATTGACAAGGTTTTAATTTTATTTATAGGTCCCAGCTAAATATGAAGCCGTTTTAGTATTTGGTCCAGTGGTCCCTGATGGTTATGGACTTTGTTACAATCCACAAGAAACACAAATTCTGATTGGTGTATCAGCATTTAATAATAGTCCTCAAACAGACTCAAAGAAAATGATTGGTGCATTAAAAGACAGTTTCCGAGATATGAGAGATATTTTAGCAGGGTCTATACAAGCTAAGTTATAGTACCAGTAGTATACTTCATGGAGATATACTGGCATTGGGATGTTATCAGTGGTGCTGCTGTGGTGCTGTTATAAACAGCATATTTCCATATTTTCCATTCCACTTGTTCATTGTGCAGTTTTGGATTGATCAGCCTGGCAAGCTATATTGATTGTATTACATAAAATAATTATTTTCTTATTTTAAATTGTTAAATAGCTTCAAATGGTTATAACTTGACTATTTGAACGGATAATAGCATGGGGTTTTCAGTTTTGACATATTCTTGTAATAACCTTCAAAACGGCATCAAGGTCATTATGAAGGCCATGTCCTAATTTTTTACCTTTCTGATTTTATTTTTATCTTGAAAACTATAAACTTTTTGTATAGGCATGTGTATTTGAATATTGTTGGTTTTGATGAAACAATCATCTTGATGTATAGAAAAAGGTCATGGTTTCAAAGATCAAGATTTTGACATTGGGGTTTCAGTATTTTTTTTTTTTTAAATGTATCAGCCAGCCATTATTTACAAGGTTAGCGTATCAGGCCCAATGAGCCTCTTGTTTTGCCTTTTAATTTAAATAAATAGGAAACTTTATTTATATAGTATGATTTAAATAGTTGGGATTATCTGATTGCAAATATGTTACAGTAGAACTTTGATAACTCGAAGTGCACGGGACTTCGATGATGACTTCGAGTTATCAGGGTGTTCGAGTTTTCGAAGTTGAAGGATGACGTCACAGTGTAGACTTTCATCTCTATGGTAGAAATGTTTGATGGCGATAAACTGCTAACCAACACACTAGTGTAATATATATGCATAAAATAATACTGGTAAATGAATGAAAATGTTTTATAGACTTATGGCGACGACAAACGCATACATAAAATACACAAAATGTGTTTTACCTACACATTATCACAATGCATTCAAAGAACTGAACCAGACAAACATATTCATGTACCTTGTATGTAATAATAATAATACATACGCAAGATAAGACGTACGTTTTGTAGAAATAATAAAATTATTGTGCGTACCACGCGTAAGTAATTAAAACCCAGCTTGGATAGATCACATGCTATTATCACCAGCAGCACAAAACTCGACCACTACTAAGGGAGTGCACGGTTACACTTCATCACTCTTTACGGGACAGAGTACTAATCCTTTAATTGATACTAATTTATACCATAGCAGAATCTTGATCTGTACAACTACTACTCTCATTAATCAGATTATACACTTGTCATAGCTGATGACCGATCAATTCCTGTGATTTCACTGATGGTTCTATTGATCACTCATTCAATTTTAAAAAAGGTTGTTTGTCATACAATTTTTTAATTTTGCACCTTAACATCACTTCAAGTTATTAGGGGTATTCGAATTATAGGAGTTTGAGTTATCGAAGTTGTATTTACGAGGGTTGTTCTAAAAGTTTTGCAAGTAGGCTCTAAAATAAAAAACAAAGACTTGGATGACAATAATTTTTACTTTAATCCTTCAAAATATTCAACCTTTGCTCTTATACACTTTTGTAACCTTGATATCCAACTTTGGAATGCTGCAAAATACTCCGCCTTTGGAATGCTGTTCAGACACGGGTATACAGCACTGCCCACTGCACTTCTCGAGTTATATCGACGTCCTGATAACATTTTCTTCAATTTAGGAAATAGGAAAAAGTCACAGGGACTTAAATGTGGAGAGTATGGTGGATGAGGTATCTCAAGAATCTTCTCATTCTTCAAGTATTCTCGAACAAGTTTATATTTGTGTGCAGGTGCATTGTCATGAAGCAAACGAACATTTCTCATACCGCTTTTTGGTCGCTTGCTAGAGTAAAATTTATTGACTTTTTTCAGAACATTGTCTCTATAAAACTTCCCATTGATACCTCGACCTTTAGGAACTGGAATTTGAACAACTGGACCACTTGAATTAAAGAATATTGCGTATAATACCTTCTTAACACTCTGACATCTCCTTGCAATAATTGGTCTTGTGTCTTTTGTTTTTATCCACATTTTATTGTCAACTCTCCTTTGTGGTTGAAAATAGTATATCCAAGTTTCATCACCCGTCACTATATCAGACAAAACTCTTTTATTGCAGTTCTTGTATTTTTTAAGAAGTTCTTTGCAGATTTTTACACGCGTCGCCTTCTGTTCATCTGTTAGCAAATGAGGGACCCATCGTGCACAGATTTTTCTGAGCTTTAACTCGGATGTCAATATTTTGTGCACCCTTCCTTTTGAGATTCCAGTCATATCAGATATATATTGTACTGTATATCTTCCATCTTTTTCTACTAGGTTTCTCACAGAGGCAATATTACTTTTAGTCATTGCAGTTCTTGGTCTACCAGATCGTCCAGCATCTTTGGTACTCTGTAAACCAGCTTTAAATTTATGCAACCACCTGGTGACAGTACTAAATGACAGACATGAGCTTCCATAAACCTCACAAAGTTCATTATAAATCGCTGATGCTGATATATTTAATACAGCTCTTGTTTTTATGTATGCTCTTATTTCAAACTTCATAGAATCTTTCATTATAACCAGAAAAAAACTTCAGTATGAATGACTATACTGACCTTGTTATTAGATATCTTTTCAATGAAAGTATTCACGAACAAGAGTAGGACAGGTTTCGGTAGACATTAAATAAAGGTACCCGAGAGTATATGATTTATGCAAATTAGATTTGTGAAATGTATGGTAGCCCATTAGTTGCAAAACTTTTAGAACAACCCTCGTATATAGTTTACGTATAAAGAAATCCAGTCGGGACAAAATACTGGCTTCAAGTTTTTCCTGGTATTTGAGATATCGAAGTTCTACTGTATATTATGACAAGATCTGAAAATTTTATAGATCAAGCAGTATTGGAAAACTTATTTTAATTTGTGTATTTTTCACTTGTATTAATACTACTTTGGTAAATGTATTGGTCAGATTTGGAAATTTTAGTCATATTTCCCTAGAGAAAAGTACTGTAAACTGGGAAATGAAAACTGTCGTGTCAAGATACATTAGCATACAATTACTTCTGTGTGTTTGGGTGATCATCAGTACAAATGAAAGTGAATTCTTTCCAAATATTCTATTCATGAAAGTTTTATTTTAGTGTCTTGTTTCTTTTATGAATTTACGTGAATATAAATTGAATATGAAATTTACATGATTTACATTGTCTAAAATTTGTAGTAATTTTATGCAAAGAAAATCATTCTCTCTGATGATGGTCATTAGTTTTTGCACATAATTATTGTTACCACTAATCAGAGGAAGGAACATTGCTAGAAGGTGCATTGGACTGCATATTTGCCTGCCTTTTGCTGTTACTTTAGCTGTGTTCTAGCTAGTCCATTTAGTGATGATTCTTTCCTTTTTTCGTTGTCCTCCTTCAACTGGACTTAGGTCTTCCCCTTTTCCTTTTTTCTTTCTGGTTGCCACCTTAGTGGCAAGAACACCTTCTCACAGTCTGTAGATTTTGTTGATATAAATACCACTTTTATTTGTTCCCTTACATGGCCATTATAGACATGTTTGACTGTACTCTGTTGTGAAGTTGTAAATTTGTGACGACTGACAAATGTTTTGGTTGTGAATATCCATTAAACAAGTCTGTTTTAATTACAATGAAGTATGATGGTTGTGACAGATCAGGTTAATTAATCAAATAATATTGGTGTGTTGTTCATAAAATTGATTTAGTTAATTGGTGTGTTGTCCTTAACATTGATTTTGTTAAGACAATAGTATAGTTTCATGTAATCAGTGTTCAGCAAATCCAATTCTTACACACTGTGCCTTTTGTATAAAGGTCAGTATAAATTGTTCTTAATTGTCCATTGCCAGTAAGTGATATAAAACATGTATATATCACCCAAGCAACACTTTCAGAAAGCTTGTTTATAATAAAAAATCAATAGAATGTCAGTAAAATCAGTGAAAACAATTGATATGCGTGAATAAAATTTGAAGTGAGATGAGATTAGAAAATTCAAGGTTTTTTTTTTTTTTGCTTTGAAGTACAAATTATGTGTATGATAACAGTAGAAAAATGATGCTGTAAAACTGTTTTAATTTACTTCAGTCAATTAAGTTGATTTTACTATGTTGTTGTAAAATATACACAGCTTTATGTTATCAACAATTCAAGTGTCTATCTGCTCATGTTGCTGTTTGTTTGTGAGTCCAAATTGGAAGAAAATAATAGAATCTATCATGAGTATCCATGTAGAACAGGGAATTCTCACCTTACAGGTTAAATATTTCAGACAGGCTTGCTCACAGAAATATTCCCCCTTAGATTTCTTTTTACAGTCCAACCTGCCTTAAAGGCCACCTCTATATAAGGGCCACCTGCTTATAAAGGTCAGGGGTATTGTATCCCAATGGTTCCTGATTCATATTATTTCAACCTGTATATAAAGGCCACCTGCCCCCAAAGGCTACTTTTACTGGTTCCTTTTGGAGGCCTTTATAGACAAGTTTGACTGTATTGCATCCTACATGGATAAATTAATGAAGAATATAGTTCATTACAATATCAGTCATGTTAGCTGATTGAGAAGTTTGTAATAATGAAGTATTTGTTGAGAAGTTTGTAATAATGAAGTATTTGTTGAGAAGTTTGTTATAATGAAGTATTTGTCATACTTAGGTTTGTTTATATTGTGTCTATTTATGTAATCTGTGATACATGTAAATATAGTTGGATATATTTATAAGGTATACATACAAAAACATTAATAGCATTCTGCTAAAATATACAGATATATTTACATAAGTCATTTTGTTGTTTTTTGTTTAACCTTAGTAACTTTAGAGTTCAAGTTAAAGTCTGTCCCGAGCCATTAGGCCCATCAGGCCGGAGCTTATCCTGGTTTCAGTGGCGTTAAGCGACTGAGAGTACAAGACTCTCCCCTGAATGGGACGCCGGTCCATCGCAGGGTTAACCCCCAGCATTTTGCTGGTACTCATTTATTTTTCAGCTGAGTGAACTGGAACAACGTAAAATTAAGTGTCTTGCTCAAGGACACAACACATTGCCCGGTCCAGGGATCGAACCCACGACCTTCGAATCATGAGTCCAATGCCTTAACCACTAGGCCACGCGCTTCCACTTTAGAGTACATGAGATTAAATTTTATACCAGTGTTAATTTAACAGCACTAGACTGCCGTTTCAGAATACAGTTCCTCATCAGTAGTGCTTGAACCAAAATTATGAGACAAAATTTTATCAACAGGTTGAAAGAATGTGCAAAGGACCAAAATACATTAACCGAAATACTAGTACTTTTTATGAGGGAGTATACCTTAGTTTTTGAGGATTTTCATATTTTAACTAGCAGCAAATTTAGAACTTAGAGGATTTGGTTGTTGAACTGTCTAAAGTCTGAATTTACACATCACATTGTATCTAGTTTCTCATCCTACTTGGAACAGCTAATAGTGCAAGAAAGTTTTTCAGTTCCCTTTGCTGAAAGGTGGTGGTTTTCTTCAGACACTCAAGTCTCCTTAATCAATCCTTAACTGACTGCATCCACATCAGTGAAAGAATCTTGACCGAGGTATAAATAACCATTACCCCTACCCACTATCAAAGCATGAATGTCTCTCAGTTATGTGTATGAGTTCCCCTTAGGTCCAATGGCTATAGGGTATCAAGTGTTGTAGCCCATGGTATAGGGTAAATCAAGTCCCATAACTTAATCTATTAGTGTTGTCCAATGGCTATAAGGTATATAGTAGTGTAGCCCAATGGCTATGGGTATGTAGTGGTGTAGCCCAATGGCTAAAGGGTAAGCAGTGGTGTGGCCCAATGGCTATAGAGTATGTAGCAGTGTAGCCAAATTGTTATAGGGAAGGTAGTGGTGTGGCCTAATAGCTATAGGGTATGTAGTGGTGTAGCCAAATGGCTATAGGGTATGCAGTGGTGTAGCCAAATGGCTACAGGGCATGTAGTGGTGTAGCCAAATGGCTACAGGGTATGTAGGGAGGTAGCACAATGGCAATAGGATATGTATCTGTGTAGGAAAATGGCTATAGGGTATGAAGTGGTGTAGCCTAATAGTTATAGGGTATGTAGTGATGTAGCCCAATGGTAAAAGGGTATGTAGTGGTGTGGCCTAATGGTTATAGAGTATGTAGTGGTGTAGCCCAATGGCTATAGAGAGTATGTAGTGGTGTAGCCAAATGGCTATGGGTATGTAGTGGTGTAGCCCAATGTATGCAGTGGTGTAGCCAAATGGCTATAGAGAGTATGTAGTGGTGTAGCCCAATGGCTATGCGGATATAGTGGTGTAGCCCAATGGTTGTAGGGTATGCAGTGGTGTAGCCAAATGGCTATAGAGAGTATGTAGTGGTGTAGCCAAATGGCTATGGGTATGTAGTGGTGTAGCCCAATGTATGCAGTGGTGTAGCCAAATGGCTATAGAGTATGTAGTTGTGTAGCCCAATGGCTATGCGTATATAGTGGTGTAGCCCAATGGTTATAGGGTATGCAGTGGTGTAGCCAAATGGCTATAGAGGGTAAGTAGTTGTGTAGCCAAATGGCTATGTGTATGTAGTGGTGTAGCCCAATGGTTATAGGGTATGCAGTGGTGTAGCCAAATGGCTATAGAGAGTATGTAGTGGTGTAGCCTAATGGCTATAGTGTATATAGTGGTGTAACCCAAATGGCTATATAAGGTATGTAACGGTGTAGATCAATAGCTACAGGGAATGTAGTGGTGTAGCCAAATGGCTATGGGTATGTAGTGGTGTAGCCAAATGGCTACAGGGAACGTAGTGGTGTAGCCAAATGGCTATGGGTATGTGGTGGTGTAGCCCAATGGTTATAGGGTATGTACTGTTGTAGCCAAATGGTTATAGAGAGTATGTAGTGGTGTAGCCTAATGGTTATAGAGAGTATGTAGTGGTGTAGCCTAATGGTTATAGAGAGTATGTAGTGGTGTAGCCTAATGGTTATAGAGAGTATGTAGTGGTGTAGCCCAATGGCTATAGAGAGTATGTAGTGGTGTAGCCTAATGGTTATAGGGTATGTACTGTTGTAGCCAAATGGTTATAGAGAGTATGTAGTGGTGTAGCCTAATGGTTATAGAGAGTATGTAGTGGTGTAGCCTAATGGTTATAGAGAGTATGTAGTGGTGTAGCCTAATGGTTATAGAGTGTATGTAGTGGTGTAGCCCAATGGTTATAGAGAGTATGTAGTGGTGTAGCCTAATGGTTATAGAGAGTATGTAGTGGTGTAGCCTAATGGTTATAGAGTATGTAGTGGTGTAGCCAAATGGCTATAGAGAGTATGTATTGGTGTAGCCTAATGGCTATAGAGAGTATGTAGTGGTGTAGCCCAATGGCTATAGAGAGTATGTAGTGGTGTAGCCCAATGGCTATAGAGAGTATGTAGTGGTGTAGCCCAATGGCTATAGAGAGTATGTAGTGGTGTAGCCAAATGGCTATAGAGAGTATGTAGTGGTGTAGCCAAATGGCTATAGAGAGTATGTAGTGGTGTAGCCAAATGGCTATAGAGAGTATGTAGTGGTGTAGCCAAATGGCTATAGAGAGTATGTAGTGGTGTAGCCCAATGGCTATAGAGAGTATGTAGTGGTGTAGCCAAATGGCTATGGGTATGTGGTGGTGTAGCCCAATGTATGCAGTGGTGTGGCCAAATGGCTATAGAGAGTATGTAGTGGTGTAGCCCAATGTATGCAGTGTTGTAGCCAAATGGTTATAGAGAGTATGTAGTGGTGTAGCCCAATGGCTATAGAGAGTATGTAGTGGTGTAGCCAAATGGCTATGGGTATGTGGTGGTGTAGCCCAATGTATGCAGTGGTGTGGCCAAATGGCTATAGAGAGTATGTAGTGGTGTAGCCCAATGGCTATGCGTATGTAGTGGTGTAGCCCAATAGTTATAGGGTATGCAGTGGTGTAGCCAAATGGCTATAGAGAGTATGTAGTGGTGTAGCCCAATGGCTATGCGTATGTAGTGGTGTAGCCCAATGGTTATAGGGTATGCAGTGGTGTAGCCAAATGGCTATAGTGGTGTAACCCAAATGGCTATATAGGGTATGTTACGGTATAGATAAATAGCTACAGGGAACGTAGTGGTGTAGCTAAATGGCTAAGGGTATGTAGCGGTGTAGCCCAATGGTTATAGGGTATGCAGTGGTGTAGCCAAATGGTTATAGAGAGTATGTAGTGGTGTGGCCCAATGGCTATAGAGAGTAAGTAGTGGTGTAGCCAAATGGCTATATAGGGTATGTAACGGTGTAGAGTTGTGCGAATTTCAGTATCCAAACACCTTTTTTACGACTAGCGCACTCATTAAGTACATTTTATGCTACATAAAATTAACTTATGTTGTTTGGTTGTACTGCACTGGTAGGTGAAAATTGATTTAAAGATCAAGCCATAGGCACTTGTCAAAATTTTCATATTTTTTTCTCCGATAAACCCACAGAGATTGATTGAAAACAGCATCCGTATATATTTGTCATTCCCGTGTCTCCAGTTTCCACGATTGATTTAATCCATATATTTGTTTTATTTTCTATACATGTATGTGTATATCAGATTGGTATGTGATAATTATGGAAATTTTTCTATCTATATATCACAAAGCGACAGTAATGCTTTAATACTTAGATAATTTATACTCGCTGTAGCGCGTTGTTTTTGACCAATTATTTCTGTGAAAAGTTATAACGACACGACACACTGTCACTTCAAAATTGGACATGTACTGTGTTTGATGTTAGTTATAACCTACAAGGACACAACACTCTGTCACTTTACATACACGTACTGTGTTTGATGATGTACAAATTTGATTGGTTATATAGTTATATATTCCGATAAACACACGCTATAATTATTAATATTTTTCACAAAGTATATTCAACATTATCGTCAATTAGCTAATGGCTCATTATATAATAAATTATGATACCGAAGGTGTAATTGGGTGTCAAACAATATGGACTGGAACATGTGTTATATAGATGAAGAAATAACACCAGTTTAATCTTGATCAGCATATTTATTGACGATGAATGTGACTTCGAATGACGACAAGTTAATCATTGAGGTGTCGGGTACCAAGTATGTTTTAAATTTCAATAAAGTGCTTAACAGATCAACAACTAAATTGGGACGAATTGCTGAGAAGATTAAACAAAATGGGTCGGATTTAGATGCAGAAGTTACATTTGACAGACCTGCCATTGCATTCGAAGCAATACAAGCTTATTACCAAACTGGAATTCTACACATGCCGACAAATATTTGCCCAATTGCATTTAAACAGGAATTAGAATTTTGGGAGATCGAACCGTGCGAATTGACCGGATGTTGTCTGTTCAGGTATATTTCTGCTCTTGATGAATTTGAAACCACAACAAAATTTCAAGAAACAATGAAGAGAGACTTGAGAACGTTTAAATATAAAGAGTGTGAAGGTTCAGTTTGGTTGGAGATTAAGCAGAAAATGTGGAGAGTTGTAGAGAATGAGGAAAAGACGGTTTTGTCTAAGGTAAGTTATAGTTTTATATACTTACCTCTTTCTCTGCAGAGCACTGCGGTAGCTCAGTTGGTAGAATGCTCGCTCCGTAAGTAGGAGGTCGTGGGTTCGAACCCCGACCGGGTCAGATCCAAGACTTGAAAGTGGGTAGTGACTGTTCTTTTGTCAAGCACTCGGCATTACGAAATGAAAGTCACGGTTCTTTCGGATGGGAACTTAAAATAAACGAGGTCCCGTGCCACGATAGGCTTGGCACGCTAAGGAACCCTGCTATATAATGCCATCAGCGCAACGCACAGGCAAAATTTCTGCACCTTCGCCTATAGCTGGGGGCGTCTTGATATAAGTGAAATATTCTTCACTGGGACGTTAAACACCATAACTCAACTCAACTCTTTCTCTACAGATCATTTTGTAGCAAGTTTTCACAGTATCATAGTTCAACGCGTCAGTGTTTATAGGCCACCATTTTCAACCCTCTATATTTCATATTGGAACATTAAATTTACAATACTCTTCTTTCTTCTGGGGTCAGTTGTTCGAAGCCTGATTACTTAAATCAATTGATTAGTTAAAATTTGAATTTTGCATGATTCCGGATATATTGTAAACTTAATGTTGAAAATAAATAAAAATTCCGCCAAACTAAAACAAATTGTAATAAAACTGTCGAATTTGTTTATGGTATTTTAATCATTTGTCATATGCCACTTATATTGTTATATACCATATTTTTAAATGTATTTTATGATTAAATTTTAAAAAAATGGTATATGATACAGTGATTAAAATAATCAAGCTTGGAACAACTGTTACCAGATTGGAATGTGCTATCATATATGCTGTAATGATGATAAGGTCCCGCCTAGAACTACGGGTCACTAGTTGCCCATTCGGTAGATTTGGTTGGTTTAATATTGCTTAACGTCGCATCATTAATTGTTATCTATTCGCGACGAGAACTATTATATTAATCTCTATGGATTAATCTATGAACAAGTTAGTGTATGCATGTAAAGTGCGAGTGTGTTGCATGGTCTGCCTTGTACTTGCGCGTACTCGGGGCGACTAGACAAGCGTACCACTCCCCAGTCCATTATACTGATATAGGTGAATCAGTAAAGGCCAACGGTAAGGAAAATTCACTTTCCCACATGTGGTCTGAGCGGGATTCGAACTCACAGCGGTGAGAGAACCTGGATTTGACGACTGACGTCTTATCCATTAGGCCACCGCGGCATCTCCACACTCGGTAGAGATGGGGAGGGGGTTTGAAATTGATAGTATACCTGTAAAACATGTATTAAACAAAAACTAATGCGACATATAACGTCACAAAATAGGAAAAAATAGGGAAAATATCGGTTGTCCTTTAATAGGGTCGTTGGTGGTAAAGTTACAGTATTTTCGTTTGCATCACCTTCTTCTCTGTGTTGGTTGTAGTCAAGTACATATATGTTTTTTCGTCTTCTGCTTTTAATCAATAAAACTAAATGAAATATTTGACAGGTGTCCATTTTCAGTATCGTACGAGACTTTATAAAAATATATGATTTTCCACACCTTCTATGGTAATGACTATACACGTAATCACCCTGTGACAGGTGTTAGTTTAGTTGACTTTTACTTTTATTGCTGTAAATCATTGATAAATGACGGCTGATTCTACATAAAACACATAAATAACAGTACAATATGCATTGTTGTCAGTGTTTATTGTGGAAGCACATTCTTTTTAGCTTTTCAATTATATAATCTAATTATAAGAAGTTTGTAACATTGGTCATATTTTACTGCTATACACCGAGCCAACCAGTTAATATGTAGTTAATAGTTATTTATATGTTTTGATAAATTTTAAAAAATAATGTGTGTGTGTGTGTGTGTGTGTGTGTGTGTGAAGACACTAGTTGTTTAATTATTAAATTTAAAAATAACTACAGTGTGTGTGTGTGTGTGTGTGTGTGTGTGTGAGAGAGAGAGAGAGGACACTTATATAATTATTAAATTTAAAAGATAACTAAGTACTCTGTGAATTTTATCTCCACCAATGCTAGCACACCCGGGGTAAATGTGGAATTTAAACGCCATAGAACCTGGTGTCAAGACTTGGTTTGATGGCAAAAATTTATAGATATAGCTGAAACGAGATATATACAAAATAAAATCAAAAACAAATTCTTTAATCCATGTCCGAATCTCAAACCAGAAGCAAAGCAAAATTTTTGAAACTGACAAATTGGGGTAAAGACGTTTTGTAGCATATTGACGACTTCATCATTTACATACCCAATCAGACCGGAGATGTTCAAGGTTTTCATTCATATATATTCGTGGCACATTTTGCTAATTAAATTTTTTTATCAGAGCCCTTTTCTTGTCGTAAGATAAATAAAAACCAAATAAACAAATTTCTGTTCGAATCATGTCAATGTCATTTTCCAAGATTAAAAAAAAGAAAAAAAATGAAAACTGCCAATCTAGGTTAATCCGGTGATTTCCACTTGGTAAAGTAGGCTGGGTGGACTGCAAGAGTAAGCATCTAAAATTAGAATTATACTTTAAAATCGCACTTTAAAGTCATTTCAAAATAATCATAACGCTTTCTTCAATTATAAGTCGCAGTGAAATCTCACTTTACAGTCATTCCAAAATAATCATAACACTTTCTTCAATTATAAGTCGCAGTGAAATCTCACTTTACAGTCATTCCAAAATAATAATAACGCTTTCTTCAATTATAAGTCGCAGTGAAATCTCACTTTACAGTCATTCCAAAATAATCATAACACTTTCTTCAATTATAAGTCGCAGTGAAATTTCACTTTACAGTAATTCCAAAATAATCATAACGCTTTCTTCAATTATAAGTCGCAGTGAAATCTCACTTTACAGTAATTCCAAAATAATCATAACGCTTTCTTCAATTATAAGTCGCAGTGAAATTTCACTTTACAGTAATTCCAAAATAATCATAACGCTTTCTTCAATATTATAAGTCGCAGTGAAATCTCACTTTACAGTCATTCCAAAATAATCATAACACTTTCTTCAATTATAAGTCGCAGTGAAATTTCACTTTACAGTAATTCCAAAATAATCATAACGCTTTCTTCAATTATAAGTCGCAGTGGGTATTTTAGAGCAAAGATGCTTTTTGTCATTGTATTCCACGTTCGTTCTATCTGTCATAAATCAGATTTTTAAGAGATATACTTAAATAACATTTAAATGGATTTTCTTATCCATGGAACCAGATGGTGGTGTGGTGGTGGTGGTGGTGGTGAGGGGGGGGGTAATTTGTGACGTTAGAGCATGTCGCAAAAGCAATGTTAAATTTTCAGAGCTGATAGTTTATTTTTTGGAAGGGACATTAAACAAATTCTGTCATGTTTATTTCTTACCATAGGATTATCTTGAACTAGGATTTTCAGCAAGTGGTCATTCGTAATGTTGAACCAGTTATTTCCCAGGTGTCGGAAAAATTGCCTAACCTCCGTAACAAATATTTCGTTACTTGCGGAATGCATAACAAAAATAATATAGACATGAAACTTATTTCGAATTACAGTGATATTGAAAAACTGTACATTAGATTGTATCTTTAAACCCAATATCGACCACGTATTTTTTTAATGTCGCATATAAGGACCTAACCTCCGTTACCACATATAAGGACCTAACCTCCGTTACCACATATAAAGACCTAACCTCCGTTACCACATATAAAGACCTAACCTCCGTTACCACATATTAGAACCTAACCTCCGTTACCACATATAAGGACCTAACCTCCGTTACCACATATAAGGACCTAACCTCCGTTACCACATTTTCTGAAAAAAACCCATTAATACAATAAAGTAAGTTTTATTACATTTTTGAAAAGCAGTGGCATTAGCCTCCTCAGTATTTATGTAAAATTCTGTCCGGATTTATTCCATGTTAATAGTGACCAATTGTTAATTTCTATCCTCTGTAAAACCTAACATCCGTAACGTGGGTCAAGTACCACGATTGCATATATAAGCATTTTCTATGGATATATTATCACTCGACCCGACAAGACTTTTTCTTCAATAAATGTTAAAACCAGCAAAATTAAAACGTCATTTGGACCAGATAAAACAGTCATATACTATGAAACTCAAATTATCATATTTTTTTTTATTTTGAATTTTGTGTGTGTAATAATTTATTTTTGGGTCCTTGTACATATACACAAAAAATTTTTATTTTTGAATAAGCGTGACAATTATTTTGGAATAACTGTTAAATACTTGTTAAAGTTTATTTTTATTTACATTTATAGTGCTATTTGATGGCTGCTGTATTTTTCGTCCTGTTATCAATAATTACGCTAGCATTCAGCACGTTGCCGTCCTTCCGAACGGAACTGAATACCTGCCAGAAACTAGAGATATTCGAAGAAGAAAATACCATGTACCACCAGATACGAGAAAACATACAATCACTTAACTGCAGCGAAAATTTGACAAGTCAGTGGGAATCACTGATGTACGAGAACGAACACGAAAATAAGACTATATCAGAAGATGAGTATGCTTCATTAAAACCCGAAGTAGAAAAGATTGACAAAACAACTTATACAAAGGTTCACAGTTATTTTCCATATTTTAACTACGTCATTGACGCCTTCTTCACGATAGAGTTATTTATCCGATTACTCAGCTGTCCAAACTTAAGAAGATATTTTTTATCTTCACTCAATGTTATTGACATTTTAGTACTTTTTGCGGCGTATACTGCCTACTTTGTTGACAGTTTAAAGCTCAAATATCGCTATGATAAAAAAGGTTTAGAAATTCTTCATTACTTTGATATGCTACGTGTGCTCAGAATTTTACGTGTGGTACAGAATTTGGCAGCCATTAGGGTACTTCGCTTTACTCTAAAAACCAACAAAAGAGATTTATACGTCTTGGGGTTGTATCTTTTCGTTGGCGTTGTGCTGTTTGCTAATTTTGTGTACTTTGCTGAGGAGACCAAAAATATATCGTCGATACCGGATGCTTGGTGGTGGAGCGTCATAACCATGACAACGGTTGGCTATGGTGACGTAGTCCCTAAGTCACCAACTGGGAAGATCATTGGTATGTTTTGTGCCTTATCAGGTGTTTTACTGTTAGGGCTGGTTGTACCTATGTTTGTAAACACGTTCCTTTCTCTGTATAAAGTCGCTCAGTTAAATGAGAGGATTATGAAGACTGAATCAAAAAGAAAAGTAAAGACGCGTAATAAACGTACAATCTGCACAAAGCCTAACGTAGTAAGTTCAAGTGCCTGATGTATTATACTTTCACAAGACAATCTGAGATATAAATAGCAGAAGAACATTATGTACATATATTTCAAATAAACATGTGCCATCAGTGCCAGGTTGGTTTCCACAGGATGTTTAGGGCATTTTAAATTAGACGCTGTACTTACAAAAATTTCCGACGGAAGACATCTCCTTGCTCTCCGTAATTGTACTAGTTTTTACAGGTTTTTCTTAACTCTGAATCATTCATATTATTACTGGTATATGTACTTGTAGTTCTGTACTTACAACGAAATACAGCGGATATTTCTGGTTGTGCATTATGAAACTAATATGTATATATAATGAAGAAATGTGTGTAAACACAACCTATAAAGCAGCGCGGAACATCGTAACAATAACTACAGTAGACTGTGTCAAACACCCGTTAGGAATCAATTACTATCACGGGTAAAAAGGTTGTTTTATTACATAAAGTTCTGAAGTTAAACTTTTCTGTTTTAGGTATGATTTACCTGTTTTAAGGTATGATTTACCTATTTACCTGTTTTAAGGTATCATTTACCTATTTACCTGTTTAAAGGTATCATTTACCTGCTTTAAGGTATCATTTACCTGTTTAAAGGTATAATATACGCGTTATGTTAACACCATAGTCATTGAAATGTATGGCCAAACAACATTGACCTGTCCGTTTGACCTTTTATTAGGAATATTCATATAGGAGGGTCCACCCAATACATGGATAGCGTAAGGAGTAGCAGTTAATACATATACACATTGCCCATGATTAGTGTTCAAACCATATAGACAAATACTCACACGCGATCCCTATTACTTAATTTTACTCGTCCATAATTAATATTTAAATCAAAGGTCAGGCTGACAGGTCAATGTTGTTTGCCTATAACTGGTATTGTCTAGGATCGTCTATGATGGAAGGGTATTTACATTTTTGCGATCAGTCTATTATTGTAAATAGGTAACTGGCCACTATAAACAAAATCATTTCGTATACTGCGTCAAGTTTGACCTTTAATTTGCATATTCAGATTTTCAGTGATGAAACAACTTGTTTTGAGTGGGTTGCGTGATTCAAACTTAAACAGGTTGAAATTTCACATGTCGTTTAAGAACATATTTTTTCATATTTTCAATATTTTTTAAAAATCTTTTTCCTTTTAATTTATATGAATAAATTTTAATAAACTTTTTCGATAAAAGTTTGTTGAGAAATTAATACTTGTTCGTTTGCAGTCTTGTTTTAAAGGTAAGTATTTAAAATACTATTTTTATATCTACATGGTAAAACTTGTAATATTCACTGTAGTTGTTAAGGTTTTGGGAGTTAAATTTACTAATCAATTGATAGCTGTTGTCCCTCTGATATTTTGATATGACATATTCGACAGTTTCATTCATACAAGTCATTCAGAACTGAGTTCTTATTGGCTAATACGTACCCACGCGATACGGGTTTACACAGGTGTTCCTATTCCTAACCAGTATACGTCACGGACTATCCCATTGTACTTGTTTATGAAAGAACAACAGGTAAAACAGTACAAACATCAAAATAAAGAATAAAATTCATTTATTACACTTGTTTGGCCTAAAACGACATTTTTTTAAATTAAATGTTTAAAAACTACAAAACATTTAAGGTCATCTAACGAAATTCAGATTTTTGTCTCAAAAGATGAAGTTATTGGCCATAAAGATACGCTTCATAGACTTAATATAAGAAATTACAAAGTAGTTTCAACACATGTTATAAAAACAACAGATCTACATATAGCATTAATGTAATTTTAGGTAAGTAATCCACGATCTTTTTAAGGCCACATTAGTATTTATCACTGTATAAGTGATCGGACTATAATTGACTATGTGATTTAGGTAGGACAGCATGTTTTATAGCCATGGACAACCGCTACCCAGTATTACTATCATCTTTACTTATATATCAACTTTATATAGCCTCAAACTTACACATGGATATGTCTGTTTGAATATTTAAATTAAAGGTCAAACGACCAGATTTAAGTTGACGCACTATGTACTGGGATGGATATACTAATCCATGTCCGAATCACAATCCAGAAGCAAAGTAAAAACTTTGGAAGTGACAAGTTAGGTTAGACAGGTGGACTTCCACCAGTGATGTGAGGCCGGGTGCTCCGGAAGGGTAAGCACCAAGGAGGTAAACAATTCATTTAAATAACCTTTCACACCTATTTCATAGAATGGACTGGTTGTTTACTGTGTCATCATATCTTGAACGGACTATACCTAGTACATTACTAAAACACTCATTAATTGGTTGACAATTCTCTTTGTTGATGCTGTATAACTGGTTCTGTATCCGTATGTTGATGCCGTATAACTGGTTCTTGCACGTTTGTTGATATGTTGATGTCGTATAACTGGTTAATTACACGGTTGTTAATATGTTGATGCTGTATAACTAGTTAATTACACGTTTGTTACGATGTTGATGCCTTACAACTGGTTAATTACACGTTTGTTGATATGTTGATGCCGTACAACTGGTTAATTACACGGTTGTTAATACGTTGAAGCCGTACAACTGTTTATTTAAACGTTTGTTGATATGTTGATGCCGTACAACTGTTTATTTAAACGTTTGTTGATATGTTGATGCCGTACAACTGGTTATTTACACGTATGTTAATATCTTGATGACGTGCAACTGGTGAATATTTAAATCAAAGGTTAAGCGAAAAGGTCAATGTTGTTTGCCGTATAACTGTTTATTTACACGTATGTTGATATGTTGAAGCCGTACAACTGTTTATTTAAACGTTTGTTGATATGTTGATGCCGTACAACTGGTTATTTACACGTATGTTAATATGTTAATGCCGTACAACTGGTTAATTACACGTTTGTTAATATCTTGATGACGTGCAACTGGTGAATATTTAAATCAAAGGTTAAGCGAAAAGGTCAATGTTGTTTGCCGTATAACTGTTTATTTACACGTATGTTAATATCTTGATGCCGTATAACTGTTTATTTACACGTATGTTGATGCCGTATAACTGTTTATTTACACTTATGTTGATATGTTGATGCCGTATAACTGTTTATTTACACGTATGTTAATATCTTGATGCCGTATAACTGTTTATTTACACGTATGTTGATGCCGTATAACTGTTTATTTACACTTATGTTGATATGTTGATGCCGTATAACTGTTTATTTACACGTATGTTGATGCCGTATAACTGTTTATTTACACGTATGTTGATATGTTGCTGCCGTATAACTGTTTATTTACACGTATGTTGATATGTTGCTGCCGTATAACTGTTTATTTACACGTATGTTGATATGTTGCTGCCGTATAACTGTTTATTTACACGTATGTTGATATGTTGATGCAGTATAACTGTTTATTTACACGTATGTTGATGCCGTATAACTGTTTATTTACACGTATGTTGATATGTTGCTGCCGTATAACTGTTTATTTACACGTATGTTAATATGTTGATGCCGTATAACTGTTAACATGTTGATGCCGTATAACTGTTTATTTACACTTATGTTAATATGTTGCTGCCGTATAACTGTTTATTTACACGTATGTTAATATGTCGATGCCGTATAACTGTTTATTTACACGTATGTTAATATGTTGATGCCGTATAACTGTTAATATGTTGATGCCGTATAACTGTTAATATGTTGATGCCGTATAACTGTTTATTTACACTTATGTTAATATGTTGCTGCCGTATAACTGTTTATTTACACGTATGTTAATATGTTGATGCCGTATAATTGTTTATTTACACGTATGTTAATATGTTGATGCCGTATAACTGTTAATATGTTGATGCCGTATAACTGTTTATTTACACGTATGTTGATATGTTGCTGCCGTATAACTGTTTATTTACACGTATGTTGATATGTTGCTGCCGTATAACTGTTTATTTACACGTATGTTGATATGTTGCTGCCGTATAACTGTTTATTTACACGTATGTTGATATGTTGCTGCCGTATAACTGTTTATTTACACGTATGTTGATGCCGTATAACTGTTTATTTACACTTATGTTGATATGTTGATGCCGTATAACTGTTTATTTACACTTATGTTAATATGTTGCTGCCGTATAACTGTTTATTTACACGTATGTTAATATGTTGATGCCGTATAATTGTTTATTTACACGTATGTTAATATGTTGATGCCGTATAACTGTTAATATGTTGATGCCGTATAACTGTTAATATGTTGATGCCGTATAACTGTTTATTTACACGTATGTTGATATGTTGCTGCCGTATAACTGTTTATTTACACGTATGTTGATATGTTGCTGCCGTATAACTGTTTATTTACACGTATGTTGATATGTTGCTGCCGTATAACTGTTTATTTACACGTATGTTGATATGTTGCTGCCGTATAACTGTTTATTTACACGTATGTTGATGCCGTATAACTGTTTATTTACACTTATGTTGATATGTTGATGCCGTATAACTGTTTATTTACACGTATGTTGATGCCGTATAACTGTTTATTTACACGTATGTTGATATGTTGCTGCCGTATAACTGTTTATTTACACGTATGTTGATATGTTGCTGCCGTATAACTGTTTATTTACACGTATGTTGATATGTTGCTGCCGTATAACTGTTTATTTACACGTATGTTAATATGTTGATGCCGTATAACTGTTTATTTACACTTATGCTAATATGTTGCTGTCGTATAACTGTTTATTTACACGTATGTTGATATGTTGATGCCGTATAACTGTTTATTTACACGTATGTTAATATGTTGATGCCGTATAACTGTTAACATGTTGATGCCGTATAACTGTTTATTTACACTTATGTTAATATGTTGCTGCCGTATAACTGTTTATTTACACGTATGTTAATATGTTGCTGCCGTATAACTGTTTATTTACACGTATGTTAATATGTTGATGCCGTATAACTGTTAATATGTTGATGCCGTATAACTGTTAATATGTTGATGCCGTATAACTGTTTATTTACACTTATGTTAATATGTTGCTGCCGTATAACTGTTTATTTACACGTATGTTAATATGTTGATGCCGTATAATTGTTTATTTACACGTATGTTAATATGTTGATGCCGTATAACTGTTAATATGTTGATGCCGTAAATCTGTTAATACGTTGATGCCGTATAACTGATAATATGTTGATGCCGTATAACTGTTTATTTACACGTATGTTGATATGTTGCTGCCGTATAACTGTTTATTTACACGTATGTTGATATGTTGCTGCCGTATAACTGTTTATTTACACGTATGTTGATATGTTGCTGCCGTATAACTGTTTATTTACACGTATGTTGATATGTTGCTGCCGTATAACTGTTTATTTACACGTATGTTAATATGTTGATGCCGTATAACTGTTTATTTACACGTATGTTGATATGTTGCTGCCGTATAACTGTTTATTTACACGTATGTTGATATGTTGCTGCCGTATAACTGTTTATTTACACGTATGTTGATATGTTGCTGTCGTATAACTGTTTATTTACACGGTTATTTAACATTTTTTTTATTTTCTCAGTTATAATAATTACATTAACCTCACGCCACCATGTAGCTTATGTCAGTTTTATTTTGAAGTTTTGTTTCGATATAGATTGATATCTCAGACGTTTTGGATTGTCAACTGCGATAATTTAAACCACTGTATTTTTCAAGGTCCTTTAAGAGTCATATGAACTGCAATGACGATTTTTACTTCATTTTGACCATCCTATTGCGGTATACACAGCACTAATAAGGACATATTCCGACGATTTAATGCTCCTTTGTCCTAGAATAGGGAATTTTAAATATAAAAAAATACCAAAACCTAAAAAGATTTTTTTAAATGAATCCCCAAAACCTCTTTCCAAATCTGAAATTTAATAATGGTGTAAAAATCGTTGTGATATTATACCCAGGTGAACTTTGTATCTATATAACCGTGATTATGAGCAATGTCTATCTCGCTGATATTTTTCTTACGGTTACGTATGTATTGGATACTAACACATGTAATTTAACTGGGGATAATATAAAAACATTTTAGAAAAAACTATTAAAGTTCAAATTTGAAAATAGGCTGTGGGTATTTATTTTAAATATTATTTCTGTTTTTTGGTAGTTTTTATATTTAAAATATAATTTTTTTAGGGCAAAGGAGTATAAAATGTCCGGAGTGTGGTCTCGTTAGAGCTTTGTATACCGTAATTCGGTGGTCAAAATCGCCATTGTGGTTCACATGACCCTTTATAATCAACATTTGAACGGCACCTGAATGGTTGATACAAATAGAAACGTTTTGGTTACACATGGATATTGATATCACCGACGGAGGCACTGGTGGATAATGGAAACCCTTGATTCTAACCTGGAGTAAAAAAAATCTCAATCCGTTCTGAATCACGATTGTCACAAACATTGACACCAGCTTCCCATACAGGTTTGTGAACATCACCATCAATGCTGAAAATGACAGTTTTATAGATTTCTTGATGCTCAACGTTATACATTAACATTTGTCTGGCTTCACTAAAGCCAAGAAACCATAGAATATCTTAATTTATTGATTTTATGTGTAACTGATTCTTTTGTCATTTAACGTTTAGTTGTGTTAATACCGCTCACATTATGAAGTCGAAATTAATTTGAGTTTTTCATAGACAGGACTTTTGTTGTGGTTGGCAATAAATTTTGTTGATTGCTTCAATAATTCCTAGTTTTCTGTTATACTCCAGCGAAGTGGTTTAAAGTTTGATTGATAAGTCATTTAAGATCTGATTATTGTGTCATACTATTTTGATTTATTGTGTTTGTTTAAGAGATCAAATTGAAATAGTAGAGTGGTACAATGAGCATATAAGTATTCAAAAGGTGTTTATTGGGTACTATTATCCTATTTATTTCCATATTTAAGTAGTTTTATTCATATTACTGTACAATTGTGTAATTACTTTATATGTCGTTAATATTCATAATTAGAAGTCACATGTGGGGGTACACTTTAATCTGTCTTAAAGGTCACCTCTATATAACAGCCACCTGCTTATAAAGGAAGGTAGAAATGTATCCTAATTGTTCTTTATTCATATTATTTGAACCTGTATATAAAGGTCGCCTGTTCATAAAGACCACTTTTACTGGTTCCCTGGGTGGCTTTTATAGACTGGTTTGATGCATGTGAGATCAATGGTCCAGATTTGTGAAGAGAATAAAACAATCGCATGTTAATAATATATAGATAGATAGATAGATAGATAGATAGATAGATATCTTCTGTTATAATCTACTGATTTTTATGCTTCATTATAGTTTATCACTTTCATAGAAATAGTTATAACTTAACCTGTTTTAATGTTACAGCACAAGACATCCGTTTCGGAAAAAAGTTCGGACCAAAAGTGTGGAAATCCAAATATTTAAATGAAAATTAAGATAGTTTGAACGAATGAGCATTAGTTTTTAATTTAGCTTAACTTAGTTTTTAGGCATTTTTAAATTTAAGAAACATATAAATTTTATGAACAATGTTTATCTGACTGTACTATGTATTGCGTCCTGGGTAAACGCTATCCTCGGGGATGATTAGTCTACCATCAGAGATAACAGTCAGGCAGTGGTTGCAATTATTAATAAACATGTATTAATTTTGAAGCACTTATTCAGTTTAAAATCATATTTTTATAATTATTCTTACAATTAAAATGTGTAAAACTAAAGACTTAAGCACCCAGCAATGGTCAATTCTTAAACAGTTGTATTTAATGATTACTTCCCCTTGTTTTGAACTTGTGTATTCTACTGGGTAGCAAGTATAGCAGTTTTGGTGTATGGACACATATGTTCGACATTTATAATAAAGAAACCATTTTGCATGGCTGATAAAACTAAATATTCTTTCTTTAAAATGTATAATTTCTTTCTCAAAATATTATGAAAAGAATCCGTCAGTATAAGAAATGAACAGCTGTTAGGTCTAGAAACAAACTAACTTAGATTATAATTCTGGTTTAGTTATGTGACTGATAAAAACATAATAATCGGAGCTAGAAACTTGAAATGGGATCTAATTTAGAGGGGTTTGAAATTACTATCAGCATTACTAGATTTTTAAATCAGAATGAGGATTGTAATCATTGGGTACAATATTTCATGTAGTGGGTGTGTTTTGAAATAGGTACGCTGTTGCCTAATCCTAAACCAGATCAAGAACAATTACAGTTTATGTGAATTGCACATTTGTGTGGATGGTTCCCCAAGGATATTACAAACTAAACAGGCAATATTGTTGTCTTGTCAAAATATACTATTATCAATATGCTGCTAGTGAAATTTTAAAATCCTAAAAAATTAGGATTTACTCCTCCCTCATGCAAAGTATTTCCTAAACTGAAATTGGTCAAATAAATTTTGGACATTTTTCAACTCTGAAACAGTTTGGTTTCACAATTTTGATCGAAACACTTCTGATGAGGAATTGAATTCCGAAACGACCGACTAGTGCTGTAAAATGAATACTAGTATAATATGTAGTTACAAGCTATAGTTACATTTAGATTGAATTATTTTGTGATGGTACACATGGTATAACAATTGGATTCTTATCACATTTTACATATTGTGCTCTGTCATATTTTATATAGTCGCTTGCATATTGTTTTAATGATTAGGTGACTTAGTTTTTGAAAGAAATACAACTGTTTAGATATAACGTTTTTTTTTTTTTAAATAGCAATTTTTATGAGTAAATATATACATTAAGATCCTTTCTCAACTTTTATCAATTAGCTCAAACATACAAAATAGTAATGATTCAAAGCAAACATACCAATCCATGTCCAAACCACAATTTAAAACAAACATACCAATCCATGTCCAAACCACAATCTAAAACAAACATACCAATCCATGTCCAAACCACAATCTAAAACAAACATACCAATCCATGTCCAAACCACAATCTAAAACAAACATACCAATCAAAAACAAACATACTTATCCATTTCCGAATCACAATCCAGAAGCAAAGTAAAAACTTTGGAACTGACAAGTTAGGTTAGACACGTGAACTTCCACCAGGGAAGTGAGGCCGGGTGCTCCGGAAGGGTAAGCTCCTCCTGTTTAGCTAGCTACACCCGTCACGTGTGTAATCAAAATTGTACCAATCCATGTCCAAACCACAATCCAAAACAAACATACTAATCCATGTCCAAACCACAATCCAAAACAAACATCCCAATACTTTTCCAAAACCACAATCAAAAACAAACATACCAATCCATGTCCAAACCACAATCCAAAACAAACATCCCAATACTTTTCCAAACAACAATCAAAAACAAACATACCAATACATTTCCAAACCACAATCACATACAAACATACCAATCCATCTCCAAAGTACAATCCCAAACAAACATACCAATACATGTCCAAACCATCATCCCAAACAATCATACCAATCCATGACCACATCACAATCAAAAACAAACGTACCAATCCATGTCCAAACCACATTCCAAAACAAATATACCCTGTCTAAAAAGCTGAAAGTTGGCAAATTTGGTTAATCACGTGAACTTTCACCAGGAAAGTGAGGCCGGGTGCTCTGGAATGGTATGTACCCCCTGTTTAGTTAGCTACGTCCGTCGCTTGTGTAATTAAAAATGAGAATGAAAGGAACATGGAACTATTGGACGCCAAAATTTGTCCAGGGTAATTTTGGATACAGAGACATCATA
Organism: Anadara kagoshimensis; assembly: GCA_021292105.1. Classification (NCBI taxonomy): domain Eukaryota; kingdom Metazoa; phylum Mollusca; class Bivalvia; order Arcoida; family Arcidae; genus Anadara; species Anadara kagoshimensis. Next base: position 42,113,166 of record CM037859.1, on the reverse strand, counting down.
CGTATCAACAATGTTGTGATGACGACCATAAAACCGTTTGAGAGCCTTGATAAGCCTAGGCTTTCAATATCCTTGCGTCATCAATTTATATGCAAGCAAGCTGCATTGTTGTATAATGTTTCAGTAATAGGAATAAGCTCTACCATAGGGTTCTAATTGTGAAACAAATACAACATAAACAGGAGAAGCAGGTATATTGCTCCATAGAAAAGGAAAATTTAAAATATGAAAATTGTGATTTGACAATAGAATACAAGAATTGTCTTACAGCTTAAAAATGTAACGTTTCGTTAGCGTCATAATTAAGGTATTAGTCTAAATATAAAGCAGTATATTTTATTTCAAGCTCACCAGGACTATAGCAATTGGCTATTTGTGACGTCAGATTGATCTGTATAATATATGGATTTCTTTAAAGTCAAGAAGACAATAAAACTTATTGGAAGGTTGAATGTTCATACAGATATCAGGTGTAATAATTTGCTAATTAAATTTGAATTTGAACTTAAAATTTTGGAGTTTATATATAGATATATATTTCACATTCCATTGTCCCATGTTCCTGTCATTTTCGATAGAAATTCCACACGTGGCAGGTGAAGCTAGCTAAACAGGAGGTACTTGCCCTTACACAGCACTCAGTTTTACATCACAAGTGGAAGCTCACGCGTTAAGCTAAGTTTTCAGGCGGCGCATTAATTTTCATAATACAACATTTGTGGACTTCCATATATACACTGCAAAATCAGGTCTGTTAATTTATTGTACATTTTGTAATTAGAAATTATTGTTCATTTTTTGTTGTGTTTTTAAATAAATGTTTTAAAATCAAATGTTTTGTTGGTCTTGTTACATTCAAGTTTTTGCTGTTTTTAACAGTAAAGAATGTTTTGCATTGAATTCAGCACAAACCGCTTCGCAGTTCTTCAGCTTTGCTAGTTTAAATGCTGGTTAATTACTTGATAAACTAGGAAAAATAACAACTAATATTTTTTTTTAGAAATGACTCTGAAATAAAAAAAATACTCTTTTCATGCTCTTAAATTATGTTTATAATTATGAAAAATCTAGTACTAAGAACAGCCGACTCACCGAACCTATAGACTCTCAAATTTTGTGTCCATCCAAGAAACAATAAAGTGCGTGCTGAATTTCCTTATTTCCTTTACATAATCGATTGATACAGAGAGTAATAAACGAACAAGCAAAAAAAAAATTAAATTAAAAAAAATATCCAAAAGTTTAAATCTAGATTTAATGTCAGTAAATTAGCTTTAATAATTCACTATAAAAATCAAAATAACTATATCTCTTTTTTTCTAAAAAGTAACATAATTGAACATTTGCATACTGTATCATTCGCGTGTCAAAATATCTAATTCTTTCATTTATTATGAGAAAAAGAAAATTATTTTCATATCAAATAATAAAATTTGTAGATTTGTTTACAACCAATCAGTGCCTTTAAAACTTGTACAGTATTTAAAATCTATTACTAAACCTGTTTTAAGTTTGAAGTACTCTACTGCGCTTTCGAAATAATTAGACTTAGAAATAACTGGCTTAGAAACAAAGCGAATTTATTATACAATTGTTTGTAGATAAAATACTATAGGTTAACAACTTTGACCTGTCCAATTGACCTTTAAATATTAATTATAAAGGTGAATTTAAATAATAGGGACCATGCTTGTATATTTCGTCTATATAATATAAACACTTATCATGGGCAATGTGTATATATATTGACTGTGAATCTTAACGCTACCCGTGTATTGGTTTGACCCGCCTATGTGATCATTCCTAATAAAAGGTCAAACGGACAGGTCAATGTTGTTTACCTATACACGATAATAGTTATCTAACACAATGATAATAAACCAAACAGCCTCATTACCTAAAACTATATAGAACATGATCGATGTGAAAATTTGATGTAACATACATATATAAATAATAAATGGACCATTAACATGTTAACAATCCCGTGTGGATTACTGTGGTGCATACCATCTGTCTAGCGTCTAATTGATATATATATATATATCACTAAGTTGTTCAAATTACATGACATTCATAGTTCCAATCAGAATGATTTAACTATCTTTGTACTAGAGCGATAGGATAAGTGTACATGCAATGTACCATCGATGACATTGTTTTTGGACAGCGAATTTTGTAACATTGTTCTAGAAAGTTTTATGAGTTTGAATTAATTTGTAATGTTTCATTTACTTAAGCTTATGGTACATCAGCATCGCTAGGCGCATCATCAAGCAAAACAGTAATTTACATGCTAAAACATCTGGTGAATATCATTTTGCACATATGCCGTAATACAATACGAATTATCTCATCCTATAAAAACCGACTGTTACAATCCTTAACTGTTATAGCTATAACATTGTTCTTTAACAGAAATATTTAGGTAATCGGAATTAGAATCGTTTTTACAGTTGACTTGTTTAAATGAGTAAATGATGACAACCTTGATTTACATAATAAAACGTTTGCAAAATTCACTGTCCCAAATACGGTCACGTATATATGCTAAACTTAATTTATTACATTATCATGAGTTCATGAACCTAAGAACAAAGTCTCTTCAAGACTAATCTTTAGGAGCCTCGACTACCGAATGGTCTAAAATGTGGTTATCAAGATCCAAGCCTAGGCCTGAATCCTGTTCGAGCAAATCATGGTATTTTAGCAGTTCGCTTGTCGTAGGTTGATGCTTTTTTCGGGCATTCTAGTTTCATAGTCCATCCAGAACACTAAAGTAAATACGCTCTTACAGACCATAACTGCCCTGTCATGCAACTCGTAGCAACGGTTGTCACGGGAGAAGGCTGTCATGTCACTCTAACTGGAAGCAACAAGACTGTCTGTTACATCTAATGGCTTCAAGTGGATTACCGTGATGTGATATACAAGACGTAAATCACCAATGATCGTCGTATGATAATGGATCAATGAAACACAAACTTACTGATCCATATCCAAATCATATTCCAATACAAAGTACAAAAAGAAAAACTGGCAAATGAAATTAAACACTAGGAGGTCAGGTGCTCCGCCAGAGAAAGTAACCCAAGTTTGGCTAGCTACGCCCACCACGTATGTAATCAAAATTAAGATGTATACATGCATAAGTACTAATGACATATGGTAATTACGAGCCTTTAACTACCTTATATAATCTAATCATAACAGGTTCAAGTCTATTATTGAGTTTGCCTATATTTCTGCTTCATTACCATTACGATTTCAGTTTACATAGTATTAATGTTCATAGGTTCAGCTAGTTCCGATGTTCTGTTATAACATGCAAATGATCTCTGTATTCATTTAGCATTATTCTTCCAGTTTGTACTTTTATTACCAGTTACATTTCATGGCCATTCCATGGAACGATCGGTATATCCCACCTTAATTATTGGCCCAAGGGTCAAAACATGTCATTTTGTTTGTTCTGTTATTTGAGCATACGGGAAATCTAATTCAGCTTTACCCACGTCAAATATCGACCCTCGGGCCGAAGCATTTGATATAGGTTCAGCAATGCATTATTTACTGTATATCGACTAGGCAGATAACGACTCGGTTATTGCATAATAATATTCAGACAAAAATAAATCCAGCTCGGGGGACTAAAAAGGTTTGAAAGAGAAAGTATTCTCAAATAATCAAAGATCTAACGAAGCGGTTGCTAAAGGATGTGGTAAATATTTAATTCCTGAAAAAGATCTGTCAATATCTGTTACACAGTCATTGATAATGGTTTAATCTGATTAAGACAGTAAATCTTCGCCATACACTTTATAAAGACGACAACTTTCTGACATTACACGGAAATGACTTATCTAACTGCACATGCTAGATGAATGATGATGATGTGAAAAGAACGGCGTAATTAAAAATGACCATGTAGGAATGATTTCCTTCCAAGCTGAATCATGCTGATTTATATCGTTATTTTATCGCATGATTACGTGATAAACAGTAGTTCCTTACCACCATCTGTTTTATGAAGCCATGTATAAAGCTGAAAAACCTGAACTAGTTGACATCTAAGTTTGACAAGTTCGACTTTGTGTTTTCGATCACCGACCGCGGGTCTGACCCACGCTTTGAAAGTCGATAGTGATTTTTCCATCGCCAAGCACTCGGCATTTTGAAATGAAAGGCACCCTGCTGTATAATGCCATCAGCGCAACACACAGGCAAATTTTCTGCACCTTCGCCTATAGCAGGCGACGTCTCGATATAAGTGAAATATTCTTGACTGGGGCGTTAAACACCATTACTCAACTCAAATAGACTTTTAGAGAATATGTGATTATTTGTTTAGTGACGTCACGTAAATGGACGCTGCTTCTGATCATGTCAATTGTCTCTGTACTGGACAAAAACACAAATTGAGACCACTCATAACAAATCAAACACAAAATATACTGGTCCATATCCAAACAACAATCGCAACAGCAAAATAAAAACTTTAGAAACTGGCAAATTAAGTTAAACAAGTGAACTTCCAGAGAAGTTCAATGTTAAACAATCACTGGGAATGAAAAGAAATATTGGACGTAACATACATCTTGGATAATTTTCAATATAGAGACGTCGCACTTAACAATAATGTTAGGCATCCATAAAACTTTTTAGGATCTTTATAAGTGTATGCTTTCAATATCACCGAGTCAACAATTTCTATGTAAGCATTTTGCTTTGTTGTACAAAGTTCTAATTGTGGGACTTTAACGGTACGACACCGTGTGTAATCATCACGTGGTTTAATTTTTGTTAAAAGGTTTCATGAAAGTAGAGTTTAAAATACAGATCATGGGAGGTTGATGTTGAATGTTGCTTGTTAGCAATAATCTATGAAATTTTGTAAAATATATTTTGGTCTTTTGGGTATCTTTTCAACATGTTAAAAACTATTTTGGCTTCATAATTTTTGGCCAAGCACTACTGATGATGAATTGTATTCCGAATGACGGCCGTCTATTGCTGTAAAACTGGTTATAAAATGTAATGTAACTGATACTGGGTGTACCAGTAAAGGTAAAATAAAAATTCACTTTTCCACATGTGGTCAGAGCGTGACTCGAACTCACAGCGGTGAGAGACCCTTGATTTGTAGACTGAAGTCTTATTCATTAGGCCACTGCGGCCTCCGCAGATCATTGGAATGTCGCACCTATCCATTAATGCTTTGTAATTTTACTCATCCTGGAAATAATCAATGAAGAAGACACGGAGTGTCCAAAAACATTATACTAAATACTTCAGATTGAATGATTATGTCCTACAAAAATGTGGTTATTTTATAATAATACATGCGTAAATATACACTATATACTAGCTGTATATTATAATATGTAATTAATAGAACATACTCGACCGGTGGTTGAACTCTTTACTTTCCAGGGAATTAAAATGAAATGTGACAATTTTAATATCATTATAAATGCCTCTCACAATAAGCAACATTTCCCAAGTTAGCTATAAATGTGACATATTCTCGAAGTAAGATCTCCAATGGAATGATAAAGTAATAAAAATATTCCTCACAGAGCTTGGTTATAATCACTTACGGTAAAGTCAGTGACAATTCAGTCCATTTCAATTAAAGTGATACTACAGCCATGTTCTATAAGTCTAAATCAGTTGTCATTGAACGAACGATTACTTTGTATTTTTCACAATAAACAAATTAACTCATCTTATTTTATTTCCATGGCCTTTCCCTCAGGAGCAACTGAGCTCACATCCCTGGTGCTAAACATTATTTGTCAATTTCAAAGTTTTTACTTTGCTTTGAGATTGTGATTTGAAGATGAACTAGATGTTTGTTTTTGACTTGTCAAACAGAGTCAAATTAAAGTGTCTAAAACGCCAAGTATTTTTTCATGATTCCTTTCTATCAGTCCATGTCGATGTTTCAATCCTAAAAGGCAAAACAAAAACTATGAAAATTGGAAAATTAATTCAAGTGAATAACCACCAGAATTGTGAGTCATGGTACTCCATGAGCAAAGGAAAGCTCTAGTTAGCTTCACCCGCCTCGTGTAAAACCAAAATTAAGAATGAAAAAAAACATGGAACTTAAGGAAGTCAAATATATTCAGGATAATTCTAGATACAACTGATACTTTAAGATCTGCTATTTATTTGAACTGATACAAAAACCACACTGATAAAAGGCTACATTTTTAGCTATATGAAACAGGTGTTGACTTCAAATTTGCTATCGTCAACTTCCCTTTTATATGCTGCAAGGTTTTCCAGGTTATGATGCATTTATTTCACAATTAATATGCAATACTATAGTTTGTTTCCACAACAGGAACTTTACACAACGAAACATGTTGTTGGGATATTGGAAGACAAAGGCTATTAAAGCCCTCGTAAGGCTATATGACCATCACACAAATATTGTTGATAATCAAAACAAACGCACTATCCATTGTCCAAGTCGCAGTCCAGAATCACAGTAATGCTTTGCAATATACAAATAAGGTAATATACGTTAACTTTTACAAGGGAAGTAAGACAGGGTGGTCCATAAGGGTAAGTACACTTGTTTAGCTAGAAACACCGCATGTGTGTTATCAAAATTTGGTGATGGGAACATGAAAATATAGGACGTGAAATTTATCCAGGTAAATCCCGAACACATACTTATCAACAATACTGTAATGACGGTCATAAAACATTTTTGAGCCTTGGCTTGCAATATATCTGGGTCATCAATTTATTTGTAAGCAGCTTGCTTAAACTAATAAAGTTCCCGTGGTGGGTACAAGCTCTACCATTGGGTATCAGTAGTGATAAGTGTGATGTCTATGTATACAAAATTATGCTGGATATATTTGGAATCCATAATTTCATTCCATTTCCTTTCCTTCTAAATGTTGATTGAACACTTAGCTAGCTGGACAGGAGGTGTTTACACTTCGAAACATCCGTCCTAAAAGTTCACGTGTTAAACAGAAGCAGGAGAGGTAAGAAATAATTAATCAATTGTGGTACAATATCCCCAAAGACTATGTTAAGTGTGGTTGATCCATACCATGCCAAATACAATTTAGGCATTAAAAAGGGTAAAGTCGATGGAACTAAGACATACTTAATTACTATAATATTGGCCGAGGCATAAGAAAAATCCAATTTTGAGGCTAAATCCTTTACTTTTCAACCTAGCACAATAAAACTTGGTATGGACTGTCTACATAGTATTATAAATCTGACAGAAGAAATAAATTTGACTTCATTGGAAATTTAAATAAAACTTCAAACTGACATGTGTTTTTCAACTATTATCTCTCCAAGCACATAGAAAATATACAATTTAAGAAATTATTTTTTTTCTTTCTTTTTAATTTGGCTTTGGTATATGTGATGGAACAGCTTTGAATGAATTAATAGTAATTTTTGATAACTGTATTATTTGTCATTACTTTTGCTTATATAAGGAAGACATAACTTTTGCTCGGTAACTGTAGAAACATACTAATCCATATCCGAATCACAATCCAGAACCAAAGTAATAACTTTGGAACTGACAAGTTAGGTTAGATACGCGAACTTCCACCAGGGAAGTGAGGCTGAGTGCTCCGGAAGGGTAACCACCTTTTGTTTAGTAAGCTACATCCGCCACGTGCGTAATCAAAATTGTGTGAAAGGAACATTGAACTATGTGACGTCAAATATATCCAGGGCAATACAGGACACAGATACATGAAACTTACCATCCATATATATGCGCCTTTGTATAATAAGTTAACTAAACGTTTATATATATTTCCTGATGCTAATTATCAATTAAAATAGATATACACCAGTGCATGGTTTAATAGAGTCTTATTACATTGGACTGTGTAACTATAATATGTATCATATATCCGGTTGTATATCGATTCTCATGAATATGGTTATTTAAAACGATAGTTCTGTGTGATAACATACAACCAAAACTAGAGCTAATAGAAACTGTCTATTAATCAGATATTTATCTGGATTTACTTAAATGTATAACGATACTTTTTTATTAAGATGAAATAAAATGATAGTTTTGTATGATAAAATACATCAGAGACGAACACTTAGCTTATGTAAACTATCCATTAAAGAGATACTGATGACTTAAGGTCATCAAATGATTTTGTTTTGTTATACGCCATAAGAAAAATATGCCCGTGTGGTATAAATATCTAAAAACATCATCAAAACAGGTATAAAAAATCCTTGATAGATGTCAATTTGAGGGTTGTTATAAATGTCAAAAAATGTTGACCAAAATTTTGATGGATTCTTGTATTATAGAACCCGATCATTTAATCTTGCAACTTTGGGACTTAACAAACCATAATACGAATACAATTATGTCAAGCCTTCAATACTGATGTTTATATAGATCAGATAACGATATGTAAAAACAATTAAGAAAATTATAATTTATATAGACTATTAAAGCTAGCTCAATTATAAAGTAATTTATTTCTAGAAGTTCGCCTCGAAGCTTTGACGGAACAGGTATTGTATGAACACAATTATATTTATCTAAGTTATCTTGATTTCACAGATATATAATCAAACTTTGTGATAATGTAAACCATATACAATCTCACAAAAGTGTCTAAAATGTTATAAAAGTAAAAAAAGATATCGTTTAAAATGTTGCAAGGTTATTCCCGGGTTACGCCTGGTATGTGTGATTGATACTTACATGACAAAAATGTTGTTGTCTTAGGCTTATTCTACCTAGAATGTTTAGTTCTTTAGTAAATTGAATTTGATTTAAATTACCGAGAATCCTACATATACCAAAACTGATTTTATCAACAATAAAATAATTTTTTTCCAACCATAGGGCAGTTCTGGAGTCTTTCGGTTTCAATCGAAAATATACATACTAAACCATATCCGAATTAATATCAAAAACTAACATACTAATACATCTACGAATCACAACCCAGAAGAAAAGTAAAAACATTGGAACTGACAAATAAGGTTAGACACGTGAACTTTTATCAGGAAAGTGAGGCCGGGTGCTCCGGAAGGATATGCACCCCTGTTCAGCTAGCTACACACGCCACGTCTGTAATGAAAATTGTGTAAAAGGAACATGGAACTGTGGGACGTCAAATATATCCAGGGTAAGCCTGGACACAGGGACATCAAACTTATCAACATTACTGTCATAAAACTGTTTGAGGGCCTTGATAAACATAGATTTGCAATATCCCTGGGTCAACAATTTATTTACAAGCAGCCTGCTTCAATTTCTTACTAGGATTCTAACATCTATATAGTACGTTCCTTTAAATGTACTACTGAATCATTATCAGTAATTTTGACAAAAATATTGGCAGACGTCACAGATTGCTTTCAATCATATTCAGATAACATCTATTTAACATATGTCATAAACCTCATGTTGATTCTAACATTCTAAAGGATGTCTTAAACGCCTTACTTCTTACATTTTATCTCCTGTAAAAAGTATTAGAACAACCAATCTCGCATTTTTTAACTTTAAAATGGTCTAAAACAAATTTGAATTATTTAACAAAAAGTTTATCCAGCATATAAATATCTAGTGCTGAACAGAAATTTGACTCTTTTGTCAAACACAATAATAATTCCAGAAGTAATACACTGACGATACCATGGACAAAGTGTTAGAATTCCGAAAGCCAACATGTTTGCTGTGTTTGGTAATATTAACAATGCTACTATTTTCCTTATATAAAACAACTTTTAAAGCAACCCAAATAACCTCATGGGGATACTCACGTGACGTGGCTAAGTTTTACGGCACAAACACAATCATTTTGAGAAGTGCCATTAGATGTGTGTCGAGCTTCACGTGACTTTGACGCACGTCATTAAATTTGCGTCATTCTAATCATCTCCATAACTACAGATTAGAACAAAAATATAATTCCATTTCATAAATATAATTTTTAACACATAATCGGTGTACAAATGGTCACAGACTGTTCACCATTGCCGATTTGTTTTCTTTATTCATGTTTGGCAGAATTTTGCACAAGCTTGTTATATCTGAAGAGAAGACTCCTGCGAAAGCATCTAACACAAGATACAAATATAGATTACATCCTATCTGTATACATTTTAAATTTAGAGGCTATGTGAACGCCATCTACCCTAGCGACTTTTACCTCAATTATGACATCGATAAAAAGCTTCACATTTAGTATTCAACATTGAAATGACAAATGTGATCATTTATTAAAAAAACAGTCAAGCAGATTAAATGCATCTCCCTATTACATATGAAGAGAAGACATCCAATGCCACAGACAAAAATATAAATATATTTATCTTAATCATTAATTTAGAGAATATATTAATGTCATTACCTAATCAAAATTAAACATACTAATTCATATCCGAATCAAAATCCAGAAGCAAAGTAAAAACATTGGAACTGACTAGTTAGGTTAGACACATGAACATTCACCAGGGAAGTGAGGACGGGTGCTCCGGAAGGGTAAGCACCTCCTGTTTAGCTAGCTACATCCTCCATGTGTGTAATCAAAATTGTGTGAAAGGAACATGGAACTATGAGACGTCAAATATATCCAGGGGAATCCTGGACACAGATACATGAAACTTATCATCAATATATATGCGCCTTGTATAATGAGTTAACTTAACGTTTATATATAGTTCCTGATGCTAACTATTAACTAGATTAGATATACACAAGTACATGGTTTAATAGAGTGATATTACATTGGACTGTGTAAGTATAATATGTATCATATATCCGGTTTTTCTTAAATGTATATCAATTCTCATAAATATGGTTACATAAAACTATAGTTTTGTATGATAAAACACATCAGAGACGAACACTTAGCTTATATAAACTGTCCATTAAACAGATATTAATGACTTAAGGTCATCAAATGATTTTGTTTTGTTATACTCCATAAGAAAAATATGCCCGTGTGGTATAAATCTTTAAATACATCATCAGAACAGGTATAAAATCCTTGATAGATGTCAATTTGAGGGTTGTTATAAATGTCAAAAACTGTTGACCAAAATTTTGATGGATTCTTGTATAATTTATAGAACCCGATCTTTTAATCTTGCAACTTTGGGACTTAACCAACCATAATTCGAATGTCAAACCTTCAATACTAATGTTTATATAGATCAGATAACGAATGATATGTAAAAACAATTAAGAAAATTATAAGATATATAGACTATTAATGCTAGCTCGATTATAAAGTAATTTATTCCTAGAAGTTCGCCTCGAAGCTTTCACGGAACTGGTATTTTAGAACACAATTACATTTATCTAAGTTATCTTGATTTCACAGATATATAATCAAACTTTGTGATAATGTAAACCATATACAATCTCACAAAAGTGTCTAAATTTCGTAATAAAAGTAAAAAAAAAGATATCGTTTAAAATGTTGCAAGGTTATTCCCGGGTTACGCCTGGTATGTGTGATTGATACTTACATGACAAAAATGTTGTTGTCTTAGGCTTATTCTACCTAGAATGTTTAGTTCTTTAGTTAATTGATTTTGATAGATTTACCGGGAATCATACACATACCAAAACTGATTGTATCAACAATAAAATAATTTTTACCAACCATAGGGCAGTTCTGGAGACTTTCGGTATCAATCGAAAATAAACATACTAATCCATATCCGAATAACTATCAAAAACAAACATACTAATACATCTACGAATCACAACTCAGAAGCAAAGTAAAAACTTTGGAACTAACAGATAAGGTTAGACACGTAAACTTCCATCAGGATAGTGAGGATGGGTGCTCCGGAAGGATAAGCGCCTCTTGTTTAGCTAGCTACACCCGTCACGTGTGTAATGAAAATTGTGTGAAAGGAACATGGAACTATAGGACGTCAAATATATTCTTGACACAGAGACACTGAACTTATCAATATTACTGTAATGACGGTCATAAAACTATATGAGGGCCTTAATAAATCTAGGCTTGCAATATCCCTGGCTCAACAATTCGTTTACAAGCATCCTGCTTCAATTTAAAAAAGGAAGAGATTGACCTTTCTTACTTGTATTGGACTCGTTATCTTTACTAACATCCATACAAGGAAAGATATATAGCACGTTCCTTTAAATGTACTACTAAATCATTTTCACTAATTTTGACACAAATATTGGCAGACGTCACAGATTGCTTTCAGTCTTATTCAGATAACGTCTACGTCTATTCTACATATGACATAAACCACATGTTGATTCTAACATTGTAACTTTATGTTCGGTGATATTTACAATGCTGCAATTTTTTTCCTTATATGAAACAGCTTTTAAAACAATCCAAATAACCTTATGGAGATACTCACGTGACGTAGCTGAGTTTGACGTCACAAACACAATCATTTTGAGAAGTGACATTAGATGTGTGCAGAGCTTCACGTGACGATGCCGACTTTGACGCACTTCGTTAAATTTGCGTCATTCTCATCATCTCCATACATTTATGTTAGAACCAAAATAGAAATCCATTTTTTAATTTAATTTTTAACACATATTCGGTGTACAAATGGTCACAAACTGTTCATCATTGTTTGCCGATTTGTTTTCTTTATTCATGTTTGGCAGTATTTTGCACAAGCCTGTTAGATTTGAAGAGAAGATTGCCGGGAAAGCACCCAACACAACATACAAATATAGATTACATCCTATCTGTAGATATTTTAAATTTAGAGGCTATGTGAACTCCATCTACCCTAGCGACTTTTACCTCAATTATGACATCGATAAAAAGCTTCACATTTAGCATTCAGCATTCAAATGACAAATGTGATCATTTATTAAAAAACAGTCAATCAGAATAAATGCATCTCCCTATTACATATGGAGAGAAGACATCCAATGACACAGACAAAAATATAAATATATTTATCTTAATCATTAATTTAGAGAATATATTAATGTCATTACCTAATCAAAATCAAACATACTAATCCATGTCCGAATCAAATCCAGAAGCAAAGTAAAAACTTTAGAACTGGCTAGTTAGGTTAGACACGTGAACTTCCACCAGGGAAGTGAGGCCGGGTACTCCGGAAGGGTAAGCACCTTCTGTTTAGCTAGCTACACCCGCCATGTGTGTAATCAAAATTGTGTGAAAGGAACATGGAACTATGAGATGTTAAATATATCCAGGCCAATCATGGACACAGATACATCAAACTTATCAACAATACTGTGATGACTGCCATAAAACTTTTTGAGGGCCTTTGTAAGCCTAGGCTTGCAATATCCCTGAGTCAATAATTATTTGCAAGCAGCCTACTTCGTTGTACAAAGTCCCCGTAGTGGCAACAAGCTCTACCATAGCGTATCAATTGGGAAACAAATACACCATAAGCAGGAGAAGCAAGTATGTTGCTGCATAAAAAAGGAAAGTTGACAATAGAAAAATTGAAGTTATCACGTTTGTCATAAAGTTTCAAATGTAGCCTTTAGAGTGCGTTGTACTTCAGGTTTAAGTCTAAATATGAAGCAGAGCTTGATGAATCAGTCGTGTCTTTTATTTCAAGCTCACTAGAATAGATGACATTTACATAGTCTCAAAATTTAGGATTGTTAAGAGACAGAGCGTCATCAATATATCTGTATGTTGAGTTGAATGATTTGGCGACAGTCTTCTCTCCAGATTTAACAAAGTTCTGCATGAATTCTGCTTCATAAGAATAAAGAAACAAATCAGCAAGCAATGATGCACAGTTTGTACCCATTGGTATACCGATTGTTTGCTGAAAAACTATATTACCAAACACAACAAATATGTTATATATCAAAAATTCCAACATTTTGTTAATGGAATCTTCTGCTTGAGGGACTTATACATTAATTTTGACATCCGCAAAATACTTCATATGAGCCTATATCACACATGTGATGAACGTTAATTTTATACTGCCCTGCCAATTCCCTTTAACATGTACCAATATACCTGAACAGTTAATACGTTAAAGTAGAGCTTGTCTCCGCTATGGGAACTTTATACAACGACACAAACCCTTACAAATGTATAGTTGGATAGGGTATATAGCCAGCATAGACTTATTAAGCCCCTCAAAACGTTTTATGACCGTTTATTATACTTTTGCATACAAGTTTGTTTTGGATATATTTGACGCCCCATAGTTCCATGTCCCTTTCTTTCACAATTTTGATTATTCATGTGGTGGTGTTATCAGCTAAACAGAAGGCGCTAACCCTTCCGGAGCATCCGACCTCACTTCTAACGTGTTTACTAACGTTTTTCAGTTTTAATTTTTGGAATGGGTTACATACAGGGTTTGTTTGATTTTAACAATATCAATAAGTCGTAATATAAACTTCTTTATCAATTTTTGGTTACAGTTTGAGTAAGAAACACGTGTTCTTTTTATCTTTTTTCCAGCATCAGTTATTATGTCAGGTTTTTGGTTACTAATTTGATAAAATTACATCTAATGTTTATTAAATAATAACAAAATATACTCATTATATAACATTAAGGAAATTTTGTATAATTATGTTCATTTGCGAGTGGTTTTTTTGTGATTTAAATATATGATGTCGAGTTATAATCACTGCTGTTTTTATACCACAGACATTGGATTCTCAGATAATTACGTGACATTGTACATCTGTCAACAATCACAAAAACGTTAACGTTCAGGTAGTTTTTTTCATTATCAAATATTTTCTTTGATCAAAGACTCTTTGAAGAGTGTAAAGATAAAATCAATGTTACAGTAATTATTTTATTTTTTTTTTCTACCTCCATTTTAAAATGATTAAATCAGGCGAAAATTTTCCATTAAAGTATCTCTAAAATTTAATTTTTATAAGTCAAGTTCGTCTAGTGTTCAGTAATCGGCATGTAGGGTCACTTGTTCTACTATCTTAAAGTCAAACTCTGACTATGAAAGTCCAATTTTCATGTTTGTTAAAAACTGGTTTGTGAGTGCATGTGGTTTTGATGGATGAATGATTTTGAAGGTATAAAAGCAGGTGTGTAAATTAAATTTTGAGGGCAATATTGAATGGTCAGAAAGCTTGTCAGATGTAATAAGTTTCTACAAAGAGAATTTTTGAAAAGTGGTAGTTTTGGCTTAGCACCAAGTAGAGATGCACTTTGGCAATTTACAGAATGGACGCCTGTAAATAATGTGATGATGTTATTGAATGAAGTAATGTAATTTTATGTGTTGATTTAGAATAACTGCAACAAGGTTAAATGTTAATATGTATTTTTGATAAAATTTTTGAGAGGGATTTTTTTGTTGATAATGTTGAGCTGATATGCAATTTATTTGTGAAGTGATGGAATTTATGAATTGATTTCGAGATTGAAATGGAATGAAATCGTAACGGTTTAGTGAATTTAGAATTGATTAATTTGATGAATTGAAATGAGTTGAATTTGATGAGATGAAGAACATTTGACATAAATTCGATGATTTTTAGATTTTGTGTTGAAATTAATATTGAGGACTATTGATGAAACTGATGAATTTTGAGGAAACGATGAACTATTTGAATAATTGTGAACATTTTAAATATATGTGTTGTGTTATTCATTATTAATTATTTTTGTTGTTGCCAAATTTAACGAGCCGTTGGTAAAATTACACATACAAGTCCACGTCTAAACCACAATCCGAAATAAAAAGAAAAACCAAGTGAACTTTTACCATGGAAGTGACACCGGGTGCTCGGGAAAGGTAAACATATGCTGTTAAGATGACATATATGAAATCAAAAACGTAAATAAAATGAGCATGGAACTACATACTACTGTATGAGTATTCAAATTTATTCCTCAAATACATGTTAGTTAGTTAAAGTCTGTCCCGAGCCATTAGGCCCATCAGGCCGGAGCTTATCCCGGTTTCGGTGGCGTTAGCGACTGAGAGTACAAGACTCTCCCCTGAATGGGACGCTGGTCCATCGCAGGGTTAACCCCCAGCATTTTGCTGGTACTCATTTATTTTTCAGCTGAGTGAACTGGAACAACGTGAAATTAAGTGTCTTGCTCAAGGACACAACACATCGCCCGGTCCAGGGATCGAACCCACGACCTTCGAATCATGAGTCCAACGCCTTAACCACTAGGCCACGCACTTCCACTTAACATACTCAAATACATGTGTATATCTTTAAAAACAAAGATATATAAAAAACAGGATACAAAATTCATCTATTTGACAAGGGTTAAACAATCACAATTCAAGTGAAAATACAGTGATCCACTTCCCAGGAAAATGTTGGCATTTAACAGACCAGTTATACTACGAGTTATCGGCGGTACCATACGGATGATTATTAAATAGAAATTCATTTATAAGAATACTATTCATTATAATGTAAAATATAAATACTCCTAGAGGCCTGTACCTATAATGTTGACGAATAAAACAGTTTTATCAGAGTAACTTGATATAATATTTTAATGGAACACATACAACATAACAATAAAACACTGTGAATGCATATAAGCCACTCTTTACAGTGTTATAAGAGATGATAACAGTATACACAATATTAAAACGTAATTTAAAACTCGGCTTGTATTTACAACAGCTATATAAAATTAACGCCGTATAAATAAATCACCAAATACCATACCAAATGTCACTAATTACGATATTTTTGTTCGTACAATTACGGACATTTTTTTTAATCTTTTTCAAATACCATGCACTTTAAACACATGCCGGATATCTTCATATAAAAATGAATATGAATAGAAATAAAATGCATCTAGATTCAATAGAATTACAATTGAGAACAAACATATCAAGTCACGTCCAACGCACAACCCCAAGCAAACCAAATACTGAAAACTGGCAATTTAGGTGAGACACGTGAACTTTGGTCATGGAATTGAGAACGAGATTTCCAGAAAGGCAAGCCTCTCCTGTCTTGATATATCACTGCGGTAGCTCAGTTGGTAGAGTGCTCGCTCAGTAAGTGGGTTCGATTCCCGGCCGGGTCTGACCCAAGACTTGATGGGTAGTGACTGTTCTTTCGCCATGCACTCGGCATTACGAAATGAAAGTCACGGTTCTTTCTGATGGAAATTTAAAATAAACGAAGTCCCGTGTCACGGTGGGCTTTGCACGCTGCTGTATAATGCCATCAGCGCAACGCACAGGCAAAAGTTCTGCACCTTCGCCTATAGACGTCTCGATATAAGCGAAATATTCTTGACTGGGACGTTAAACACCATTACTCAACTCAACTCTCCTGTCTTGATAGCTATATCCGCCGTATGTGCCATCAAAATTGGAAACGAAAGGAACATGAAACTATCAGATCTCAAACATACAATTTATACACGATAAATATAAAAAATCTGGGCATCTCAGTCCATTTACCCAACCACAGTCACATACGAAATGAATTAAATATAACGTTAAACCGTAAATATAATAAAAACAAATATACTGATCCGTGTTCGAACCACAATCCAGTAGCAAAGTAAAAACTTTGATACTGACATGTAAATTGTACACGCGAACTTCCACCAGGAAAGGCCGGCTGTTCAGGATAAGAGCCTCCTGTTGAGCTAGCTTCACCCGGACTCATTTACATCGCTTAAAGTTAAATAACATCCAGTCTTATGAAGCGTTTAAATCGATGTAAGTAGTTATTATAGCATTCTGCTCTTAAATGACAGATGGTCAATGCCAATATCTTAAATAACACTATGCAAATCAAAATGCAAACAAAGGCATATATGCAATAAATACTTCTTTATTTCTTAAAGTACAAATTTAAAAATGCCTGCTTATTTAAAAATAACACGCGATATTCAGTTTACTATTTCTACAATAAACCAACTGCATCCATATTATTATAAACAAACATTGCAGTCAACTTTCATAATTTTACTCCATCTACCTGGTCTTGTTCGTTTTCTCCATGTCAATCAGTTAGACATGTTAAAACGAATGATGTCGGTATTCTCGATGACAACGGAAAGCAGAGAGGCTTCACCTTTTACTTGAAGACAGAATTCAAAACTATTGCGGATTCTATTGAAGAGTATGCTTGACGTTGGGCTAAATTAGAAGCCTGGGGCCTAAGACATCTTATCCAACTGGATAAATGATGTTATATCAAAACAAGAATGGCTAAACAAACTCTTATGGTCAATTAGTACTGAACCGTCTTCAGTATACAAATATCCCGATATTTGGTTGATTCTAAAAGACATTTATACCAACACCATTCTCTTTTAAATGAGATTCTACATAGAATGTCTTATTTAGGAGCCTGGTGTAGATAGTATATCGGACAATCCTACATGTACTACTGTATAATTACTTTTACCAAAGATGAAGTTTTTAGTCTTTCTGTATCAAGCTTAGAGAGGAAGAACTCAACCTTCTTAGTATTGGATTCCTAAACCTCTCAAAAATCCATACAAAAAATATATAGCAGGTTTTTCTAAATGTTATTTTAAAATAATTATCAGTAATTCTGACACAAATTTTGACAATCGTCCACGATGGTCACCAGGCTAATTCAGATCATTTCTATTTTACATTTGACATCAACTTCATTGGATACTTAAATAATCTAAATAATAACGAGAACAATTTGGTTCTAATACTTTATCTAGTTTAAAAAGTATAAAATCCTTTGTTCTTAGTACACTTTACACCACTACTTCTCATTCTGAATTTAATGTCTAAATCAAATTATCCACTTGTCATTCTTTTACAGAAATGGTTATCCAAAATAGAAATATTTAGTGCAGAAAAGGGATTCTGGTAATTTTGTCTAGCATCATACGGATTCCAAACAAAATTATATTGAAGATACAATGAACAAATTGTTAGCAGTTTTTTTTACTTATTTATTGTGTTTTGTAATTTAATTTTCTTGCAACCAACCGGTATAGTATACTGTTGCTTGCTAATTTGTTTCTTTGTATGAAGCACAATTGATGCAGCACCTTGTTAAATTTAGAGAAAAGTAAATCGCCAAATCATTCAAATCCACATACAGATATATACATGACGGGTTTTCTCGTATTAATCCTAAATTTGTAGACTATTTGAAATAGTGAGGAAATAAAACTGAATTGAGATTGATTATTTAAGTTCTATTTCATATTTAGACTTATACCTCAATTATAACGCCCACAATTTTCATATTTTAAATTTTCCTTTTCTATGCAGCAATATGTCTGCTTCCTCTGATTACGGTTTATTTGTTTCACAAATTAAACACAATGGTAGAGCTTGTTCTCACTAAGGGAACTTTATACAACGAAACAAGCTGCTGACAAATAAATTGTTGACCCAGGGATATGCTTTAGGTTTAAGTTTTTCATGGCCCTCAAAACGTTTTATGGCTGTCATCACAATATTGTTGATAGTATGATGTATCTGTAAACACTTTCATACACTATATAATTCCATTTTCCTTTCCTTTAATACATACCTGGCGATGAACCTAGCTAAACAGGGAGTTTATTCCCGTCCACGGTAACGACCTCACTTCCCTAATAGAAGTTCACTTGTTCAACGTATACTTCCTTAAGAATTTCCTTAGCTTAATTTGGTAAAATACATTTTATTTGTTCTTATGTGTATCAACATCTTGAAAAAAATTTTGGTTTCACAACTTCAGTCCAAGCACTACTGATAAGGAATTATATCCCGAAACGGCTGTGTATTGCTCTTAAAATTAAAATTGGTATAGTATGTAATTGTCAGTTTCAAACTTTTCACTTTGATTAGAATTGTGATTTGGACATCGACCAGTATGTTTGTTTTTGATGATAAGTATGCTTGTCTTTGATTTCATCAGCAACATCAAACATGAATTTGATTGTTTGCCTCTGGGATCTTCAATCGATATCAGCATTATCTACGTTCGCTTGTCTTTTCTCTTTTCCGGTTAAATATTGTCTAAAAAAAAACAATCAATTATAACTTTTGATGTATTTGTAGGATTTTGACCGTCCCGTTTTATCAAAGTTTCAAATGAGAGAAATGTAAATAGTTGGGATTTACTTTTATGATAAACAGGGAAAACACCAATAGCAAATTGTCTTTCAGTTTTGCTTTTCGAAACCTTCCGAAAAAACTAGATTACATATAGAGTATTTTTACGGTAAAATTTGCATTTTTAGATGTAAACAATGTATAAGCACGTATTATGTGAACTTAAGATTTCATACGTATAACAAAATTTAAGAAAACACTTTGTACTTATATATATAGAATTCTCGATTTTCTGACGACATCAATTTCTCTTGAAAATCAGCATGAAATTAAACTCGATTTTAAAACCTTGTACGTTTTTTGTAGCATAAATACATGTATTTCTCTTAGAAATTTTGACATAATATTAAAATATCATTTTAATTCGTTTTCGGAAAATATTATACCTGGTGCATGAAGTTTAAAAATTTGAAAAATGCAAAAAAGCCTTCATACGATGTGTTATGTAATAAATGCCAAGTAATGTAACGCGCACCTTGTAGTGTAATAATTTTCTGTGTGTAATATAATAACACCTTGTTATGTAATGACAATTACTCGTTATGTAATAAAACAACATTTCGCGTAATAAATAAAATGTCCGTGTAATATAAAAACGAAATTAGGCAAATTAAGGGTCAACGATATTGTTTCAACCACTGACCTTGGCGTTGACATTGAGTCGACTTAGTCAATGGCAAAGAATAAGTGTAGGCTACTATTGACCTCAGTTGAAAGCTATAGTCGCTTTATAGAATCTGTATTTACATAATAACATGGACCAAGAGGGTCCCAGGCCTAGTTCTATCAGTATATAGAAAAAGGTTATTAAAATATTTCAAAGATTTACCAATTGTCCTTGAAGTAAAGTCAAGGTAATGAATCAATAGCAATATTAAATCTTTGCTGTTGAAGGATCCCTACCAGTTAACAAAATGGAAACGTCAAGATCAATGTAATTTTGAGTCAATAATGATATAATGCCATTTTTCTTGATTGTAAAGGAATTCTGTAATGCCTGGAGACTTTTGGTCCATGTCATCACAATACAGATCATATTTAATGACAATGACCTTCAACTGTGGTCAAGATAAGTTTACACTTATCCTCAGTTTGTCCTTAAAGAGTACCTGTAACGATGTTTGATTTTTACATATGTTATTCTCCATACTAAAATATGACTTAATGCGAAAATTTTATAAAAATCCATGCCGAAATAAGGGAGATATCGGCGAGTTTGTAATACACCTCCCGTTAATCCAAATCAAAAAGCTCGGTTTTGGGGACCCCGTGCAGTTACGTCATTTAAGTAAGCACACCCACAGAATACTATTTATCTACATTACTTATATAATGAACCAGCTAAAATTCTTTTTATATTTTCCGATAAACTTATTTGATGAAGTGGAATTTACATCCGACTGACACCTACCAATGATTAAGCAAATTATTATTAGTCCACCTTGATAAAAAGTGTGTTTATTAGACATTCCTTAGATTGAGACCCATACATTTAATCAACAGGATGTGTTCTTACAATTAACAAAATTAATTGACAGGTGTTCGGATAGAGTAATTTTATGATACCTGTAAATATACGACCTAAATAGTTTGATGTTGTCTTGGATTAAGAATTTCACATAGGTAAACTGATTGTGAAAAGATAATTATGTATAAAAAACTAGAGTAATAGACTGATAACTGAAATTATTATCTAATTTTGAAAAATAACATTTTAATTAAAATTTTACCACCGGTCATTTAATTTTTAATGTTTAATAAATAATAAAAAAAAAAATTAATTTTTTAATTAATAAATAAATAAATAATGGTTTATCATAAGCCGGTTCAGGGTCGTAGAAACTTTATATTTGAACGCGGGTGACCAGACGGGAATTTTTAAATGTATGTATGAATTTAATTACAACATTTACTTTTATCAAATTTCTAGTTTTCGTTTTCTTCATGATCGGGAAAATTTGGCCTTTGAATATATTGTTTGAAAATCTAGAGTCTTTTCGGACTTAAAATTGTCAACATTACATTTATTTATTTATTTATTTATTAGCATTATAGACTGAACTTTTGTCAATAAGTAAACTTAGTAAAAAATATTTAATTGCGTGAACGACTGCCTGTGTTGTATTTGAAGCCGGTGCCATGTTTCACCGATGTTTGGTAAAAAATTTCGCAGGGTGTGCTGTCTGTAGCAGGTTCTGTATGATTTAATATTAAAATTTAATCTTTTTTAAAATTTTAACAAGTGACAATTAATTTTCGTAAATTGTCAACATCACATTTATTTATTTATTTATTTATTTATTTATTTATTTATTAACATTAGATACTGAACATTTGTTAATAAGTTAACATAGTAAAAATCTTCAATAGTGTGAACAACTGCTGTGCCACGTTTCGATGTTGGGTTGAAATTTTTCAGGATGTCTGTAGCAGTTTCAATATAATTTAATATTAAAATTAATTTTTAAATTTTAACAAGTGACAATTAATTTTTGTATATTTGATAAATAATACTCGACGCATATATTTGGTTATGTCTAGGCTAGCATTCAGGAATTCTGGGTCTCCACTCAGTAAAATACATCGTATAATCGTCTGTTTCTGGATCGAATAAATACAGCTAAACGCCAATTTCATCAATTTTTAGGTTGTCCATTTCTTACCAAAATAATGAGGAATCATATGACATGTACAGATGAACGTCAGAGTCGTTAATGTTTTGTCCATTCATCATATAATATGTCGCTACATTAGCATCATTAGTACTGTCCGCCATGTTAGTTACTACAACGGTTACTTAAATGACGTCACAAACGGATCAGCCTCGATATGGGTCGTTTCACTTACAGGTACCCAGAGAGGGCCAAATTCAAGGCCTTCAAACCGCTATAACTTTCTTATTCGGTCACCAATTTTGATGCGGTTTTCGATATTGTGATATTTAAATGGTATTTAACAAATATATGAAATAAAACATTTTTGTTACAGGTACTCTTTAACACAGTCGGCTCAATGTCAACGTCAAGGTCAGTGGTTGGAACAAAATTGCTGGCCTGTAATTGGCCAAATTTTATTTTTACATTGCACGGAAATTTTATTACAAAACGCGAAACCTGGTTTTATTTCATTACACGGTGTTTTTATTACATTACACGAAGAACATTATTACACCACAAGGTGGGTATTACATTACTTGGCGTTTATTACATAACACGGCGTAACAATCCTTCATATTTTTAAAAGCAATCATTACTTTAATTTTTTCAACTTTGGAGGGTTGATTTGAGGCTGAATATTGCACAAGTGAAAGTGTAAATATGATTTTACATCAAAAACTCCACCTCAATCAAGTTAATTTTCTATAAGTTTTAATTTTAATACAAGTTTTAATAGTCTAACTTAACTTGTCAGTTCCAAAGTTTTTTGGGGTTTTTTCTTGATTTTGATTCGGACATTAGTTAGTATGTTTGTTTTTAATTAACCTTAAGTAAATAATTCTTAGTTTATAAAATAAATACTGTTCAAGTCATGAGTTTTCAGTGAAAAAATGCTAATATCCATGAACTTATTAGAGCAAAGTCAGCAATGAATAATGTAACATACCAGGAGTAATAAAAAGGAGTTTGTTCCTGAATACGAGAAAGTTTTATACCTTACCTGACATGTAGCAACTGATCATGCATCCTGGTAATAAGACTTATGTCCAAATGTCACAAAAAGTGAAATCATTTGTCATGTTCACATAACCATTATGAAGAATGTAACATACCAGGATAAAAAAGAGTTTGTTCCTGAATACGAGAAAGTTTTATAACTTACCTGACATGTAGCAACTGATCATGCATCCTGGTAATAAGACTTCTGGCCAAATGTCACAAAAAGTGAAATTATTTGTCATGTTCACATAACCATTATGAAGAATGTTCTCTGGTTCCATAATTTTTCATCATCTGAACTGAATGACACCAGAGTCACAAGATGCACCATTTTAATTGAAATTTGAGATACTCTGGCTAATGTTTACATCAGCTGATATGACCAAGTTTAAGCACATAGGTCAAATTATCCTGTATGTAACATGGTGTAAAAGTCATGACTGTCGCGTGCAAAATACAAATGGATCATTCGGGATTGGAAAAAATAACTTTAAGGCGGTGACGATACTTTTCTAAGATGGCCTTCTGAAAGAAGACCCAAAAATCCGTCAAAATCACCTTGAAGTGTGAAGAAAATCACAATTTTAAAACTTACTTTATTACAGCAAATAAATCCAACCAGCATCTCTTGACTATCAAATTTACACATGGTATACAGTGAACAAGCTATCATTGTATTATTTATTGGTCAAATGAGCCGGAAAAGGAACCGACCCATAATCACATATCTGACATTTTCAAAGATTTTTATTTACTTTAAAAATTTATTGGACGAATTATACATCAAAATAAACACGGAAAAGGTTCTTTCCATTCATATTGAAACATCTTTCATGCATTAACAAAATATTTAAAAGATAACATTTTCCAAAAAATAATTTTCGAATTTGGGCAAGTGCCCCGCATTCAATCGTCATTTATATGATCAATTTGCTACCGACTTTGATCAAATCATCCTTAAATTAATTACAATTATTCCGAAATATCAATAAAATACCTTGCCTTGAGTGAATGCCGTTTTTGGCCATTTTTTACCCCTTTTGCGCGTGCAAATTTGTTTAATGAATCAATGCGTAGGCACGGTTTGCATTTTTCATGAATACAACATACAGGTAAAGGAAGACAACTCCTATAATTATTTACTTTCACCTATTATACACTAACTATGTGATTGTAATTTTATATTGCGTTATTACCTTGATTGTATTTTATAATGTCTATTTATATAACTGTTGCGAATAATAATAATAATAATAATAATAATAAACAAACATACCAATCTATCACAAAGCAAAGTAAAACAATGAAGCTGGTGAAGTTGGGTAAAAAATTTAACTTCTACCAATGAAGTGTGGGCGGTTGCTCCGGAGTGTTAAGCTAGATACACCCGCCATGTCTGTAATCAACATTGTAAATGAAAGGAACTTTGTATATACAAAGGGACTGATCAGTCAGAATTATTTTTATATTTGTCAAAAGATTAGCTCAATATTTTATTAATTATTGTGTTGTCACAATACTGTGTCGGGTTTTTTGTCCCCGTCTTTGATGGTGGAATTGATTACATTTGATTATGTTATAGTATGTAATTTTGTCTAACCGTCATTTATTATTAAATGACCTTTTCAAAGTTCAAATGTGTTTGATTTAAGTTACTAATTTCTCCACCATCAAACCGAGCACAACCTTGTATATGCTGCCATAAATACACATTTATAAATCCCATTTATAAATAGTTTTATGGCAGATTGCCCCTGTCTTAAACGTGGCGATTCACATTTTCCTTGTTGCTATACAATATCCGCGCATGCGTTATAGTATAATCTTGTACGCATCTGGTTATCTTGCATATTTTTTGATAATCTTAATTTTCTGACGTTGTAGAAAGATTTTACAAACTCCCGCCCACCCAATTGTGTTTTCTCCCCGTTTTCTATACACATACATAAGTAATCATCGTATCCATACTGTGGATAATAATGTATGTTTAGGCACGGGTTATACGTAAATTAAGGTTGATTATGTTATTGACCAATGAGTATGTGTTTTTAGACAAGCTTGGTTGTAGGGTATTTTAAGTTACAACCATCCGTTCACGAGGATAGATTTAACTTCGGTATTTATATAGGCTTTTTATCAATTCTACATAAAAGTTCTATTCTGCCACGGTTTTCCAGAGAAATTTTCTGCTTCGTCACAGTTTATCTCTGTTTTTTTATCCAGGCAGTTTGCATTTTTATATGATATATATTTCTACTGCTAGTTAATAAATCCGCAATCTATCCTTAACGGCGGGTTATCCGCAATTTTTAATAATATGTAGATTTATATATAGTTTAGTACAGTGTATTCTATAATTGTTGTTCTGCGTGTAGCTATGACATTGGGCTACTGTGATGCTGTTTTTTACATTTCGTTACTATGTCTTGTTATATAAATTTTTGTTTCTTATCAACTTTGTAACACGGTAATATACCGTTTGAGGACATATACTCATATTTTGTATCTTTTGTTATATGTTTGTATACAGTTTTATTTTATGTTATCTTTTGCAATTGATGGATCTTTGTCCACATCAAACTATTGTAGTTAGGCGGAGTTTTTGTCCCCACCTTTGATGGTGGAATTGATTACATGTGATTATGTAATAGTATGTAATTCTAACCGTCATTTAATAATAAATGGCCTTTTCAAAGTTCAAACATGTGTTTGATTTTATTTACTTATTCTCCACCATCAAACCGAGCACAATCTTATATATGCTGCCATAAAAAATTAAAGTCTTTTCAAAAACACAAGACCAACTCCCTTCTTTAAGGCTCTTTAAGGAATTCGTTTTTTAATAATTTTATAAATAAATAAAAATAAAAAATAAAAAAATAAATAAAATACAATACAATCAAATAAAAACAATACAAAAACAGTGTAAGAGTATAATAATTATATTTAACATCACATTTATATAAATTTATAATTAAAAAAAATGTAAAAAAAATTTGTTTTTGTGCTTATTAAACGAATCCTTAAAGCCGCCTTAAAACCCCTTAAAATTTCAGTTCCATTAAGGATCTTTAAGGATGTCCTTAAAGAGACCTTAAAGACACATTTAAGGTCCTTAAAGCCCCTTTAAAGATCCTTAAAGCCCCATTTAATGAGTCTTTAAGGGGGCTTTAAGGATCCTTAAAGGTGACTTTTCTTCTTGTGAAAAGCAGAGTACTATTTGCTAAAAAAATCACTAAATTATACTAGAAGTCTATAATGCGGCTTCAGCTGTGTTATAGTCTTCCTTTTATATAGATCAAACACAAACACACCAATCTATGTCCAAATCACAATCCCCAAAAAGGAAAGTAAAAAATTAACACACCAATCTATGTCCAAACCACAATCCCCAAAAAGGAAAGTAAAAAATTAACACACCAATCTATGTCCAAACCACAATCCCCAAAAAGGAAAGTAAAAATTAACACACCAATCTATGTCCAAACCACAATCCCCAAAAAGGAAAGTAAAAAATTAACACACCAATCTATGTCCAAACCACAATCCCCAAAAAGGAAAGTAAAAAATTAACACACCAATCTATGTCCAAATCACAATCCCCAAAAAGGAAAGTAAAAAATTAACACACCAATCTATGTCCAAACCACAATCCCCAAAAAGGAAAGTAAAAAATTAACACACCAATTTATGTCCAAATCACAATCTCAAAAAGCAAAGTAAAAAATAAACACACCAATCTATGTCCAAGTCACAATCCCAAAAAGCAAAGTAAAAAATAAACACACCAATCTATGTCCAAGTCACAATCCCAAAAAGCAAAGTAAAAAATAAACACACCAATCTATGTCCAAGTCACAATTCCAAAAAGCAAAGTAAAAAATAAACACACCAATCTATGTCCAAGTCACAATCCCAAAAAGCAAAGTAAAAAATAAACACACCAATCTATGTCCAAGTCACAATCCCAAAAAGCAAAGTAAAAAATAAACACACCAATCTATGTCCAAGTCACAATCCTAAAAAGCAAAGTAAAAAATAAACACACCAATCTATGTCAAATTCACAATCCCAAAAGCAAAGTAAAATCAAACACCAATATATGTCCAACTCACAATCTCAAATGGCAAAGTAAAAACAAACACACCAATTTATGTCCAATACACAATCCCAAAAGCAAAGTAAAATCAAACACCAAACCATATCCAAATCACAATACCAAAAAGGAATGTAAAAACAAACATACCAATCCATATCCAAATCACAATCCCAAAAAAGCAAACTTAAAACAAACATACCAATCCATGTCCAAATTACAATTCCAAAAAGCAAAGTAAAAACAAACACACCAATCCATATGCAAATCACAATCTCAAAAAGCAAAGTAAAAACAAACACCAATCCATGTCTAAATCACAATCTCAAAAGGCAAAGTAAAAAATAAACACACCAATCTATGTCCCAATAACAATCTCAAAAAGCAAAAGTAAAAACAAACACACCAATCTATGTCCAAATCACAATCTCAAAAAGCAAAGTAAAAAACAAACACACCAATCTATGTCCAAATAACAATTTCAAAAGGCAAAGTAAAAACAAACACACCAATCTATGTCCAAACCACAATCCCCAAAAAGGAAAGTAAAAAATTAACACACCAATTTATGTCCAAATCACAATCTCAAAAAGCAAAGTAAAAAATAAACACACCAATCTATGTCCAAGTCACAATCCCAAAAAGCAAAGTAAAAAATAAACACACCAATCTATGTCCAAGTCACAATCCCAAAAAGCAAAGTAAAAAATAAACACACCAATCTATGTCCAAGTCACAATTCCAAAAAGCAAAGTAAAAAATAAACACACCAATCTATGTCCAAGTCACAATCCCAAAAAGCAAAGTAAAAAATAAACACACCAATCTATGTCCAAGTCACAATCCTAAAAAGCAAAGTAAAAAATAAACACACCAATCTATGTCAAATTCACAATCCCAAAAGCAAAGTAAAATCAAACACCAATATATGTCCAAATCACAATCTCAAATGGCAAAGTAAAAACAAACACACCAATTTATGTCCAATACACAATCCCAAAAGCAAAGTAAAATCAAACACCAAACCATATCCAAATCACAATACCAAAAAGGAATGTAAAAACAAACATACCAATCCATATCCAAATCACAATCCCAAAAAAGCAAACTTAAAACAAACATACCAATCCATGTCCAAATTACAATTCCAAAAAGCAAAGTAAAAACAAACACACCAATCCATATGCAAATCACAATCTCAAAAAGTAAAGTAAAAACAAACACCAATCCATGTCTAAATCACAATCTCAAAAGGCAAAGTAAAAATAAACACACCAATCTATGTCCCAATAACAATCTCAAAAAGCAAAAGTAAAAACAAACACACCAATCTATGTCCAAATCACAATCTCAAAAAGCAAAGTAAAAACAAACACACCAATCTATGTCCAAATAACAATTTCAAAAGGCAAAGTAAAAACAAACACACCAATCTATGTCCAAATCACAATCCCAAAAGGCAAAGTAAAAACAAACACACCAATCCATGTCTAAATCACAATCTCAAAAGGCAAAGTAAAAACAAACACACCAATCTATGTCCAAATCACAATCCCAAAAAGCAAAGTAAAAAATAAACACACCAATCTATGTCCAAATCACAATCCCAAAAGGCAAAGTAAAAACAAACACACCAATCCATGTCTAAATCACAATCTCAAAAGGCAAAGTAAAAACAAACACACCAATCCATGTCTAAATCACAATCTCAAAAGGCAAAGTAAAAACAAACACACCAATCTATGTCCAAATCACAATCTCAAAAGGCAAAGTAAAAACAAACACACCAATCTATGTCCAAATAACAATCTCAAAAAAGCAAAGTAAAAACAAACACACCAATCAATGTCCAAATCACAATCTCAAAAAGCAAAGTAAAAACAAACACACCAATCTATGTCCTAATAACAATCTCAAAAGGCAAAGTAAAAACAAACACACCAATCCATATCCAAATCACAATCCCAAAAAAGCAAACTTAAAACAAACACACCAATCCATGTCCAAATTACAATCCCAAAAAGCAAAGTAAAAACAAACACACCAATCCATATCCAAATCACAATCCCAAAAAAAGCAAACTTAAAACAAACACACCAATCCATGTCCAAATTACAATCCCAAAAAGCAAAGTAAAAACAAACACACCAATCTATGCCCAAATCACAATCCCAAAAAGCAAAATAATAACAAACACACCAATCCATATCCAAATCACAATCTCAAAAAGCAAAGTAAAAACAAACACACCAATCCATATCCAAATCACAATCCCAAAAAAGCAAACTTAAAACAAACACACCAATCCATGTCCAAATCACAATCCCAAAAAGCAAAGTAAAAACAAACACACCAATCCATATCCAAATCACAATCCCAAAAAAAGCAAACTTAAAACAAACACACCAATCCATGTCCAAATTACAATCCCAAAAAGCAAAGTAAAAACAAACACACCAATCTATGTCTAAATCACAATCCCCAAAATAAAATAAAAAGTTAAAACTGGCAAATTAATTAATAACGGGAACTTCCATCAAAAGCGAAAGGTGACAAAAGAAAAATGAACTGATCACGTTTTTCATATAGTTTCAAAAGTAACATTTTATTCATGACATGATTGATGAATAAATCCAAATAGGAATCAGAACTTGAGCAATCAGTGGTATCATTTACAACCTGTTGTTCCTGCATTTGGTATACAATTTTTTCTGGGGTTGTGTCATTGGAGTTGTCCACAACACAAAATTTCAAGCTCTCATCCAAGTAGTAGGTCTATCCATTTGTTAAAAAAAACCCTGAGCTACAACTGAAACAGCAGATCCATATTTTACTTTCTGTTATCCGCTGAAAATTGTTGCATAATTGATGACCCAAGGCAGACAGCTACACATTCTGCAAAGGAATGTTAGAGTACATTGACATAACTTGCCTACATCAGTTCGACCTTTGATAATACTCAGATTTACAATGCAGCAATCATTATGTTATATAATTTATGTATTATATTATGTAAGGAGTTACGTAATGTAATTAAACACATACTTAGGCATTTAAATACCACGTTTACATATCCTACGTAAAAAGGTCGAAAACTACCTACTTAAAATAAAAATAAACAATCTTAAAGTTATTCTGAAGTAGTGCACCATGGTGTGTTATTATTTTGTATGGAAGCTCGAATGGGACACGTGTTATATCTGTGCTCTGAATTTGGAATAGTGAGCCAATGTGTGTAATTATTTTATATGGAAGCTCGAATGGGGCACTTGTTATATCTGTGCTGTGAATTCGGAATAGTGCGTCATGGTGTGTAATAATTTTGTATGGAAACTCGAATGTGTCACGTGTTATATCTTTGTTTTGAATTTTGAGTAGTAATGGTGTGTAATTATTTTGTATGGAAGCTCGAATGTGGCATATGTTATATCTGTCCTCTGAATTTGGAATAGTGTGCCATGGTGTGTAATTATTTTGTATGAAAGCTCGAACGGGACATGTGTTATATCTGTCCTCTGAATTTCGAATAGTGCGCCATGGTGTGTAATTATTTTGTATGGAAGCTCAAATGGAACATGTGTCATATGTTATATCTGTCCTCTGAATTTTGAATAGTGTGCCATGGTGTGTAATTATTTTGTATGGAAGCTCGAATGGGACATTTGTTATATCTGTGCTCTGAATTTGAAATAGTGCGCCATGGTGTGTAATTATTTTGTATGGAAGCTCGTATGGGACATGTGTTTATCTGTGCTCTGAATTTGGAATAGTGTGCCAAGTGTGTTATTATTTTGTATGGAAATTCGAATGGGGCACGTGTTTGAATTTGGAATAATGTTCTATAGTATTTATTTTGTATGCATAAAACTGTCACACAGATATTGAGAATCTGCGATATGAACTTGATTCAGAATCGGATACAGTGCGTCATGGTGTGTAGTTATTTTGTATGGATGCATGTACTAGACATGTGCAATGAGAAAAAACAAACATTTGGTAAACAACCTAATTAAACCGTTAAATGGTCATCAGTCATGCTTTGCTATTCATAAAACATAAAATACAAGTAAGTGATTTTATGCTTGGGGTATTCCAATAGTAGATAACAGATAACTAAGTTAAGTCACAGTATTGTTGATAAGTTTGATGTCTCTGTGTCCAGAATTGCCCTGAATATATTTGACGTCTCATAGTTCCATGTTTCTTTCACACAATTTTGATTACACACGTGGCGGGTGTAGCTAGCTAAACAGGAGGTGCTTACCCTTCCGGAGCACCCGGGTTCACTTCCCTGGTGGAAATTCACGTGTCTAACCTAACTTATCAGTTCCAAAGTTTTTACTTTGCTTCTGGATTGTGATTCGGACATGGATTAGTATGTTTGTTTTTGATTACGGACAAGATGTCCGTGTTATACCGTGATCTTGTCCGTGTTATACCGTGTACGGACAAGATGTCCGTGTTATATCATGATCTTGTCCGTGTTATACCGTGTACGGACAAGATGTCAGAGTTATACCGTGTACGGACAAGATGTCAGAGTTATACCGTGTACGGACAAGATGTCCGTGTTATACCGTGTACGGACAAGATGTCCGTGTTATACCGTGTACGGACAAGATGTCCGTGTTATACCGTGTACGGACAAGATGTCCGTTATATACCGTGATCTTGTCCGTGTTATACCGTGTACGGACAAGATGTCAGAGTTATACCGTGTACGGACAAGATGTCAGAGTTATACCGTGTACGGACAAGATGTCAGAGTTATACCGTGTACGGACAAGATGTCAGAGTTATACCGTGTACGGACAAGATGTCAGAGTTATACCGTGTACGGACAAGATGTCCGTGTTATACCGTGTACGGACAAGATGTCAGAGTTATACCGTGTACGGACAAGATGTCCGTGTTATACCGTGTACGGACAAGATGTCAGAGTTATACCGTGTACGGACAAGATGTCAGAGTTATACCGTGTACGGACAAGATGTCAGATTTATACCGTGTACGGACAAGATGTCCGTGTTATACCGTGTACGGACAAGATGTCCGTGTTATACCGTGTACGGACAAGATGTCCGTGTTATACCGTGTACGGACAAGATGTCAGAGTTATACCGTGTACGGACAAGATGTCAGAGTTATACCGTGTACGGACAAGATGTCCGAGTTATACCGTGTACGGACAAGATGTCCGTGTTATACCGTGTACGGACAAGATGTCCGTGTTATACCGTGTACGGACAAGATGTCGAGTTAAACCGTGTACGGACAAGATGTCAGAGTTATACCGTGTACGGACAAGATGTCAGAGTTATACCGTGTACGGACAAGATGTCCGTTATATACCGTGATCTTGTCCGTGTTATACCGTGTACGGACAAGATGTCAGAGTTAAACCGTGTACGGACAAGATGTCAGAGTTATACCGTGTACGGACAAGATGTCAGAGTTATACCGTGTACGGACAAGATGTCCGTGTTATACCGTGTACGGACAAGATGTCAGAGTTATACCGTGTACGGACAAGATGTCAGAGTTATACCGTGTACGGACAAGATGTCAGAGTTATACCGTGTACGGACAAGATGTCAGAGTTATACCGTGTACGGACAAGATGTCCGTGTTATACCGTGTACGGACAAGATGTCAGAGTTAAACCGTGTACGGACAAGATGTCAGATTTATACCGTGTACGGACAAGATGTCAGAGTTATACCGTGTACGGACAAGATGTCAGAGTTATACCGTGTACGGACAAGATGTCAGAGTTATACCGTGTACGGACAAGATGTCAGAGTTATACCGTGTACGGACAAGATGTCAGAGTTATACCGTGTACGGACAAGATGTCAGAGTTATACTGTGTACGGACAAGATGTCCGTGTTATACCGTGTACGGACAAGATGTCAGAGTTATACCGTGTACGGACAAGATGTCAGAGTTATACCGTGTACGGACAAGATGTCCGTGTTATACCGTGTACGGACAAGATGTCAGAGTTATACCGTGTACGGACAAGATGTCCGTGTTATACCGTGTACGGACAAGATGTCCGTGTTATACCGTGTACGGACAAGATGTCAGAGTTATACCGTGTACGGACAAGATGTCAGAGTTATACCGTGTACGGACAAGATGTCAGAGTTATACCGTGTACGGACAAGATGTCCGTGTTATACCGTGTACGGACAAGATGTCAGAGTTAAACCGTGTACGGACAAGATGTCAGAGTTATACCGTGTACGGACAAGATGTCCGTGTTATACCGTGTACGGACAAGATGTCAGAGTTAACCGTGTACGGACAAGATGTCAGAGTTATACCGTGTACGGACAAGATGTCAGAGTTATACCGTGTACGGACAAGATGTCCGTTATATACCGTGATCTTGTCCGTGTTATACCGTGTACGGACAAGATGTCAGAGTTAAACCGTGTACGGACAAGATGTCAGAGTTATACCGTGTACGGACAAGATGTCAGAGTTATACCGTGTACGGACAAGATGTCAGAGTTATACCGTGTACGGACAAGATGTCAGAGTTATACTGTACGGACAAGATGTCCGTGTTATACCGTGTACGGACAAGATGTCAGAGTTATACCGTGTACGGACAAGATGTCCGTTTATACCGTGTACGGACAAGATGTCGTGTTATACCGTGTACGGACAAGATGTCAGAGTTATACCGTGTACGGACAAGATGTCAGAGTTATACCGTGTACGGACAAGATGTCCGTTATATACCGTGATCTTGTCCGTGTTATACCGTGTACGGACAAGATGTCAGAGTTAAACCGTGTACGGACAAGATGTCAGAGTTATACCGTGTACGGACAAGATGTCAGAGTTATACCGTGTACGGACAAGATGTCCGTGTTATACCGTGTACGGACAAGATGTCAGAGTTATACCGTGTACGGACAAGATGTCCGTGTTATACCGTGTACGGACAAGATGTCAGAGTTATACCGTGTACGGACAAGATGTCCGTTATATACCGTGATCTTGTCCGTGTATATACCGTGTACGGACAAGATGTCAGAGTTATACCGTGTACGGACAAGATGTCAGAGTTATACCGTGTACGGACAAGATGTCAGAGTTATACCGTGTACGGACAAGATGTCCGTGTTATACCGTGTACGGACAAGATGTCAGAGTTATACCGTGTACGGACAAGATGTCCGTGTTATACCGTGTACGGACAAGATGTCAGAGTTATACCGTGTACGGACAAGATGTCAGAGTTATACCGTGTACGGACAAGATGTCCGTGTTATACCGTGTACGGACAAGATGTCAGAGTTATACCGTGTACGGACAAGATGTCAGAGTTAAACCGTGTACGGACAAGATGTCCGTGTTATACCGTGTACGGACAAGATGTCAGAGTTATACCGTGTACGGACAAGATGTCCGTTTATACCGTGTACGGACAAGATGTCAGAGTTATACCGTGTACGGACAAGATGTCCGTGTTATAACCGTGTACGGACAGATGTCCGTGTTATACCGTGTACGGACAAGATGTCAGAGTTATACCGTGTACGGACAAGATGTCCGTGTTATACCGTGTACGGACAAGATGTCCGTGTTATACCGTGTACGGACAAGATGTCCGTGTTATACCGTGTACGGACAAGATGTCCGTGTTATACCGTGTACGGACAAGATGTCAGATTTATACCGTGTACGGACAAGATGTCAGAGTTATACCGTGTACGGACAAGATGTCAGAGTTATACCGTGTACGGACAAGATGTCCGTGTTATACCGTGTACGGACAAGATGTCCGTGTTATACCGTGTACGGACAAGATGTCCGTGTTATACCGTGTACGGACAAGATGTCCGTGTTATACCGTGTACGGACAAGATGTCCGTGTTATACCGTGTACGGACAATGTCAAGTTATACCGTGTACGGACAAGATGTCAGAGTTATACCGTGTACGGACAAGATGTCAGAGTTATACCGTGTACGGACAAGATGTCCGTGTTATACCGTGTTAGTCTTTAACTCAAGACATATATCTAGTATAATAAATCTAGTATAATAAATGGTTTATATACTAAGTGTCCAGACTATCTTAACAATAAAACCACCATATATCACCCATTACAATATCCGAAGGATTATTTGTTCTGAAGCATAACTTCAAAACTATAAATGGTAACAATATTAACTTTATAGGTAAATAGATTTTGATAGGGAGAAGTGTAGTGTACAAAACACTTTGCATATCGCCCTTTATTATTTTTTATACTTCATTTTTGTAATAATGACTTCTAGTTGTCATTTAATGCGTATATGTTTCTTTTGCGATACTCTTTTTCAATTTTTTTACTTGAACAAACATATTTAAAAAACAACATGAATATTACATGTTGTTTGAACAAGTGTTGATTCGGAGAGCTTTCCATTGGTCATACTTTATGGACCGCGGGCGAATTTTCCGTTAGAATATCATACCTATATGAATTGTTGCCAAGATATTCTGTCTCAAAATGCTCATACATTTTCATTAAGGGAATATTTATTTATTGTCTGGTTACATCTCTCTCTCTCTCTCTCTCTCTCTCTCTCTCTCTCTCTCTCTCTCTCTCTCTCTCTGTTATTTTCAGATCGATGTAAAGTACATAGACAAAGAACAAATCTGAAATTGCCTAACCATTGATGTGAATTTGTGTTACATAATAGTCTTTAGATCTATGATATGACGTAATACCTTTAAATCAACTATACATCCTTTATATTATCTAATACCATATAACTGAGATGTCAACGCATAAAACACGTGTCAAATTGTCCACACAATGCTTCCGTATTTCTTCACTTAACAGTGCAAACAAGGGGGGATTAGTGTGTATGTGTTACAATCTGGCAGCTGTACAATATCAAACACGGACGCATAACAAATCGTTATTTTTACATTCAATTTAAAAATAACTAGCATTAACAGAATTAATCTCTGTATATCTTTATTTAAGTTTTCTTTATACAACAGAGTAATGAACGTTGGTTTTACAAGTCCGAAAAATTCAAGGTTTTAGTATTGATGTCTGACTCATCTACATAAGCGACATCAGCCGCTTGTCTCCCGTCTGGAGTTTGACATCAGCTACATCTGCTTGTCTTCGGTGTGGAGTTTGACATCAGTGACATCTGTTTGTCTTCGGTCTGAAATTAATGAAGGTTGACTACACCAAGACATCATCAGACTGACAGTGTATTAACATGATTCTGTATCCAGCGTTAGTTCTCATTTTACATGTTTATATGTATTGTATTTTATTCAAATACGGAGATACTAATGATGACCCAGGATTTAATTTACTCTTTACCACAAATAAGGACGAGATACAAGATTTACCTATATACTTCAACAAACCATTACCATCATGGCTTCGTGGATCGCTAGTAAGTAATAATTATTATGAATAAATTTAAACCCCTAAACCGGTATCTCTGCTGATGGCTGTGGCTAGTGGCTGGTGTCCCGAGGATATCACAAACTCAGTAGGCAATAATTGTGTATTATTGTCAGATATATACTATTGTTTAAATTTGTTTGAAATTCCTCAAAAAATAAGGTATACTCCCTCATGCAAAGTATTTCCTTAGCTAAATTTGTTAAAATTATTTTGGTCCTTTGGGTATCTTTTCAACATCTTGATAACAATTTTGGTTTCATAATTTTGGTCCAAGCTTTACTGATGGGGAATTGTATTCCAAAACGGTCGTCTGGTGCTGTAAACTTAAAATTGGTATATATATAATTTAAAAAATTAATTAATTAAAAACAAACTTGAATGTCTAAGTAAGACAAAACGATTGATTGTTTGAATAGTGTGTCCATTGATTAAGTATTTTATATTATTTCTGTATTTTAAGCCAATAGTATTATCAAAAACAAACATACTAATCCATGTCTGAATCACAATCCAGAAGCAACGTAAAGACTGGAACTGACAAGTTAGGTTAGACACGTGAGGCCGGGTGCTCCGAAAGGGTAAGCACCTCCTGTTTAGCTAGCTACACCCGCCATGTGTGGAATCAAAATTGTGTGAAAGGAACATGGAACTATGGGACGTCAAATATATCCAGGGCAATCCTGGACACAGAGACATCAAACTTATCAACAATACTGTCATGACGGCCATGAAACTTTTTGAGAGCCTTAATGAGCCTAGGCTTGCAATATCCCTGCGTCAACAATTTATTTGCATTTATTCTGTTACATTATTTTTTTGAAATACCGTATTCAAAAAGTTGCCATGGTATTACATAATATACCAGTGTTAATTTGACAGCACTTGGTCGTTTCGGAATGCAATTCCTCAACAGTAGTGCTTGGACCAAAATTAAGACCAAATTTAAAAATTTAACCTACATGTACTTATAACTTTTGTTTTTTTCTAGTTACGGCCATTATATATTGAATTACTGTAGAACAATCTTTATTGTTTCACTGTTAACCCAAAGTGCAAATCGCGTAAAACATGGAGTGTCTTATTGAATTAGTTTGGGGTTGGCAGTTGAC
Source organism: Anadara kagoshimensis (assembly GCA_021292105.1). NCBI lineage: Eukaryota > Metazoa > Mollusca > Bivalvia > Arcoida > Arcidae > Anadara > Anadara kagoshimensis. The sequence continues at coordinate 42,074,786 of CM037859.1, read as the reverse complement.
AATAAAGATTGTTTTACATTATGTTGTACAGTTGTTCTGGAGACGGGTTGAAATAAGCTAGCGCTTGTTCCTGAATCCAGTTTAAAGTTTGTTATGAATTATATTATTTGTATCTAATGATGAATAAATATTGTTTAAACTAAACCAAAATTAAGAAAACAAAAATTTTTCAAGGGGTTGGAAAAACATCCAAAGGACCACAATATGTTTAACCAAATTTAGCAAAGGAAATACTTTGCGTGATGGAGTATACCTTGGGTATTTTTAGGATTTTAAAATTTTCATTAGCGGGAATTTTAGAAAATAGTATATTTCTAACAGAACAAAAGCATCGCTCACTGATTCATTTAATTAAAAGCAATATATAGTCCAGTCAATCTACAGTTTGGCCTTAAACTAATTGCAACAGAATATAGTGTGTTACTTGTATGATCTCAAATACATGATGTGATTACAGTAAAACTCTACCAAAACCTGATAAGGAGAACACAGATTTTGAGGAGTTTTAATTTCTGAAGGGGATTTCTATAGACAAAGGAGATAACTTGTAAAACGGGTGGAGTTTTAGTCCCATTATCATGGTGTTTGTTTTTGGTATTTAAACAAAATGTAAAGCAAAGACCATGGAATTAACCAATCATAATTGTTTTCATATATACATTTAACATTTCTGAGTTCATTTAAAGTTAAATCATCAGCCCATTTTAATTCGGTTGCAATTTATTTTAGTTTGTCACAATCTAATGTTTCTAGTAATGCGGAATTAATGACAGAATACTCAGAGTAATGAAGTAAAGGTATAGAACAGTTATGTTTTTTAACCGGAGATATACTATTTTCTCATTTTTTTGTGCATAATAAAATATATCCGAGGTTAATAAAAAAAAATCATCTCTTCAACATGCCCCTATTCAGCGTTTTGCATAAAGTCTTTCAAATCACAAATATAAACAAAAAAGGACTCCCGGAACAAGAGTAAAACTCTTACATAAACCAGTCTCCTTGAATATAACTTTACAACTTATAAATTAACAAGTTACAAATATCAAATTTCAATAAATAATTCAATGAATAGATTAATTACATGAATAAATAAATAAATAAATAAATAAATAAATAAATTCTTGAACATATAAAATATTTTTTTATTTTGTTGGGTTTATAACATGGGGTCCCCATCATCATCATCATCATCTCTTTATTTCCTCTATTATAGAGATTACAATGTCACGATAAGAAAATTATGAAGACAGAACATGAACAGCAAATTTTAACATAATTGCGCAAACAAATATTTTCATTATGTATACATATTATTTACAAAAAGACAAAATATGTTTACATACGTACAGAGCACACGATCAAGTGGTTGCATAGGGCATCAAGGTACCCGCAATACCTGCTTTCGAACTAGACCGTTTAGCACGCACATACACGTATACAGCACGTTTTCAGACGAACGGCAAGCGAAGCAGACAAACAAGTAATTGGGCATCGATCCCCACCAACAAAACGTCTGCAATACACGCCGTCCAACCGAACCGCACAGCACATACACGTCACAATTCTGTAGTGTAGTAAAGCAAATCCCCTGTGTAAATATGGACATAAGAAGTGTTGTGCATCTTCAACTTCATCACAATGATAGGAAGGATCGCGTACAATGTTTTCTCAAACAAATGGCATTGCAAAGAACTATATTCCAGCCTGGAAGTATTTGCCCTATTCGAGTCCCACAATTATAATATTCTTTTTCACTTCCGCCATGCCGTAATATATATAAAAGCACTGCATGAAAATCTGACGAGTGAGGCAAGTGTGTTCCACGGAACAAAGTTTTTGGAGAAAAAAGTAGATTTTTCTCGTCGATTTCAATATTTATTCTATGAATTCCCAACATGTCCGACCGTGTTGCAGGCAGAAAAATTAAATCATGGATGTGTCCTACAACAAAGTGTTGAAAGATTTGAAAAGTTTTAATGTCAGACACTTTTAAATTATTCTACAACTCCGAAACATACAGACCTGACGGAGTCACTACTTGTTTATATATGTCTTATTACTGAACACAATTTTAGATCTATCTTTATAAACGCTCTTCAATAGCGTTGTTTGTATTAATTTGCCAAGTACCGTCAGAGAAAATTTTCAAAAATTAAGGTTAAAATACACTTTATTTGCATATTGTGCAAGTATAACGCCATCAAAAATTTACGGAAAAATCCAAAACATATGTTACAAACCTGGAGTTAAATTATCTACCAAATACACCTTATTTGCATTTTGCGTAAATATTACAAAACCAAAACTTTTACAAAACTGTTACATCAGTTTAATACCCCATTTTTTATTTTCTATGTTAAAAATTTAAACAAAATTGGTATATAAAGGCTTTAATAGACATTTGCTATTTATAGAAACAGTGGCCATATGGATTGCGGTTGGACATTTCGGAAACAATTTTTAACATTCAGAGATTTCAAAAATTAAGGTTAAAAATACACTTTAAATTGCATATTGCGTAAATATTACGCAAATAAAAACTTTTAGGAAAAACCGGTAACATATGTTTAATATTGAAGTTTTATTTTCTATGTGTAAAATTCAACGAAATCGATACAAAGATGTAATGAACATTTCATATGTATTTGCTATTTATAGTAACGACGGGCATTTTGGATATACTGTATATTGCATAAATATATACATACAACACTTTAACTGAAACACAAGTTACACATGTTTAAAAGCCCATATTGCATTTTATATGTGTAAAATGTCAATAAAATTAGTACATAAATTAGGCTGTAATGGCATTTTATGGGGTTTTGCTTTTTATAGTGTCATGTGCTACTTTTGAATTATATTATTTCATAAAAATTCAAAAGTAGCACATGACAATAGTAACGAAGACCATCTTGTCTATATGCCAAAGTCTGTCGCGCAATCCCATACCATTCACCGCCACAATAAATGAACTGTCATAGTTTCAGCTCTATCGGAGGTACGGTTTTGTTTCAACTGCAAAGAAACCAATTTATCCACACGCACACACCACTGATGGCGGGATAATAACAACAATAGACAAACTAGCTCTGTTAGATTGTCGTGGTTTGACATGCTGCATAATATTATCATCACTAGGATAAAAATGTGTTTGATGTGAACGGTCTGTACTTTTATGTACCAACGACATGACTAGATGTGTAATATCTTGCACAAAAAGTGAAATACATCAGTGAAAATTTTCTTTTGCTCTAGACGGTGTTTGTTCTAGCTGATTTAACTCAATGATGCTAACTTCTTATAATAATTATCGTATCTGATATCAAAGTAACGAGGGGGTTTATTGCAAAATATTACGTCAATGCATTGGGCGTCTTTATTACTGTGCAATAAATTTTATATTTGTATAAACTCTATAAATTAAACTACAACTATTTTTAATTTTTTATTTTTTTTTAAATTTCATTCACAAAACAACAATATACAGTTGTATAGTTGTCGATAACTGTAATGAAAACTCGATATTAAATACATGTATGGCGCCGAATCCGCTGTATTTAATGACGCGTTGTAAGCTTTTCAGTACAAGGTGACTTTTTATTGTACAGATAATATTATTTGATTCGTTTTAACTTAACTTTCTTTCCCTATATCATGTACTTGGTTTTACTTTTTATTTTAAAAATTCACATTTAAGGTAGCAATGTTGATAAACCCAGGTGAATGAACTTTGCTGAGAAAATCTTATTTTTTTTACAGTTATCTCCCTTTACTACTCTCTATCATACAGCTAGCTAGACACGCGACGCTTACCCATTCGCAGCACACGGTCTCACCTCCATAGTGGAAGGATACCTATTGAACATAATTTGCGTTTTCATATTTTGCTTTGCTTTTTGGGATTGTGATTTGGACATGGACTGGAATGAGATTTTTTTTATTTTGCATGAGTTAAGAATGTATGGTCCAATTGGCGGTATTTGTATCTAGGTGTACTCACTCTTAATAATAATTTGATAATAATATTAAATGACGTTGATTTTAAGAAGATTGAATTGTGCCATCACATCTAAAACAAATATTATTCTGGCGTGGTCCCTCAATTCTATACACGAGTATACAAGAATTTTTCGCTTTAATGAATAAAAATATGGCAAGTGTGAGCAGATACAAAAAGTTTTATATAGGAGACATAATCTTGACAATTACTTCACTTCTCTACTTCGATTCGTCCGTAATGGCCTCGTAAAATGCATATTCTTCTTACATAATTTGAGTGTAGTCGGGATACAATAATTCCTCCGTGATTTATCGACTCTCGTTTACGTTAAAATGTTCCACTTCTTTACTTCGATTCATTCGCCAATGCCCTCGTAAAATGCATAAACTTCTTACATAATTTGAGTGGAGTCCGTGATTTATGTACTCTGTACATGTTGTGTTGTAGATAGGCTATCTTACAATATTTTACGTTATTATCTGTAAAGTCTTATGTCTGTTTCACTTAACATTAAAATAACTAAATGTGAAGTCTGTTGTAATTAAGCTGGATACTGTTACTTAACTTATGTTTTTAGATTAGGGTTAATTTGTCAGAATTTCATCGAAATTGTTAATACATGCAAATTATCAGGTGAAGTTTAAGAACATTTATTTTTTATATTTAAAATCGTCTAGCCCTGAGTGTGTGTTATTTTTACATACACACTATAGTTACTTGATTGATGAAGAATTAATGATAATATTGTTATGTTAACGTGAGGTGCATCAACAAAGAAAAAATTATACCTTAAGATTTTGTTTGAATTAAGAGAAGTTCAGCTGTTTTTATTTGTCGTTTTACTGTATTTTCACAACTTTAATGTTTTATACATTACAAACATCTTTACTGATTCTATTACAGTCAACAATTTACTAAATCAATGTATACACCGAACATCATTGAATGCTGTTACGCCTGTTAGGTTTCTTTTCAGATTTCATTGTTACAACATACATGTACATATAGTTGTTAAAATCAATATTTCTGTTGGCCTGACGAAACATTCATTTAAAAACAAACTTCTTTAAAGGGTTTTTTATTTAATTTTTTAATTTCTTCTAAGTTTTTGTACACATTTTTATGGGATTTTAAGTACACTATTAACTATATTTATATGAAAATTTTATGTAAAATGTACAGTACAGGCCTGTCCAAAGTTTAACACTAATTTAACGGATAAGTGCCGCTTCAGCAACATATTTCCGCCCCATCTTTAGCTATATGTAGACAGCAGTGTAACACCACATAGCGTTGTTGTCGCATAAACGCTCCCAACGCGTCTATGCGGGGAATTTCAACGCATAAAGAGGTCGGCCACGTTTATGCGGCGGCGTTCAACGCATGCGTTGCTTATATGCGGCGCAAGGGTGCCTTTTTGACGCATAAAGAGGACTAATTTTAACGAATCTTAAAAAGAGCTTTTATCTCGACAAAAACGATGGTGGTGACAATAAAGATGACGTGGTGGTGACATAAATGATGACGACGACGGTGACATTTGAGAATGTTGCTGATAATGGTAATAATAATTGTAAGGAGGAGATGGAGGACGAGGATCGGGAGGACGAGAGGGCGACAACGACGACGACGATAGTGACTGTATTGCTGATGGTCGTTAAATTGTGATTTTCACAGAATTTCGACTTTTGCTTTCGTCCTCTAGTCTGTCCATAAGAGTCAAGAATCAAGTCACAGTGTGTGCAGACGTGTGCCTCTAGTGACTCAAACAAGATTTTTTCAATGTAATAATAATTATAATAGATCTAATAATAATAATAATAATAATAATAATATAGTGATGTTTTAGTGAAGGTTTTAATGATGATTGAGGTGTAGGTGATTATAGTGAAGGATATTATGGTATCGTGCTGTAAATGTTTTCTTTGTGCGGCGGAAGGAAACCTTTTTGCCGCATAAAAGCATCTTTATGTGTTGAAATTCCCCACATAAACATGTTGGAACACGTTTATGTGGCAACACCGCTATGTGGCGTAACACAGCAGCTGTCATATATCTCTAGGCAGCTTTTCGGCCATAAGCTATCAACATCTCACACTCTCGGGAGCCGGTCTCCGACTCCTTTTCGTTAACTAATGTTAAACTTTCTACAGGTTTGTACTGTAAAAAGTTTGAATATCTAACCAAACTCTATCATACCGGTCTATACACAATCATAACAGTCCATACATTATCATACCGGCCCATACACAATCATAACAGTCCATACATTATCTTACCGGCCCATACACAATCATAACAGTCCATACATTATCATACCGGCCCATACACAATCATAACAGTCCATACATTATCATACCTGCCCATACACAATCATAACAGTCCATACATTATCATACCGGCCCATACACAATCATAACAGTCCATACACACACAATCATACCGGTCCATATATACACGGTCCATACACACACAATCATACCGGTTCATATATACACGGTCCATACACAATCATACCGGTCCATATATACACGGTCCATACACAATCATACCGGTCCATATATACACGGTCCATACACAATCATACCGGTTCATATATACACGGTCCATACACAATCATACCGGTCCATATATACACGGTCCATACAATCATACCGGTCCATATATACACGGTCCATACACACACAATCATACCGGTTCATATATACACGGTCCATACACAATCATACCGGTCCATATATACACGGTCCATACACAATCATACCGGTCCATATATACACGGTCCATACAATCATACCGGTCCATATATACACGGTCCATACACAATCATACCGGTTCATATATACACGGTCCATACACAATCATACCGGTTCATATATACACGGTCCATACACAATCATACCGGTTCATATATACACGGTCCATACACAATCTTACCGGTCCATACACAATCATACCGGTCCATATACACACGGTCTATACACAATCATACCGGTCTATACACAATCATACTAATCCATATACAATTATACCGGTCATACACAATCATACTGCTCTATACACAATCATACCGGTCGATACACAAATGCCGGTCTATACACAATCATGCTGGGTTACAGACAGTAGTTGTGAATTGACATTCAAAATTAACAAATTTTGACCATAATACATTTAGTTTTATGGATCCAAATGTAAAAATGTGGTATGTTGATACTTTTTCAATTCAGAACAATTAAAACACTATTTCTACACTACATTTATGACCCAAATACTAATAATTCTAACAAGTTTCCATGGAAATCACACAAAAATGGTTAAATATTACACCACAATAGAACATTTACCTATACCACCCTATACTAACCCTAACCCTGCTTATGGTGTATTTGTTTCCCAATTAATACGCTATGGTAGAGTTTGTTTCCACTACGATATAGGTCGCGCACGATAACTTGGCACATCCGGGGTTTTTCAGTTTGTAAATAAACATTGCAGCTCGTTCCAAAAATGTTATGTTTTGGCCCATAGTGTATAACGGGGACAAGTGTTGAGAGTTCTATCCTGCTATAATACATTTTTTTAACAAAAAAGTTTGATTAAGCCCATTAATAATAGTAATTTTAATAACAATAATGTCATTAATAATAATATCGTCAATATATTGTCGTGTGCTATTTTGACTCTATATTTATTTAATAAAAAGTCAAAATAGAAAATAATAATAATAATTTCTTTTTATTTGCTGTATCAAATAATAAATTCTTCACTATGCTGAATATATTTAAAACAAGTTACTGAATGGCTTTGCGAAAAATTTTAATTCAAAACTATTTATTTATTAATCTTATGTACTTAGTCTTATTCTGTTTTTGTTTTTATTTTGTGTCTGGAATTTATAATTGTGCAGCTCCATGCAAGTTGGTAACAGTAAAAATTTCGTCAGCTGATTCAAATTTGTTGATGTTGGCATCCTTTTCCAAATTAATATATGTTTACAGTTTGATTTTTTCGTATGACGCGGCGGTGAGGTACGGATTAATAATAGTGATTAGTCCCAAATAGTGCTAATATTTTGATTTCTGTATGAAACGAGACGTTAAAATTTTGCCCTGTGCTAATTTTAAATGTTATGCAGTTCTGGTAGAAATAATTTCCACAAAAATTTTAAAATTTAGGTTGTTCATACATTTACAAGATAGAAATTATTAATTATTAGCCTGATAGCACATTTAAATAATTAGTATAGATTCATTTATTTTTTTTACTTTTTAATTGAAAAGTTTTTATAATAAAAATTAAAAACAAAATTAGATAAAATTAAAAATATATATGTATGGACCCGGTATTGTTCGAACTCACTTGTGACAAAATTATGTAGCTGTCCACTAACTGTAAGATATGTTACATACCACTGAGCCAAGGACGACAGTAACCTATCCTATCAAATTAAAGGTGTTAAGGACAAATACCTTGTTATATCTTCAGACAACTCGTTCCACAGTTATGTGGAACTTCACAAAAATTATGCAGAAATGAAATAATTTCATGTGAATATTTAAAAAGTTTCAAATAAAGAACATAAATGAAAATGTCCAAGATAAGTAGAATATGATAAATATTTATATTTCAACAAAAATATGTATGAAGGTGCAGCATGGACATTGGCGAGTTGTTCAATGTGCGTGTTTCATGAGTCCGAGTTACAATGTTTATTTACAAAATGAATAAGCCCGGATGTGCCAAGTTATCGTGCGCGACCTATAACTTTATATAACGAAGCAAGCTGCTTACAAATAAATTGTTGACTCGGGGATATTGGAAGCCTCGGCTGATCATGGCCCTCAAAAAGTTTTATGACCGTCATCACAGTACTGTTGATAAGTTTGATGTCTCTGTATCCAGGATTGCCCTGGATATGTTTGACGTCCCATAAGTCCATGTTCCTTTCACTCAATTTTGATTACCGAATTCCAACGGAAACAATATCGTGGCTTTCATTTGGAAATGCCGAGCGATTGTCAAATAATTATAAAAGAACAGTCTATTGAATTTTTGGTCAGACCCGATCGTGGTTTGAACCCCGACGTCTACGTTCAAAGTTTGTATTTTGCCATTTGAATTATCGTACTGGTTAAGGAGAAAAAGAATAAATTTATAGAACTGACAAGAGCGAACGGAATCAACTTCAAGAACACGACAGTCAGTCTACAGGTAGAATGTTAGAAACGGTTTATGTAAAAGACCTATGTATGGCAGAGGGAACGAGTTGATTTCTGATATTACAATACTTGGTAATGTCATATTGTGTTATAAACCAGTGGGTATTGTAAACAACATTGACCTGTCCGCTTGACCTTTCATCAGGAATATTCATATGGAAGAGTCCACCCTATATATAGGTAGTGTTAGGATTCACATTTAATACATATACACATTGACTATGATTAGTGTTCACATCATATAGACGAAATATACACGCGTGCTCACTATTCTTAAAAATTACTTGTTCATAATGAATATTTGAATCATAGGTCAAGCGGACAGGTCAATGTAGTTTGCATATAGGTCTACACAAGAGAAGAATGGTATAACATAAAGAAATCAATACCAATCCTTGACACACACATATATCTAAAGTATAAACAGAAATGGATTACACTCAGTTATTTGTCTCTAAAAATATTATTATTGAAAATATTTTATTTTTTCTTAATAAAATATATTTATTATCAACCGGCCTGATATGCACTTTAGGTTTCCATAATGTATAGTTTGCTACAATCCAGCTTTACTGAGACAAATTGCACAATTTCTGCAATGATGGAAAATAACAAAGTCTATTTACTCCACCTTTTTTCCCATGTAAGGCATAATGATAGTTCATGACCTTTTTTCATCAAATAACCAGTTTATTATGCAAGTAAGACTAATTAACCATGTGCTCTGCCCTGAATTAAGGCCAAATCAAATCAAGTTCTGTTTAATGTTATTTTACCTTAATGCATTCTAAAGAAATTTCGGCTATGATTCAGATGGGAAAATGCTTATATGGTTGAGGGAAGTTAGGTATGTATTTAGAATTCATTTTTTAATTCTCAGAAATATACAGACATGTATTATATGTGTATATCTCAAACCTAAAATTGGTACTATCTTTTTACCTTTAGCTTAATTAAGCAATGGATTAAAAACAATTACTGATACACTTGTAAACAGTTAAAAATAAATATGTAAAAATTGCATTCACTTCAAATGCAAGTCATTTTGCAATTTACTTGACAATTGTTGAATCTATGTTACTCTCTTCATAACCTTATACACAGGTGTTTATTCTTTGGCCTCATTTTGTTGTCATCAAACTGTTGTCCAGTCTATAAGTCAATCACCTGTGACACCTTTTAAACTTTGAATGAAACTCATAGTAAAAAGGGTTGGGTTTGTCATAAGAGGTGAAGTCAAAAACTTTGATGAACATTTACACTATACAGAGGCAAAGTCTAAAGGATGAAAAACTCGATCCATTATGATAAATTAGCCTGAGTCTTGTTATATACACAGCCAAATTTCTGTTTCTCATCTTCAACTGGTTTTTGAGAAAAATCCATAAAACTGAGTGTAATCCATTTCTGATTATACTTTAATAACGATATTGGCACGCATTATAAGGACGTTTCGTGTATGTACCTTTAAACTATGTCCTCTCTAAACAATCCATGACTTTAAATAAAATACTATCAGTCCAAATGTCATTTTACATATAATACCCCGATATTTTAACAATAAAAAATGAAGGTTTCTTGTATTGAAGATAAATAAATATGGTAAGATTTCGTTTTGTACCTCCCTTCAACTATTTAATTCTGTGTAAATGAACTACTTCCATAAATGACTTGTAAAATCGCCAAAATTGATCAACCTTTATGCTGAAAGCTTTAAAATATCTTTTGTCACTCAGGTTACAGATGTCAAGGTTTTGACATTGTACAATTCATTACGTCATCGGGTGTTACACGGTATTGTATTAAGTATAAAAACCTTGCAGTAAATGACGTAATAGCCTGATTGTGATCTACCTGAGTACCTTAGTACTATCGGGTATGGTTGTATCCATGATTTATATATATTTTAAGAAAAAATTCCCAATGTCTTTATGAACTTGTAAAATATAAATGGCTGTCTAAAATTGCATAAAAGGCGAATTTATGGAAAATTTGAGACAGCCTATTATACTTTTTAAGTTCTAAAGACATTGGAAATTTACCTTATTTCTATATTTATAATATTATAAAAAAAAATAATAATCTATTGCCTCCTTTAATTTTCCTTGCTATTTTAAAACAATTTTGAAATCTCATAAAAATGGGTCGGTTCCTGTCAGTCATCGAGAGCATTTGGCATCTGACGTCATAATGGAGCGCTTGGAGCAATGTCTTATGAAGTTGCAAAGTATAGTCGATGTCAAATACTTTATTGAAGGAAAGATATTGCAATGTAAATATAAATATTTAAATTAAAAGTGAAGCGGTAGGGTCAAACTTGACGAGCTATACCTATCTCTTGTCAAACGTATAGAACGACATGGTATCTATATGAACCAAATACAAAACGCCTGTCTATGTATCAAATCACAAATGGAAAAGCAAAGCAAAATCTGTAAGAACTGTAAAATTAAATCACACACGAAAACTTCAACGAGAGAAGTGAGACTTGATGCTCAGGCAGCGTAACCACCATTTGAGGCAACAGTAAATATACTGTGAATTGTTAAAACTTTAATATATGCTAATATTAAATATGTTTTATTTGTCAGATAAGAAATGGACTAGGACGATTTGAGTTGGGTAGACGCAATTTTTCACATTCCTTTGATGCGTATGGCAAACTATGCAGCTGGAAATTTCCGGGAAATGGCTCAGCATTTTTTACCACAAAATTCCTAAAGTCTAAATTTTATAACGACTCCTTAAACTCCAATGATATTGCCCCGTATGCTATTTTTGGTAATGTTGTACCAGAGTTTAGCGAGTTACAGAAGTTTGTTGCTATGGCACGAGGTGTTGATAATATGAATGTTAATATCATTAGATTGTATAATGTCAGTAACGGGAAGTTTGATTACGTCACATTAAGTGATATTTGGAAGGTGTATCTAGTTGATCCTCTATCTTTGACAACGAAAAGGTCAGTGACGGCAGGCATTCTGAATAGAAACCATTATATGGAAAGTTTTACATTATATGTTACCCTCTCCTCTGCACATCCACTTCCGGAACCTGGAACAAAATATCATATAACTTTTGTATCAGAAGTCAGCTTAATCCCTGGTTTAAAAAATAAAATAATTCTTGTAAGAATTAAATCTTCAGAAGAACGGGAAGCCATTGCTGAATGGAATGTAGACAGAGTATCGTATATGCATTCTTTTTCTGTAACTAAGAATTACGCCATATTGTTTGCATCTCCATATTTTATAAGCATTCCAAAAATACTATGGTATATGGACCCATTTGAAGCTTTAGAATGGTTTAGTGATATGCCGACATTAGTTTACATAGTGGACCTTAGAAATGGTGAAATGAAAATCTTAAAAACAGACAACATGTTTTTTCTTCATCATATCAATGCTTTTGAAGTTGGAACGTCTGACGTCATCGTTGATATCGCCACTTATCATAGTCCAGATTTTTTAAAAGGATTCAAAATGGCGACATTGATGGACCCTGTAGAACGGAACAAAGTTGACGCACATGCGCATTTAAAACGATACCATATTAATGTGAATACGAATAAAATATCAGTTGAGTCGTTTAATCCACCAAAACACATACCGTTTGCTTCATACATTGACATGATAACAATTAATGAAAACTACAGATTTAGAAAATATTGTTACGTTTATGGAGCCGTTCTAAATAAAGACAGTATAAATTTTAGTCAAATAGCTTTAATAAAGAAAGATTTATGTGGGAGAAATAAGGATGCCTACTGGTATCTACCGGCTCATTATCCAGTAGAGGCCTGGTTTGTACCGCATCCTGGTAGTTCTGATGAAGATGATGGAATATTAATGACTCCTATTCTTGATGGTCAGAAGAAAATGAGTTATTTAGCTATATTTGATGCAAAGACAATGAACCTGACCAACAGAGCATACCTATCAACAGCAATACCATTAAGCTTCCATGGAAGGTTTTTTGAAGATCTGTATTAGGTTAAGAGTTTGTGTTATATGGGTATAATTTAATTTCTAAATTATGTTAATCACGCTTAAATACAAACACAACGTCAATGCACGTGTTGGTTCAATAAAACAACGCAACCATTTCATTCATTTTGTTTACATCGGTGATCGCCTAAAAACGTAAACACTGACCAACATACATATGTCCGCTATTGGCGATTTTAACTTTAGAGATGTGGAAACAATATTCAATCTGAAAGAATATGACATGGAATATCTTCTAATTATTAACTTTTAAGCTTTTTCAGAATGAGTTTGATTCGGTTGAAGTGTCACTACCGCCATCGACATACAAATGGTATGGTTAAAGCACTTAGAGGCCCTCCACATGTACATTCCCTACTCAGACAAAAGCATCTGACCATTATTGATATCGACCTCATGTCTTCTGGATTTATGTCAAACTCTGTTTTCCACAACTGCACATTTCACTTCGATTAGAGATCACAACCTTTGAATCAACATTGTACTGCTATGTATAACATGCACATGTTCTGTTTGACGATCGATTAAAATCAGTGATTGAGGCGTGGCTTGTGTCTCGACCTTTTTTTGATTGGTTGATGTCTGATAAGTAGCCGACAAGTTTGGCGCGGAAGAATATGAATTTCACTTTTATTATTTAGAACAAAATAGACACGACTGAAACTAAATCTTGTTTTATGTTTTAGTCTTGGTGTTAAAAAATTAAATTATAAGGAATAACTTGTGTTTTAAACAAGATTATTGAGTAATAACATAAAACATGCTCTGTACATTTTTTCATAACGCACTACGCAATGGCGGCTGTTTGGTTTTACCTTTTTTGTATTACCTTTTGTTCTATTCTTGCTTGTAATGGCTGCTGTTTATTTGTTTTTCAGTGTCAAATTTCCTTCCAGCTTTAACTTTAAGTATTGTTATGCGATAGGTAACCTACATTATGTTTAACTTTTTATCGTTATTCCGGCATTAACAAAGAGATATCGATGTTTTATTTAAGGGAAGAAATTTACATAATCATGACTTTATCTTCACGCATATTACCATAATTAAATTCCTGTATTTTACATAATGCATTTTAGTTTAACGTTTGAGCTCATCTTTCACAAACACGTCATTTAAATTATGTACGGTGACACAGAAGTGCTATTACAGACTTGTTATGATTCTTGTGCAGGTAATACAGATGCAAGTATGATGACTTTTCATTTGCTAACCAAGGGTGCGGCGGTTAAGGCGTTAGCCTTCCAACCTAAGAGTTTCACCTCTATTAGTTTGACCTCTTTCCTTGTATGTATCTACTGGTTTCCTCGGTTCCAGACACTGCGAGGTGTTTAGTTTACATTTGCGAATAAAGGGGAGGTGTAATACTAGTAGTCAAAAAGTGTGTACTAGTAAAAAGCACATCAGGAAAACTTGCACAAAACACATTATCATATGAACTTCTGTTTAAATTATACAAGGAAAATTGTTCGACAATTATTTCTAAAATATGTATCACTGCTGTAAATTGTTAATGAATGCAATAATTACCAGGGCCCCATGAGACAGTAAAAATTATGTACTTGTAACAAATAATATAGATTTAAAGCAGTGAAAACTGTTTGGGTTACCAAAATCATAGAAATGAATAATAGCTGAAAATTTGAGTTGCAATCAATTTAAGATTAACAAAATATCGATATTTTTTTATGTTTTATCAATGACAGAAACAAAGGCATCTAACTCCAGTGTTTTAGATTGGTTCTCAATCTTTAATAAACACGTTTTCATGTCTTTCAACCTACCAAAAGTAAATTCAAATCAAAATTTGGATTATTTTCAAAAACTAAATTTTAGCGTTACTATTATTGCACAACGATCTCTTTGTTGAAAAAGGTAAAACATTGTTTTATACATATTGGGTCAAAAGTAATATATATAAAAGATCTATTTGATAAAACAGATACTGAATTCAATTATACACTTCTCCATAATCTATTATCAAAAAATAAATATGTCAGCAAATGGAATCCTGATGACGACACAAATATTGTCCTTATTGTAATTTAATTGAAGATAGCTGTCATTTGATTTTTAGCTGTGTAAGTGTATGTGATATTTAGAAAAAATTTGAAACTACATTATAACTACATTTATTTATTTATTTATTTATTTATTTATTTATTTATTTATTTATTGTTGTACGTGTGTACCATCTGTACTAATTGTATTCGCATTATTATTATTATTATTATTATTATTATTATTATTATTATTATTAAACAGTTGGACGATGAACATTTACAGAAATGACTTGATGAAAATGTAAACTTTCTGAGAAATCATGCATTTGCGACGAATATCATTTTCTGTTGGAATGCAAAAATTTTAAAGGTCTTCGAACAAAATGTATATGAAAGAAAAATGCTATACCAGACCAAATACTTTAAAATTACCTTCTTATTTTAAAAGCGGAAACAGGGACGATATCATTAACTGATGCAAATTTGTTAGGGAGGGGCTGAAATTTTACAGCTAATGCAAGAGGTAATTTTTGGCTTTTTTATATAAATAAAACCTGGACTAATTGTTTTTGAATAATAACTTCGGTTTTGTACTCGTTAGTAGGGGAATTTCCCAATCTGCTTACTTAAATGACGTCACTGCACGGGGTCCCCAAAACCGAGCTTTTTGATTTGGATTAACGGGACGTGTATTATAAACTCGCCGATATCTCCCTTATTTCGGCATGGATTTTTATAAAATTTTCGCATTAAGTCATATTTCAGTATGGAGAATAACATATGTAAAAATCAAAAATCGTTACAGGTACTCTTTAAAATACTATATGTATAATATGTATTTATTTAGCTTATGTGATAGTGTTAAAGCATTGTGTTATATAATGTACATTGTATCACATTATGTTAAAAATGTTATATTATTGTGTTATATTATATACATTGTATCAATCGCCATAATATGTATATTATTAATATAAACATAAGGAACCACTTCCGGTGGTTTTCAGTGTAATAAAGTACTTGAACAAGAACTAGTAGGTAGGGAGCGACCCAATCACTTTTAAGACCTGCTTTAATCTTCATTCAATAAAGCAGTTGTCCCATTACTATGGAATTGGAGAGTCAAATTAATTAGTTAAACTCAATTTATCTCAGTTAAATTAAGTTTAACTCAGTTAAACTTAATTTAACTGACAAATAATTCACATGAACTGAACTATCTCTTATTAACTGGAGATAAACCTGGTTATTCTCATTTTTGTGACTTTTGCGTCAGTCAATGGTAGTTGTAACTATTATTAACTGACAATTTTCATTAACTGCAGATAAGTTGAGTTGTTCAGTTCATGCGAGATAATATTATATTGATGTAATAAAGCATGTGTGACTTTACATGTTCAAGAAATTACAAATTTATACACACATGTGGAGATCCTCTAAATGTCTATTTGTATTCACCACAAATTAAGCTGACAATTGTATATTTTTAGAGAAATTTAGTGCTTGAATATATTTATCAAAAAATATGAACAATTGATACTTTTATATTATTTTTTTAATTTAAAAGTTAATAATCAACCGAATATGTAAATTATTCAGCGATGAATAGTTAAGCGAATATGTAAATTATTCAGTGATGAATAGTTAAGCATTTTTAAGCATTCTGTTCTAGATTTTAATAAACATGATACAAGACACACTTATTTACCTTATTATTTTCATCATCAAAGTTCTTCCAAAATTTTATCTCTTACTAAGTCAATTGAACTAAGTTTCATGAGATACAAACCAATCAAAACGATTGCTGAGTTCATACGAGTTAATTGTCAGTTCATGGCAATTATTCCTCAGTCAAGTCATATTAAAAGCAGATAAAATCGATTTATCTGAGTGAAATTAAGTTTTTCTCCAGTTAAGTCGAATTAATTTGCATTTTCTCAGTTAAACTAAGATATTCTGTAATTTGCATTAACTGCAGTTAATGCAAATTAATTGGCATTAACTGAGTTAAATTAAGTTTAACTGAGTTAAACTTAATTTAACTGAGATAAATTGAGTTTAACTAATTAATGTGACTTTCGAATTCCATACATTACAATAATAATTATAATTATTTATTTATCTATTTATTTATTTATTTTTTTATTTATTTATTTATTTATTTGCAATTTGTTGTTGATATATAGTATGTAGTTTAGATGTAATGAAAAAGAACATACATACATACAAACTCAGTAGGCAATAATTTCGTATTATTGTCAGAAATATACTATAATTGTCTAAATATCCTGCAAGTAAAAATTTGAAATTTCACAAAAACTAAGGTATACTCCCACATGCAAAGTATTTCCTTAGCTTAATTTGGTAAAATATATTTTGGTCCTTTGGTAGTTTTCAACATCTTCAAAATAATTTTGGTTTCATAATTTTTGTCCAAGCACTACTGATGAGGAATTGTATTCCGAAACGGCCGTCTAGTGCTGTAAAATTAAAACTGGTATAATATGTAATATAAGATTACAAGTTAAATGGAATCATATTTCAAAGGTTATCAATAAAAAATGTAAAGAAAAAATAAATAAAACGAGAGAAAACTACATAATAGCATATTGGCTTTCCAAAATTAGCGCACATTCAAATAACTCGTCCCGAATAGCTGAAATTACGTAAAACAACATTCGACAGTGGAAAATAATAACAAAATACAAACTTTAGGCAAAAAATATTGACATGTCCGCTTGACCTTTCATTAGAAATATTCTCATGGACGAGTCCACTCTATACATAGGCAATGTCAGGATTCACAGCTTATACATATACTCATTGCCTTTGATTAGTGTTCACATCATATAGACGAAAAATACACGTGTGATCCCTATTGTCCATAATGAATATTCAAATCATAGATCAAGCGGACAGGTCAATGTTGTTTGCCTATACTAAAATCATTTATCTTATATTTACATATGATACAATAATATTAATCAAGGCATTGTCTTTACCGGCAAATAGCATACAAATCAGTAATTATACAGGTTAGGTGACAGCAAGCGGACAGGTCAATGCTGTTGGCATATACTAAACAAACACAAATATACTAATCCATGTCCGAATCATAATCCAGAAGCAAAGTAAAAACTGACAAGTTAGGTTAGACACGTGAACTTCCATTTATCTTATATTTACATATGATACAATAATATTAATCAAGGCATTGTCTTTACCGGGGCAAATAGAAGATTAATCAGATTACAGGTTAGGTGACAACACTGGTACTTAACATTTGTACATTGTGTCTTGAGGTCTATAGACATACCAATATGTCATCATGTTGGGGACCTCGGTGGTCTAGTGGTCTGGAACACAGGGTCTCTCATTGTCTAGATTCTCATCCCACTTGGGACAGGTCCTAGTCCGAGAATGTTTGTTTGTTATTCGAATGTTGTAGGTTTTTGACGACCTATCCGATGTATTCAACTATCCAAGAAAAACTGACAACACTTTCAAGTGAAAGAGTCTTTACTTGGACGTAAACACTACTACTGTTGCTCCTCGTATCTTCCACTCCCTTGGAATGTTCAAGTATGAACGAGTTATCGCTCTTTGATAATTGTAGAAACATGCAGAAAATTATCAACAGCCTAGTGGACAGATTTAGCCTCAAGTTGACAGATTTTAGGGTATACCTTCCGAAGACGGACAAAAATTGGTTAACATCGAAAGGAGATTGGATTACCGTTGTGGTAAGTAAACACAACATATATTACACGGTAAGTTGTTTTCTGAAGTTTTCAATCTCATTTTTGACATTATTCAACACAACTCAAAAATTTAAAATACATTAAGCATGCATGCTTCAAAGTTCAAACTTTACTTTAGGATTGACCTTTGGAGTTGTGACTTGGACATGGACTGGTATATACGGGTTGACTGGAATTGGGATTTGGACTTGGATTGGTATGTTTGAGATTGTAGTTTGGACATTAATTGGTATGTTTGCGGTTGAATTCGGGATTGTGGTTTGGAAATGGATGGGTATGTTTTTGCTTGATTTTTGGGATTGTGGTTTCGACACGGACTGGTATGTTTGTGGTTGACTTTGGGATTGTGATTTGAAAAGGATTTGCAAGTTTGTGGTTTGAGTTTGGTCATGGAGTTGTCTTTTGGATTGAGGTTTAGACATGGACTGATATGTTAATGGTCGTTTTCAGGATTGTGGTTTTGACATAGATTGGTATGTTTGTGGTTGACTTTTGTATTGTAATTTTGACATGGATTGGTATGTTTGTTTTTATTATTATTATTATAATATATATAATATATAAATATATATATATATATATATATATTAATTACCTGAAGTTTATTGTCCAAGAGTAAGTCTTTTCATCATAATCAATGTTTCTTCTTTCGAATGTTTACTTTCATATTCATGTTTGTTCAATCCTCCATATATAATGACAATATACAAAGATGACATTAATTACAAAAGTTATGACACACAAATATAAACATTTTTAAATTAATAATTATTTCACATGGTCTACAATATGCTCCAGTAAATCACATTTCTTTTTTATATAATTTAAATTTCGTGGGGCATACAAAACAAAAAGTACGGTCAGCTAAAATAGCAGAATTTGGTACTATAGTACGCCGGACTCCAACAGTAGAACAACCAGTATCCCACATAATACATATAATATGGACTGGACACTAAATATACATTTTTGGTAAACGAAAACAAAGTAACAAAAACATTATGTAGACTGTAACACCTATAAGCTTTGTACATAATATTAATTCCACAATACGTTGATACTACCAATAATTAAGAAGAAACAAATAGGTATGTATACAGTTGATTAACAGTTGATTAACTCTACTGAAACACCTAAAACACAGCCAGAGTAGTCCTGGATATAAAATTGCTAAAATATACAAAATATTGTTTATCGTTCATGTTTAGAGACAGCCACTCCGTAAATACATGTAACTATTGTATGCTTAAAATTTGTGAAACCTAACATTCAGTCGGAAAATAAAAAGCGCATCTGAATAATTTTATTTTTGTTTTTACCTTTTCTGTTATTCTCCCACATAGATAAAAACTGAAGTTTGTTCAGGTTAGACAGGTATAGCTCGTCAAGTTTGACCCTGCCGCTTGACCTTTAATTTGAATATTTATCAGGAACGATCGATTATAAATATAAGGGCATCAATGTTGCCAGTAGACAGATGTATTTAATAACCGTATAAGAAAGCATATACCACGCTGGCCGTGTGGTTAAGGTATATTGTCTCACAATTTATGTTCCGAACCTTCACGGTGGGGGTCTTGTACTCTCAGTCGCTTAACGCCACCGAAATCGGGATAAGCTCCGGCCTGATGGGCCTAATGGCTCGGGACAGACTTTAACTTTCTAAAGAACTAGCAGTATTACAAATGTTTTTAGCATCATTCGGCCATTTAGATATTTAATTGCGTATTCTGTTGGACATGTTTCCAATCATTAAAATTTTATACTGAACTGTGAAAGAGAGAACGATGCACGGATTTTTCACGCGTGAAAGAGACACATAAAAATTAAGTAATTTTTTTTAAATTGGAAGAAAAAAAACCCCAGATTTAGCAAGATTTGAACCGTTGACCCAGTAATCAACTTAACAATTATGAAGACAACACACTAACACGCTCGGCCACATATGATATTGACTTTGAACGTGGTTGCAAAAAATAAACCCGTAAATAGTATTGTTTCTTATTTAAACGTTATCGAAATACATATTTATTTATATTTTCCCAATTCATTATATATATATACTGTGTATTTAAAAAAAGTATTTTGCCGTACTTTTGAAAAAAAACTGTTCAATAGCAAACGTGTTATTTTTAATCAAGAATATCCTGTACTTCATGATCGATCATTCCTAATAAATATTTAAATTAAAGGTCAAGCGACAGGGTCAAACTTGACGAGCTATAATACTACATATCAATGCTGCTTATCGATAAAAATGATAATTTTAAAAAATGCATTCCAGTATTTCATGTGAACTATTATTTCAGTTTGTCATACGTGCCAATAATCTCGCAGATGGTTTAACCATAATTACAATAAAGCAACGTTAATTTGACGACACAATATCATAAGAATATAATTCAACCATTCATGATTCATTTCAAAAAGATCAGTCACACAAAGTCCATTCATGATGCATTTTACGTAGGTCAGTTAAACCGAGTTAATTCATGATTCATTTTACATAGATCAGTCACACGGAGATCATTCATGATTCAATTACATAGATCAGTCACACGGAGATCATTCATGATTCAATTACATAGATCAGTCACACGGAGATCATTCATGATTCATTTACATAGATAAGTCACACGGAGATTATTCATGATTCATTTACATAGATCAGTCACACCGAGATCACTCATGGTTCATCTTACAACACTTAAACCAAGTTAATTCAAGATTCTTTGTCTACAGATTAGTTTCACTTTATTGGGTATATTTATGATGTACAATCAATGATGCATTAACCAACTTTTCATGTTTTCACACTTTGTTTAATTATTCACACGTATACAATACTGCATCAAACAATTAATAAAAACTTCAAAATAATGATCTGCAATCAAGGTCGTGTTGGGGGATCTTCTACCATTCCCGGAAAAAAATAGAAATTTTTCCGTAAAGAACACTTATACATTGGTATAGTCACTCGAATGTCTCCATCTCTATCTTCTGCTTTTGCATCGCCAATAATGCTGTGTACCTAGATAAAATATGAAGACGTAAATAAATGTATACAAAAGGCCCAATAGGGCCTGTACCGCTCACCTGGGCCATAAACAGCCATAAACAGCACAAACATACAAGAAATATTACTTTTCAGGAGCAATAACTCTGATGTGGATATTTAGATGACCTTGATTTATATATCTTAATCCATGATCTTAATCTATATATCAAAATGATCGTATTAACACCTACAACATTCTAATATACATGCCTATAGAAAACGTATTAGTTTTCAAGATAATGAACCATTTCAGTATTCTTTCGCATCTGTTACCTTGACCTTTGTACCCATGACCTTAATTTATATATCAAAATGATCGCTGCAACAATACTAACAATATTACAGTATACATGCCTATACAAAAAAATTATAGTTTTCGAGATAATTATCCATTCTGGTATTGTTTTGCTACCGTGACCTTTGGACCCATGACTTTTTTTTCGATACATCAAAATGATCAAAGTATTTATACCTACAGCATTCTAATATACATGCTTAAACAATAATAATAATGTTATTAATTGTTAAGATAATGAACCACTTCAGTATTCTTTTGCATATGTGACTTTGACCTTTAAACCCATGACCCTAACTTATATATCAAAATTATCGATGCATCAATATCAACAATGTTTTAATATACTTGCCTATACAGATAGTTTTCGAGATAATTAACCATTTCTGTATTGTTTTTCTACTGTGACCTTGGCCCTTAGACCTATGATCTTTTTCTATATATCAAAATGATCAATGTATTTATACCTACAACATTCTAATATACATGCTTATACAAAACAATTTTCAAGATAATGAACCATTTCAATATTCTTTCGCATCCTTGACCTTGATCTTTGAATCCATGGCCTTAACCTATTTATCAAAATGATCGTTGCATCAATACCAACAATATTCTTATATACATGCCTATACAGAAGTTTATAGTTTTAGAGATAATTAGCCATTTTGCTATTGTTTTGCTACTATGACCTTGACCTTTAGACCCATGACCTTTTTCTATATATCAAAATGATTGTCATATCAATATCTTCAACATTCTAATATATATGCCTATACAAAAAATTATAGTATTCGAGATTATTAACCATTTTGGTATTATTTTGCTACTGTAACCTTGACCTTTAAGCTCATAACCTTCATCTACATACCGAAATGATTTTTTATCAATACCTAAAACATTCTAATATACATGCATATACAAAAAGTTAATAGTTTTCAAGATAATGAAACATGCCGTCTTATCTGTTACATGTCATTATGTATTGAAAATACTAAAATATTTAGAAATATGGTAAAACTGGATTTTTGGTTAGTGTATTTAACGATTATTTATTTTTGTATAACGTCCATTTCATAAAGCAAAACATGTTTTATAGTATTATTGGATGTAGAAAAAGAATTTTATTTATGTTTTGTAACAGATGCTTTGTTCTCTATGCAACTATAACACAAACTGGATATTTTACAACGCACTAAGGCCATGATTTATTACCGAGTACCACTGAACTTTTTACTTTTACATTGTATCACATAAACGACTAATTTTTTTTACAAAAATAAACATACAAAAAAAAGCGAGCTGTGTTCTACCCAGTGCGTTGACGAACTGACAAAAAACCCGTGCAATTACCTTTATAAACACCGTGAAAACACAAAATATGAAGCAAACACACTATTTGGACAGAAGGACGTACATTTGATTACTTTGTAGCCCTGAATCTTGGTTTATTGGGGTAGGGGATATTTACCTTTAGAAGCATATTGAGTATGTCATGTTTATGTGCACAATATTTAAAGACCCAAACAACTGCTTGTAGAAACCACGATCCTTTCTTCTGATGTCTATAGGTTACATAATCTAAATTAAAAAAAAAACTTAAAGAATGGATACATTGAAAAGGAAATTATTTGGTAGAGTTTGTTCCCACTAAGGGACTTTGTACAACGAAGCAGGCTGCTTTCAAATAAATGGTTGACCCACAGATAATGCAAACCTAGGCTTATCAAGGCCTGCAAGAAGTTTTATGGCCGTCATCATAGTACTGTTTATAAGGTTTGATGTCTCTGTTTCCAGGATTGCTTTGGATATATTTGACATCCCATAGTTCCATAGTCTCTTTCACACAATTTTGGTTACACACGTGACGGGTGTAGCTAGCTAAACAGAAGGTGCTTACTTCCAGAGCACCCGGTCTCACTTCCTTGTTAGACGTTCACGTGTCTTATCGACCTTATCAGTTCCAAAGTTTTTACTTTGCTTCTGGATTGTGATGGTATACTTTGTTTTTTATTTCAAGATGATTATGTGGCTATAAGTTCCTTAACACAAATAAATAAAGAAACGTTCCTTAAGAGATTAATGTTGTCTAATTTTTTTGAGGATTCAACATACCAAAATTACAAATTTCGACATTCAACCTTGCTGAACGTTAATGTATGAAAATAATTAGGATTCCCTTTTGAAGCTAGGATTCTAGACAGCTGCGTCAAAAACTTAATTCTAAAACAGCATCAACCTTGGATATTGCAAATCTAATACCAATTAATTTTTTAGAGTACTAGATTAACAAACCATTTCTTTGCCCCCTCCTTCAAACACTTTTCATTGGCATTTATGACGTTAGGATATTAGGCAGCTGCGTCAACAACTTAAGTTTGAAACAGCATCAACCTTGGACATTCCACATCAAATACCGATTTTTTCAGAGTACTAGATTAACAAACCATTTCTTTGTCATCTCTCTCTCTCTCTCTCTCTCTCTCTCTCTCTCTCTCTTTTCTCTCTCTCACACACACACACACACACACACACACACACACACACACTTTACCTGGTGTTGTAGCAAAAGCAAAAAGAAAGTCAGCATGTGAATGCCCTGTTGGTACTTTCTGCTTCTTACAATTAGATTTAACTGTGTCTACTTCATTCAAATTTCTCTTGTCACTTACGTCATCCTCAACTTCTGATTCTTTAGACACTTCTACTTTACCTACAATTCATAAATAAATTATTAAGACACTACAATAATTTCCTAATGACCAAGAACTATACCTAATTTTATTGACAAATCTGTAAATAAAAAACAAACATGAAATATATAAAACAATAAGTTAAACTTTAGATTAACCTTTAAGATGAAAAAAGATTAGTATTAACCGTTTGATGGCTTAAGTGTAAATATATTAGCAATAACCATACTGACACATTTCAGTCCAAATCAATATTATATAGGACTTACTACTCAGAAACAAACAGGAAATGCCTTAATTATGGCAGTAGCGATACCTACATAAAAACAGTATCAAAAAGTAAGAACTACCATGCTATATACGCATTCATTACGTTCAAAACAAAATCCCCACTTCATTTAGTTACGGATAATTTCTTCTTAAAGGGATTTAATGCCATTCCATATTACTGTCATCTAATCTTAACATACCCCACCCGCTCTTTTTCTATATACCTGGTGTGGTAGTAGAACCAATGTTTAAGCTAGTAGCTGAATGTACTGTTGATGCTCCAGTGATTGTTGTGTTGTAACATGGTTCTGTACCAAGTGAGATATTATTGACTCCAGCTCCAAGTGAGTCTACTTCATCTCCATCAGTCTTGTTACTTACTCCATCTTCAGACACCTGAACTCCTGATTGATGAGACACATCTACATTATCTACAATTTTAAATCGTGACGTTTTAAGGCGAAAACCTTCTTACGTCTAATTTTATAGTTTTATAATAATTTCTGATTAAGGACAAAAATGAATATGCACAGTGCGTAGGGTCATGGGGTTTAGATACGCAGTGCATCATAACTTTTTTACATTTAATTGAAACACAGATATGAACCAAGTTTATTTGATTGTGTATTACATATACGAGTTGTCGACAAATGTTTGATTGAACTGCTAAAGTGTACATCATTAGGGCAAATAGAATAGTAACATCGGTGTTTTTATTCATGTTAAAAACCGTACTTTTCTCAAAATATCACAAGAACCACAAAGTTTAATTTTTCACCATAAAAATACATTCCATCAACTAGAAAAAATACATTAATTGTAGGTACACATATTAATGCATAACATCAAATAAATAATGGAAAGCTACGACCATTAAACATAAAAAATTGTTGGTTCAGCTTGCTTAAAATTTTTTCAGCTTGGTTAAAAACAGTACAGTGTCTTTAAAATAAATTTAGAATGTATAGGCTGTATTCATCGACTTTATAAACGATTGGAGTAAATGTTTCAACTAACCAGTCAAGATTCTTTCACTTATTAAAATAGTACATTCTTGGATGATGGAGGAAACTGGATTAGCTGGAGATTA
This sequence comes from Anadara kagoshimensis, assembly GCA_021292105.1. NCBI lineage: Eukaryota > Metazoa > Mollusca > Bivalvia > Arcoida > Arcidae > Anadara > Anadara kagoshimensis. The sequence goes on along the minus strand of CM037859.1, from coordinate 42,048,384 downwards.
CCATCGATCTCTTGCAAGCAAACTGAGTGCCAGATCTGCTGACCCCTGTGGGTTTGAATGCAACTAATGCTATACTTTATGGTTCAAAGTATTGCCTGCCTTAGGTTTATTTGGTAAAACAAATTTCGGTTTTTTGTTTTATCTCATTTTAAAATCTTAAAAGTAATTAGATTTCGACAGTTTTAGTCCGTTAGAGTGCTGCTAAAGTAGAACCGGTTCAGTAATAAGCAAACAAGTTGGTCCTATAGAACACTACAATAAAAAACAGGATACTGGAGTAGAACGGAGTAAATGAATGACGGTTTTATTACTCGAGACTGAATTATTAACTGGTGAAGGTTACTTGAGTGCACAGAGTCATTTTCGTCATAATAAGATCTGTCCTGTGTAGGATGTGAAGCTAGACAGTGATGTGGAAGTCGGCAATTTCGAATTTTAAAATAGACGCCAGTACAAAAAATACATTAGAAAGATCATGACATACAGATAGTATATAAAAAGAGATGATAAACGAGGTTGAACAGAGATTCTGATTATTTTTTCAAACACCATACGCATTCCAAACAAAAACACACTCAAGATACCACCAACAAAATGTTGAATTCTTCATAGACAACATATTTGTTGTTTTTGGTAATACAATTTTAAAAAAAGGTTTACCAATGGTCACAAACTGTGGACCATTAGTTGCTGATTTTTTTTCTTTATGCTTATGAACCTTGTTAAATTAGGAGAAAAGACTATCGTCAAATCAATCAACTCCACAAACTGATATATAGATGAAGTTCTGTCTTTTAACAATCCAAACTTTGGAGCCTAAGTAAATGTCGTCTATCTTAGCGAGATTGAAATAAAAGTTACGGCAGATTCCTCAAGTTCTGCCTCATATTTAGACTTAAACATCAATTATGACGCCCACATAAGGTTACATTTAAAACTGTATGGCAAGCGTGATATTTTCAATTTATCAATTATCAACTTTCCTTTTCTATAAAACAATAAACCTGCTTCTCCTGCTTATGGTGTATTTGTTTCCCAATTAATACTCTATGGTAGAGCTTGTTCCCACTACGGAAACTTTATTAAAAGAAACAAGCTGCTTAACCCTTTCCCGTTCTGGATAAAATGCAGGTTTTCATGAGATTTCAGGTGCGGTTAATAAATGTAAATTACGAGATGATTGAAAGGGACAGTGCTATGGTGTGTGGTACCATTGTAGAGCATATATGTCGGGCAAGATTTTAAAATGATTGCCGATTCTAAAAATAGAAAATAGGTCACGTGACCTGGGGTCAAAAGGTAAATAAAAATCACGATTTTCAGCCGAAAATTAGGGTTTTCCGTAACAAATATCTCAATTCTGTCAACCCTTTGTACAAATAGGGTGACGTGACTCTTGATTCTTAAAGAATATTTAGTCCTTAAAATAATACTTATGAAATTTTAAAAATGAGACATTGCTCATAGCAACTAGAAGGTCAAAGGTTACGTGTACTTTTTACCAAATTTCATGCTTAAAAGGTGTTATAATCAACGTAAAGTTACCTGTTAACTAAAATCAACATTAATTGTAATAATCTTATGTAGAGAGTTTTTTCACATAATGCCGTCAAAACAACATTATATTCTTGTTATTATATAAGGACTTTTATTATTTTTTGTTATTGGATTGTATTTATTTTTATTTTCATCCCAATGACACACGACTAGTATCCGTTTCTTAGACAAATACCGATGTGTGCCCAGCAAGATCTATACCGAAATTATGGTTCATTTTCTTTTCAATGAACTGTCTCAAAAGTGATCGGAGATCGACATTTTCTTTACATAAAATGATCCTACGATAAATTTTGTTTATTGTGGTGTGAATTTTTCAAAGATATATGGAATATTTACTGAATTGTGGTAATGTTGAAATAACGGGATAAGCCGGCATGTATAAGAAAGTTGCATAACGTAAATGGGTCATTTTTTCCCATATTTTCTGAAAATATTGCGTCAGGGTCGCAACTTCACACGGTGATTCCAATGTGATGAAGACGATTAAACATATACAAAATTATATCAAATGAAAGAGAAAATGATGAAATTTTAATTATGAGAAAAATTCAACAGAAGAATTTTTTTCCATTTGTCGACCGTGTAACCTAAAATTTCAACCTTGGAAAATATGTCCGTTCTTTAATTTCGGTTGCTGTGACCCGGCTGATAATTTTTTACAATAAAAATTATATTGCTTAAACCCGTAAATTCTTGTGAATACCGTGATATACAAGTTTTTGATATTTGTCTCTTATTTTTGGTATAATGACGAAGTGAGTAATCTCTTTTTAAATCTATGTAAAATTACGGCTCTCTCATGAAAAGTGAAGAAAATATTTCTTTGTCGGCGTTTTGAACTGAAGATTTTTGATTGAAAATAAAATTGTTTCATTTAGAAAATTAAACCATTGTTTTCTGTATGTTATGCCGTTTCAAATAAGATATCCCGCGAGAAAATCGCTTCAGAAATATCTAAATTATCGCAGTTTTTCCTTGACACATAGGCTAAAAATATGCTTACCGGTACGAACGGAAAGGGGTTAAAATAAATTAACCCAAGTATGTTGCAAGCTTAAGCTCATCAGGGCCCTCAACGTTTTATAACCGTCATCAAAGTATTGTTAAGAGGTTTGATGTTTGTGTCCAGGGTTGCCCTGGATATATTTGACGTCCCATAGTCCCTTGTTTCTTTCACTAAATTTTAATTATACACGTGGCGAGTGTAGCTTGCTAAATAGGATGTGCTTACCCTTCCGGAAACTTCCATCGTGGAAGTTCACGTGTTTAACCTAACTTGTCAGTTTCAAAGTTTTTACTTACGTCTTGATTGTGATTAGGACATGGATTGGTATGTTTGTTTTCAATATTATACTCACCACCTCTACAAGCTTGGACAAAAAATAGTTTTGGTTTCTCATTAAGAGCCGGACAATTTTTGGAATCGAACTGAGAACAGAGAGTTTTAAAATCTACAACATCTCCATCAACGCCATATATTCCTTCTTTACATCCATGACTCATTATGACACAGATAAAACAGTCTAAGTGACCATGATCAAGATTTGTCTTTTCCTCCTCAACTATCTGTTTCATTTCCTACAATTATACACAATAAGGAGTATAATTATAATGTACTGACAATTTTATAATCTTGAACGCAGAAATTAATTACATGTAAAACCTAATGACAGGTATGTTCAACATTGGACTGTATTTATTGATATCGATCTTTTTCACATATATTTTTGATTGAGACACGTCGGACCACAAACGACGGACGACCGTCGGCGCACGACGGACGAAGATAGATGGTAATAGCTCATCTAAGCCTGTGGCTAAGGTGGGGTTAAAATTGGTTTTACAATTTTGGTCGAAACACTACTGATAAGGAATTGTATTCCCAAACGGTCGTCTAGTGGTTTAAATGAACACTGGTATAATATGGAATAAAAAGTACGTAAACTTAACGTTAAGCAGAGTGAGTAAGTACTTCTTGTTTAGCTAGCTGCACTCGACACATGCGTAATCAAAATCGAGTGGAAAAGGAACATGGAACTATGAAGGGTTAAATACAGCCAGGGTGAGTTTAGACATCATACTCAAAAACATTTTGAGGGTCTCAATATGGCGAGGCTTAAAATATTCCTGCGTCAAAAATTTATAGTCAGCAGCTTTGTATAAAAGTCACGTGGGGGAAACAAGTTCTACCATGGCGTATAAATCAAATATATCATAACCAGGAGAATCAGGTATGTTTCTTCATAGAAAAGGAAAGTTGACAAAAGAAAATTTGAAGTCATAAAGTTTGTCATATAGCTTCAATTATAGCCATATATAAGTATGATGTATCTCTATGCAAAATTACCCTACCATGGTCCCGTCACTTCCACGTCCGTTTTCGTTTCATTCTCAATTTTTATTACACACAAGGCAGATGAGACTGGCTGGGGTATGTTTTTGTCTTACCGGGGCACCCTGCCTCACTTCAACAACCAAAATATAGCACTGCCGTGCTGCTGTACGGCGTAGTTGGAAATGGTGCTGGAGTAGGATTATGAATATAACCGAAAATCCCCCCGGACCGATGCATATAGTTAGAGGGATGGTGTTTTTGAAAAAGAAAAAATGTACCAAACCATGTATTGCTCAGTAAAAAACAACAGAAAATAATAATTCCATAAATATATGAAGACGACTAGTAATTAAAATTTAATAAAGTTTCATCAATGATACATTCAGGAATGATCGTTATTTGTCATTTTGGATAAAGAGAAAGTAGAGTTTTTGCAAACCCGCCCGCTGCTTTAGGAGGTTCATTCTAGCGTTTGTATGTAATTGGACCATTTGCTGATAAGTCTGGTCTTAAATAAACTGCTGATTGTCATTCACAATATTCCCGTTTCATGTTAATTTTACTGCACAAAAGCTACATATAATAAGAAACAAATGTAGCTTTATCAAATTAAAGCATGCGGTTTGTAACTATTAAGACATCACTGAATTCTGTAAATAAGGTCACAATAACTTTGAGTTGTAACACGCAGAGTAACTGTACCTATAATTATAAGTGTCTTAAAATCTGCGCTAAAAAGACTATTCTGCATATTCAGTAGATGCTATAAAATCCTTCTTGCTATTTTAAACAATGAAAGAACAATGATCAATGCTGCATTACATTCCCTCTTAAAGTGTTATAGCCTTCATCACAATATTGTTGATAGAAATTATGTCTTTTTATCCAAAATTACTGGATATATTTGACGTTGAAAGTTCAATGTTCAATTCATTCTGAATTTTAATTTAACACGCGACGGGTGAAGCTAGATAAAAGGAAATGATTACCCTTCCGTAACATCCGGCCTCACTTCCCTGGTGGAAGTTTCCATGTTTACCCTATTTCCCCGCTTAAAAGTCTTTACTCTACGTTGGTATTGGTTTTTGACATGGACTGGTATGTTTGATTTGATTCCATAAAACGGGGTTTGAGCAATTACAAAAAATGGCAAAACATATGGAATAATAATGATAATATTAACCAAACAAGATGACGATGACGAAGAATTACGGCAAATCATAGCAGTAAAGTAACTGGGTTGAAATGACTTAAATATTGACTTACATCAGCAGTTTTATTTCTGTGTGGTGGTACAATATTAAAATGGAGTTGTGAGAAAAGGTCTTTTATTTGCTCTTCATCATGTTCTGCTCCTGTCCTCTTTTCCATGAGTGTGCCGGTGATTTTAGATTTACCAACGAAGTCGATATTGTTAATGATCAGAACCCTACCTCTGATTCTCTTTTTCATTGGATAATTCTGAAAAATGAACCTATTTGAACAAACATCTGATAATGATATTTGGATGTTATCAGCTAACAGTGAATCTATAAAACCTGAAATTATTCAAATGTCATTGGCTATAAAACTTTAACCCCATTTATATATACCCATACTAAACATACACATGTGTAATAGTTAGATAACAGCAGGTATATAGGAAAAGCTCATCTGAAATATCTTCATTATTTGGAACTTCTGTATGTTATCATACCTTAAACAACAGGTATTAGATAAAATAATATTGAACACTCTTAACAAAATTCAGAGAAATGTTTATCAGAATAAAAATTAAGTTTATCAACAATTTCTGTAGTGATTTGATTTACAACTATCATTATCATCGTATTATATAAGAATCTTGCATTGATATGCTTATGCAAAACTGAAGTGATTATTAAATTTAAAGTGTTCATGTAACAATTTTTATAGCTAAAATGTAATTAAAACTGAGGTAGATTTTCGGTAAATTTACAATACATCTCAAAGTAATCCAAGTCAAAAAGATCTGTTTTGGGGATCCCGGAACCGTAACAAACCCTAACAGAATATCCTCACGTTACTAATACACTAGCTCAACATGTTTTTTTATATTTTGCGATAAATGCATATGATGAAGTCGGCTTTGCATCACCTACAAATAATAAATAGATTATCATTCAACCACCTTGATAAAAAAAATTAGACATTACTTTAGATTGAGATACGTGCCCATTATCAACACGATAATTCTTATAATTAACAAAATTGATTGACAGGCGTTGTATAGATCGTAAAAGTATGTCTATGATTACGCAAATTAAATTCTTCTGTTTCCAATTGAAATAAAATCGGTACATAAATAAGGCTGTTCTGACAATTTATAGGTTTCTGCAATTACAGTAACGGCGGGCGGTATCCTCAAACAATTCACTATGACAACAAATCAACTGACCAAGTTTTAGTTCAATCAGATGCACGGTTTCCTTCAAACGCCCGGAAAGCGACTTGTATTTGTTGCAATAATTACTGAGATTAATTAATGATTGATTGTTTAATAATGCAAGCTATTTTAAAAAACTAATTTAAATTTGAACGCGGAAGGTCAGAATGGTCTTTTTACATTTATGAATTTACTTATAGCATCTGGTTTTATCAAATTTCTAAAACAAATATGTTTACTTGTTCCCTCGCCACATACTCAATCAACAATACACATATAAATAAAGATTGGCTAGGGAAAAGTGAGCTTTGAAATGTAATAGATTTTGACTGAAAATTGTCAAATTCACAAAGAGTTATATTAATTAGAAGTCTGAATAAAAAGCAAAATAACTGCTAAGTATATAAATGTTAGTTTTAAAAAAGACAGTTTTATCAAATTTTGTTGTTTGTCTTGGTCTCATGAATGCAGATTTTTGGATAAAAATTGTGTTGTGCTGTTTCGATATTTTTAAAGAAATAAATCTTAATTTCAACTATTTGTTAGACAAAAGATTGCTAACATGGGTATTAAACAATTCTGAACATCTAAAATAGATACTGGATGTGTATGAATTTTGTAACGTCAAGTTTTTGTGAAATTTCCTATTTTCTCCATACCTTGGCTAATATCGCTGTACTTTTGCAAATTACAATATTCAAGAAAAATACTTGTCATGAATACACAAAGTGTCGCTCAAAATTTAATGGTTGGATTGAAACATTATAGTTTTTAAATTCATTATGTTACATCTTTTGGAAATTATTTTTAAATAAGAGTTAATGAAACTGGAATATCAGAAGCATTCATGCTTAACTTATATAATCCGTTAAAGACAATTGACTATCAGCAAACGGATTTTTAAGACTAGTATCTGCCCACATGGATATGAATCTTGAGAGTAAGATGCAAACACACACACGCGCACAAACAGAGACACACACACTATATACTTACATGTTTACTGCTATATTTATCTTTCATGATGTCAATATCACTCAACGTAACTTTATCCTTTTTCATACGGTCATGTTCTTCTGTTTTGGGGGGCCATTCTAAAAGCACAAAATTTGTAATAAATACGCTGTGCTTTGCTTACATGAAATTTGGTCATGTTAACTAATACAATCATATAACTTAATTGTTTTTGTTTAACCCTTTGCAGTTCGGGTAAATTCGGTCAACTTTACAGGTCGTGTCTTTACTTTTTTTGGTTTTGGATATATTCTGTAGCTTCTGTAGCAGACTTAGGTATCAAGCTATAAGACATAACTTTTCAAAAGTAAATAACACGTTTTGAATGTCAAATAGTGATATCATGTCACTCGACCTGGGGTCATAGATCAACACTTTTATAAGGAAAAATGCAAAGAGGTATGGCGGGTTTGATTGGAATTTATCCCAAATGAACTGTTTTGGTGTTTGAAAAAGAGAAGTCTAAATATTTTTGCACTTAAATAAAAAAGCAGTAGTATTATATGTGAATTTTAAAATTTTAGCTCAAACAAAGGTCTAGTTTACTGGCATTTTTCTTAGTAAGCCCACCTTTGTGTTTTATTATGCTATAATAAGAAAAATGAGGGGGATTTCCAGTCTCTGATAATTTTCAGTGTTCTCCACAAAAAACCAACGTTTACGTTATTGTTTCTGAAAAAAAATTCAAAACGCAATCTTTACGAGTTTTCAAAACATTGGACTATAAGGAGAAATGGTTAATGTTTTAAAAATAGATAAAAAATTAAATCTGACCACTGCATGTATAACTGATGTTGTATTTTAACACCTCTGACACTGACTGCTATGGTTAAAATTTTGCCTTTAAAAATGATCATTGTTTTCTTTTAAAACACACTTCGCACTAGCAAATCAAACCAGATTGTATTTTAATACAATAAATCTACACATACCACCCGTGAACTCTTAGTGAAGCGTGTATTCCGAAACGGTCGTCTAGTGCTGTAAAATTAAAACTTGTATACTATGTGATTGATACTTTATTGATCTAGTTTATCATATAAAGATAAAAAGTTAAGATTATGAATGTTAAGGTTTGTTCAATATCCTTGGCTCTTCAAGGAAAACAAGATTACAAAAACGAAGCGCTTGTTGTTCGTAGACCTGGTCTAATTATAGAAAGCGAAATCCTCAGGTGTTTAAAAAAACATCGTTATGTCATTTATCTGGTCAAACCCACCACACATCTTTGAGCTAAAGAAAGGATTAATTAAGAATAAAACCAGCACATTTCACTGTTTGCTGAAATCGGTATAGATTCTATTTACCACGACTGATATTTTGTCTTTTAACTAAAATCTTATTTATATTTCACATACATCTTCATTTTACAAAACAATGTCAGACTATATATCTATCAAAATCAAGCATACTGGTCGATGTCGAAACCATATTGTCAAAAGCAAAATATAAACTTTGAAAACAGGCACATTTAGTTACAAACGTCGACCTACACTAGGGAAATTAATTTATATGTGCGTCGATAATACCGTACACATGAAGAAACCTGACTTAGTCTGTCATAGAGCGCACCGTAAAAATGACGAATCTCGCCTTTGTATGTCATAGCGCACCGTACACATAACGGACCCCGTCTTTGTCATAAACTGACCTTCAGAAAGCAATATAACAAACTTACAAACTGCTTTATTTCATCTAAACTACAAACCTGATGGATGCCAACTGGGTTTTATTTTTAATTCTTCAGAAGTAGACGACAAATCATTAACTGTTGGTTGCAAAAATTTTGCGAAATCATCATTGCATTTATAGGCTCGATAAACAGGTATAAATGCATTGTTTCCAAGGTTTAATAAACCCGTGAAGATTTTATTAGTCACTGGTTCATTCTGAAATCAAAAAAAGTATTCTGAATTGTTATATTTTTTCTTTTATAATCTAAACTTGGAATGCAATTATAGAATTTTAATACAACGTGGCTTTGCACGAGCTTTTGAGAGCATAAGAGTAGGTTATCTGTGCTTCAGTTTAGTTCTAGGATACAAGTTTGAATCTGACCTAAATCACTAAATTCGTTATAACAGAACATTTAACAAAATAATCCTAGATTTAAGGTCGAAATAATTATATGACACAGTGTAGAGACATTTTATGAGAAACAATATGAAGTATATCAACAATTTATGCAGTATTTTGATCTACCGCTACCTTTAACCCTGTCAAACAATTCGTTGTAGAATCCAGATTTACTCATACAAATCTGATATTCCGAAAATGAAACTGTGATAGTCGGGTTACAATAATAATGAATAAATGCTGAATAACTTATATTCCGAGAAGCAATCTGGAACATTTTTCATAAAATTCGGAAATCATTTTATCAGAAACAAAGTACATCAACACTTAATGTAGTGTATTGATTTCACAGTGTATAAACGCAAAGAACTTCCGGTGCACTGCAACATTTAGTCGTGTTCCTCGAAACGAGACACATTGGGAAAGAGGATATTGTTTTGGTAATTGTGATAAACCAGCTTCAATATGAACAAAACGGGTTACACCAATGAAAGAAGTACACTTTGGGTTTTTAACGTAAACTGGGAGGGCTTTACCTGGATTTGTGTAGTTACGCTTATAAACCATATTGAAGCTGGTTTATCACAATTACCGAAACAATATCCTCTTTCCCAATGTGTCTCGCTTTGAGGAACACGACTAAATTTTAGAGTACACCGAAAGTTCTTTGCGTTTATACACTGTGGATTCATAGTCACGCTAAGCAATTCTGAGAGAATCGATATGCTTTATGCAGATGTGTTATGACTAACAGAACATTACCCAATTAGCATGAAAATCTATGAACATCAAACATACGCACACACACTGAGAACTTACAGCTTGACTGTTACATTTAGATTTCACGACGTCATCACCATTTAATGAACCTTTATACCCACGGTTAAGTTCTTCTTTAGATGGTGAACATTCTACAAGACACATTAAATTAGTTCTGTAGTCAACATAAAATCACTTGGTGTATTAAAAATGGTAAAATATCAGTTTGTTAAATCAGTATAAAAGCATCATAGATGATTAGTTTGTGTTGAAGAGTGTGTTGAATAAGAGAATGTGGAGCTTGATACCGTATCAGATTGGATAAAGAAGGATTGACACACTTAAAGGACATACGAGTTTTAAACCCTCTTTAATACTCAAGAGATTTCAGCAATACTCGCATACATAAATATTTACAATTCCATTATTACAACTTCGATAACACTTTGATTGTCATTATATGTTATCAGCCGATAACAACAATAGAAAGTAGTTCCGGCATTGTTGACAATCTGTGTCAACGGGTTTCTAGATCCCCACTTTGACGTTACGCGTAACATTGAAAACGGAAAACCCCAATTTGAAAGATATTCACACTACGCCCAATAACTTCAGTCAGGTATACTCACAAATTATACGTTTTCAAATTTCATGTTCATTTTTAACATGAGAATGTAAACCAATCTGTATTTATTCAATAAAAATCATAAAGAATGAAAAGTCTGTACTTTTTTACGTTGACAGTATCATCGACATTTCCATCCGCCATTAACGCAGTGAAGTACCATCGAAATGTACATTGTATATGTTTGTTAAAGTTACCATGGGGAATATTGAAAATTGAAGAAATAAAGACAATTGTATTGTAAGTTATCCTGGTATCACAACTAAGAATGGACTTTCGCAAATTTATCATAAAATATTTCTTAAATAACAAGCATGTTGTTGTTGCTAGCTGATAAGGCTTACAACAGCACTTTTCTCGTTTGTAAGAGCTTCTACCTTGAATGTCATCGTGGTTTTACAATCGACTACATCATTCAAACACTGGTATTTTTACACATATACACGCCTCGGGTATGACGGAATAAATGTGATTACTCTCCTAGATATAGGCAATCAACATTGACCTTTTCGTGTTACCTTTGATTTAAATATTATTATGGACAAGTGTATTTATGTACAGGAGACACAGGTGTTTATTTAGTCCATAACACGGGGAAGTAAAGGTAAACAACATTGACCTGTCCGTTTGACCTTTCATTAGGAATATTCATACAGGAGGGTCCAACCAATAAATGGGTAGCGTAAAGATCCAAGTTAATACATACCCAATGCACATGTGTACTCTATGAGGTGAGTATATCTCATGATGTATACAAAATAAACACCTTTGCGCCCTCTATAGGTAAACAACTTTGACCTGTCCGCTTGACCTTTCATTAAAATATTTATCAGAGACCAAGTACGTTAGTGTATAGGTAACACAGGTGTTAAATCTGTATACATCATGAGATATACTCACCTCATAGAATACACCTGTGTACTGTATATGTATTTACTTAGATCTTAACATTACCCATATATTAGGTGGACCTCCTATATGAATATTTGTAATGAAAGGTCAAACGGACAGGTCAATGTTGTTTACCTATACGTAGATATACTTGGTCCGTGATAAATATTTAAATGAAAGGTCAAGCGGACAGGTCAAAGTTGTTTACCTTTAGCATTGTCGATGTATGTTACTGTATATGTATATTCCCAAAAAAAGTTCAAACGGACAGGTCATTGTCTTATTTGTTATGGTCCGCCCTTGGTAGAGAGGTCTACGAACGAGTCTATTCTACACAAACAGGTATGAATACCATATTTTGTATGCGTATATTCATGCCTTCGTGCGTTCATTTGTCAAAACCACTTTATATTTGATCCCTATATACATTATACATTGTATACTCTTTTATGTTTAAAAACATTCTGCCTATATATGGCGGACGGACTTATACATAATTTTGTAAACAAATAATTTTTCCTGAACAAACTGATCAGATATAATGATAAACACAGGAAAACCTATACATAAGGAACCGTCCATGGCAAATATAACAATTATCCCCGGTTTCCATGGCAAATATAACAATTATCCCCGGTTCCCATGGCAAATATAACAATTATCCCCGGTTCCCATGGCAAATATAACAATTATCCCCGGTTTCCATGGCAAATATAACAATTATCCCCGGTTTCCATGGCAAATATAACAATTATCCCCGGTTCCACAATCATTTATAAACCACAATTTTCCTTAACATTAATTAATAAAGCAGATTTGGTCATTCTCTTACTGAGCTCAAGATACAGTTTTCGTCAAAACCAGAATACAGATGTTATAAGCTTGAAGCGATCTTCAAAATTACATCTTAATTTATCTAATATCTTGAACAGTAACAACATTATTAAGATTGCAATTTTGATATACTTAAGAGATGTGAAACCGGGTCCAAGAATTTATATAGAATGCAACTACATTGAAATATGTAATAAAGAGACCGTAGAATACAATGGTTTAGATAGTATAACTAATTTTACAAAAGATATTTTATTCCAACTATAAGGAGAGTTCTTCATGAGTCTTTCGTAATTGAATTAAAAGAGGAAGAACTTGATTTCCCTTAATTGTATTGATTTCATAAACGTTACATAAACCCATACACGGTAAGGTATGTATACTACTAAATCATTATCAGGGACTGTCAACTTTTGTGTGAATCCATAATAATGATTTAGTAGTACTTTACATGAACCTCCTATGAATTCTTTTTAGTCTAGGGCTTCTGGCGATCATCGCCGGCGTCTGAATCTCTCAATCAAGAAGATCTTGGGGTTTGAATGTTTGTTATTTGGTTTTCCTAACAAATGCCCAGTTTTCTATTGATATTCCGGTTAGATTACACAGTTATACACTTTTAGAAAGATAAAGTATTATAAACATTGGTTGATGACAGATGAAGAAAGGACTTTATCTGAATAACACTATTACAATTTTAAATGACTATTAACTTTTGAATTTTTTAAGAATCCATATTTGGTTGATGCCAGATGTAGAAAAGACTTTATCTGAATAACACTGAAGACCTAGACTAAAGGAATTCAAAGTGGTTTAAATGTAACAACTTTACTGCTTATTTACACAGACCTGATGGGTGGCATTTCCTTTCGATTTCTCTCTCTACTTCTTCAATAAACGGTAGCAAAGGTTTTACTAAATCATGATCATGTTCATCTGACAAGGCACGAAGGAAAGCTGGCAATGCCCATCGTCCAAGGTATAACAATAATGATAAGTATTTATCTGTATTCTTTGATCCATGTTGGAATTGCTTAAATCATATAAAATGTCGTAGGTTAAAACTATAACAGGAAGTATTAGTAACAAGAAAGACAATATTGCTTAAAGTTTTGTATAAATATATAATATATTTCTTTCATTGGTTTAATAATAACAAAAATGACAAGGACACTGATGATGACCTCAAACCTAATATGTCTGTCATGACACAGATGACAAGACACGGATGACCTTATCACTACTATGTCTCTGATCATGACACAGATGGCAAGACACAGATGACCTTATCACTACTATGTCTTTGATCATGACACAGATGGCAAGTACACGGATGACCTAATCACTACTATGTCTTTGATCATGACACAGATGGCAAGATACGGATGACCTTATGACTACTATGTCTTTGATCATGACACAGATGGCAAGACACGGATGAACTTATGACTACTATATCTTTGATCACGACAAAGTGACCAGGACATTGATGACTTAATTACTTCTATGTCTGTCATGACACAGATGACAAGTACACTGATGACCCTATGAGTACATTGTCTGTCGTGATACAGATGGCAAGGACTCTGATGACCTGATAACTACTATGTTTGTCACGACACAGATGACAAGGACATTGATTACCTGATGACTACTATGTCTGTCATGACAGATGACAAGAACAGTGGTTACCTTATGACTTTTATGTGATTGTCTGTAATGACACAGATGACAAGGACACTGATGATCTTATGACAGTCATTACTTTGTCTCGATCATGACAAAGTTGAGAAGGAGACTGATAGCCTGATGACTACTATGTCTCTGTCATGACACAGATGACAAGGAGACTGATAGCCTGATGACTACTATGTCTCTGCCATGACACAGATGACAAGAACACTGATGACCTCATGACAATTATGTCAGTCATGACACATATGACAAGGAGACTTGATGACTAGGATATACATTCTGACACAGATGACAAGGACATGAATGACCTAATGACTACTCTGTCTTTCATGACACAGATGTCAAGGACACAGATGACCTTTTGATGACTATGTCTACCATGACAAAGTTTCATTGCTAGCCTGATGACTACTGTATCTGTCATGACACAGATGACAAGGAGACTGATAACCTGATGACTTCTATGTCTCTGTCATGACACAGATGACAATGAGACTGATAACCTAATGACTTCTATGTCTCTATCATGACACAGTCAGAGACGAGGCTTGCCGAGTCTCTGACAGAAATATTTAACCCGAGGGTGACGTCACTGAAAGCCGCACGAGGAGGTGAAGATAAGCACGTGGAGGTGAAGATAGAAATTTCTTCCATCTTCCTATGTTGGAGAAAGAGATTTCCGCTTGAAGAAACGATGGAAGAAATTTATCTTGGTACATTCTGTCCGATGGTCATATTTATTTTTATGCAAAACGTTAAATAACAAAGTTAGATTTACAGAGTAGCGTCAATGTCGATGTGATTGATATTTCAAGCAAAAAAATGTCCACAAATTGGAAGAAAAAGAATCAATCCTGAGTTTATCCATGTATGATAGGGAAATCTCACCCTCGGGGTTGAATATTAATGTCAGAGACTCGGCAAGCTTCGTCTCCGACTGAAATATTCGACCCCTCGGGTGAGATTCCTCTATCCTACATGGATACTCATGATAGATTCTATTATTCTTCCATCGTTTTTTCAAGCGGAAATTTCTATCTCAAACATAGGAAGATGGAAGAATATTACCTTTACGTCTGCTGCTATATCCGGTGGTAGATCAATTCCTTGATTTATCAGATCTCGTAAACTGGGTTGTTTCGCTTCCTTTTCATTCCATTTCGCCATTTTCGTATAATTATCTGGACATATACAATATTGACAAGAATATAAATAATATAAAGAGTATAAATAATTACAACAAATGGTTTCATTACATTTTAAATTTCCATTACATTTTTAAAGCTGAAATATTGACTATATGAGCAAGTTTTAAAATATCGTTTTTAAAAAGGATTTCCCCTCTGGGAATAACGTTAAGAAAGTTATCATTACATTTTAAACAATACAGCGAACCAAAGTTGCTGAACCTTCCGGAGCACCGGGCCTCACTTCCCAACTGGTTAAAGTTTACGTGTATAACTTAATTTGCTGGCTTTTTGCTTTGGGACAGATAAAAACTACTTTAGTAACAGTTAATGAAGTGGGTTTTTTACTTAATAAGCATTACAAAAATTGATAAATATCCGTAAAAACGCAAATATTTCTTAGGAAAATATGTTACATATACTACTGTACTTCCATAAATACTATATAGTCGATGTATTTGCCCTAAAAGTCTAATTATCAGGAAAATTGTAACGGTTTTGATGTTTATTAGTTCAAAATATCTATACCAAACCAAATTATTTTTTATTTTGTTTTACAAGCAGTTCAACTATGTTGTTTATGAGAGAAAATGGCCTTTCTCAGATAATTATACCTTACATACAGCCTTGTCAGGACCTCTATGCAAATGAGAGAAGGAGGGTTATGAATTAACCCGTGAATGACATTTTAATCTTTCACCCCAGGTGTGTACCTGTTTACGTAAAGGATATAAGCCGAAAAACTGTTCAGTATGTAAAATATTGGATTTATCGAGGCGCGAAGCGCCGAGGCCAGTCCAATATTTTACATACTGGGCAGTTTGAGGCTTATATCTTACTTAAAATATTGCAAAAACAAACATAAAAAGGAAAATAAAAAGGAAAAAGAAAAATCAAGTAAATCAGGGAAAAAATTAGGTATAAAATCAATATCACAAATTAAGAAATAAGAAAATAAAGATATAAAAAATGTATTCCTTTATGTAACCTCTAAATTAATTCGTTAACAGAGTTAAAGATAGTAGGTCACCCGTCCTTTACGTGACTATTTACACGGTTTTCGTGAAATGTAATCAGTCCCCGTTAGTGATATTGTCATCACGCAAATGCACGAAGCGCGCCAAAAATATTTACATTTAACCTATACTGTCAAAGTGTTTGGATTTAATCGTGAAATTATTCCTAAGATTTGGAAACTTAATTCGCAAAAACAGGTATGTTCAATACTACATTTTTATATAATATATGCAACGATTTTATTTGATCTGCATTCAATTTATCCGTGATTTATCTTTAAAAAATGTGTTGGTATTATGCCCGAATTAAGTTATAATGTGTCAGAAACGTAACTTTAACCCGATTAACCTGTTTTAAAGCTTGTAGATGTGTGTAGATCGTCCGGTCTTAATGAAAGTTGGTCAACCTGTGTAATCTGCGACAGCAGCGTATATATGAGTGAATGGTGTGTGTGTGTGTGTGTGTGTGTGTGTGTGTGTGTGTGTGGTCCGTGTTGTATAGGTAAACAACTTTGACCTGTCCGCTTGACCTTTCATTTAAATATTTATCACGGACCAAGTATATCTATGTTTAGGGAGCCCAGGTGTTTATTTTGTATACATCATGAGATATACTCACCTCATGAGTACACCTGTGCTTTGTGTATGTATTAACTTGGATCTTAACGCTACCCATTTACTGGTTGGACCCTCCTATATGAATATTTCTAATGAAAGGTCAAACGGACAGGTCAAAGTTGTTTGCCTATAACATATCTAATGTTTATATTTTGCAGGTCAAAGTAAATTAACAAAAGGGCAATAAATGGATCCGTGTTGTTGTAACGAACCCTGCATCATTTGAGATATTTGCTTTCGCGTATCGGTTTTTGTTATGATTTGTCTGATTTTGATTGTAAATCATATTTAGCTTTGGTGTTAGTAAAATCAATATACTGATGTTTTGTTGTTGTTTTTTTCTTTCTTTCCGGTTCCAGTGTACTTGAACTGAACTGGTGTCAACAATCGAATATTGTGAAAACAGTCCAATAAGTTTGAAAATATTGGACTGTTGTTACAACATATTGGATTGTTGGCACCGGTCCAGCTCAAGTATGTTGGATAATAGGCTCAAGAGAACAAAGGATGACGTCATAGCAATATTTTAATATATATATATATACATACTTTTCACAGGTAAGAATAGGGACCATACCCTATTGAAACCACGTGACAATTTAGAGGCAACTTAAGGTCATATAAACATGCTGAAGTTGGCAAAAAAGCTAATTTTTCTATATAAGGGGCAAATATAAAATTACTTAACTGAAAGAACGCCAAAATTCCTGTTGAGTACAGAAATTTAAAAAACTTTTTTTATAATTTAAAAGACAAACGTTTAGCTATAATCAAGTAAAAAATAAAAGATCGACTATATAGTATTTCTGGAAGTATAGTAGTGTGTTTATTCACACGATGTCCTCTTTCTTTATTTAAAATCTAACATCTAAACAAATCGGTTTAAGAATACAATGCAAGTCTACAATTGTTAAGTCTCCCACCTAGTATACTAAACCATATACATTATTACTAAAACCCCGTTTTCCAGAGATTATGGCCACATTTTACACACAAAAAACATATTTTTGTAGTGGCATATCATTTTATTAGGAAGTGGTCTAATATAGAATGCTAGTCTCTGCTTTGAATATTATTTCAAAAGGTCTGCACACCGCGTCAAATTTCGAATCCCGGTTCAAATTGAAATAACTCTTTGTCCAACAACGCCACCTTTTTATCCTTAAACGGGATAATTGGTAGCTGGCTGTTCCATCACAAATTATCTGACCAAATTATAATGATAAAATTTGTATTGAACACCTGGTCACAGGCTCAAGTTTATTATTCTTTTATCATTATAATTTGGTCAGGTACTTTGTGATGTAATCCACACAACTTATTATCATTCATCCTTTTAAAGGAAAAAAAGGTGGAGTTGTTGTACATACAGTTTTTTTTCAGTTTGAAGTGAAATACGGAATTTTACGGATTGTGCAGATCCTTTGAAATAAGATTTTGAGAAGTGAATGGCAGTGTACATTAGGTCACTTCCTAATAAAATGATGACAATAGAAAAAATTGTAAACCTTTGTAAAATGTGATCTTATTCAGGGTTAAAGTAATAATGAATATAGTTTAGTTGTAAGATTCGTTTTCTACCATTTCTGGTTCTCAATTTTTAATTTCACATTTTTCCGACAATTCTCTTTCACCCGCATTAGTCAATCAGAATCAAAGTTCCAGCGTAGGTAACTGTACCTTTGAAGTTTTGCAATCGGGTATTTTAATCCTAGGCAGTTCAATGGATGAGAGGCAGGTAAGCGGGGTCTTAAAATAATGATCACCAATATTGTCATAATAGATAGATACTTTATTTTGTACTATAGAACCATGTATTTTATGATCAGCATCTCCAAACACGCAAAGGATGTCTACGGTTTTTGTAAGCGATCGATCCACAAGCATATCCCTGGTATGTCTTTAAGATTGACCACTGTTATATAAAATAATTAATCGTTGATATTTACAATATGACTGTATCTCTCTTCAATGAAACATACAGAAGCAATTGTATTTCAATTCCCGTTTAAAGACTCAATTCCCGTTGAAAGAATCAATTCCCGTTAAAAGACAATAGGCGTGAAGACCCTTGATGTATATCAATTTTCCCGCAATATTACGTCATGTCCCGCATAGGGTGGTCAAGTGATCATGTGAGATACGCCGATCTCGCATGGCTAAAAACCCTATATCACAGGAGCAGATATGGGAAAAAAAATAGCGTCAATGTACTATACATACATATACCAGTATCACGGTGAGGAAACGTCCACCGGATATCGGCGAGCACTGAAGCGAGAGAAAAAAGAAAGGTCTTTTGATCAAGGTGAGAAAATGCCAATTTTCCCTGAACCAACTTATTAAGTGGCTTTATAAATAAATTGTGCATTTACGAGGATGATTATTATGTTGATTTTTGTTTACATGAGTGCGACCTAGGTCAATGAAACAGAATATGAAGGGAAAATGATAGGTTTCAGCGGCGTAGCCAAGATTTTTGAATTTGTAAGCAGGGGGTCTGGTGCCGCCCCCAGAAGCTGAGCAGAATTTGAATGTCAGAGGATGAATTTGGCTCTCTCCCGGCATTTGATCTCCACATTTAGCTATTGAGCTAGTTATATAAAATATGTATGGAAACAAGCATATCAGATAGCAAAGAATCACAGCCAGCTTTGATTTTTTTTTTTTACTTTTTTTAGTTTTGTTTTCTGGGAAATGTCTTCAAGACACTTCTTTTTTTTAGTTTTTTTTTTCTGTGTTTTGTCTTGATCGTTTATCACGTTCGATTTCTGGATGCACATGCATCAGTGACAAGCCATTCAACCTGTCCTCTACCATTGTTGATCGAAGGTAGGTCTTTACACGTTTCAGAGCACTGAATGACCGCTCCGCTGTTGCAGAAGTGACTGGCATAGTCAGAAGAATCTTCACGGCCGTATGGATGTTGGGATAAAGTTCACGCTTAGCATGTTGTAGCGTTTCAATCAATGTACTGGGTTTGTCATTGGTATTCGCCCACTTGCTTCTCCATCTAACCAACTCCATTCGGCATGTTGCTAATCGCCTTCTGGCAAGTCTGCTACGAATGGGGCAAAAACGTCAGGTTCCATATCGCAAGTAAGCGAGTTAAGTCTAGACGAAATCAAGTATTGGGCAAGGAACCTGTCTTTGGGAACTACGATCCGTTCTTCGATCCCATTGGTCATATGATCGAGCATTGGATAGAAAACTGACTTTCTCCAGTACTGCTCGGGTGTGTCCGCCGGCATATTGTTTCTATGTTGTTGTCGACCTGCCATCCTAGGCTTACTTGGTTGTACATCTTGTTTCTTGGCAAGCGTTAGGGTGTCTCTGTAAAGTTCTTGCCAAATATTGTCATCCTGCCTGATTCTTCTGAAACTTGCAATGACGGTCTTCGCCTCAGATGCAGCCTCTACGAGGTCAAGAGTGGGTCTCTGTAGCAAGATAGAAAGAGCTAAACTGTACTGTAAAACATGCTCTGCTACAACAAGTGCAACCATAAACCCGAAATCTTGAATTGCAAGCTTCAATTGTTTGGCATTTTTATCACCATCGGTCGCCAGGTCGTCTAAGGTATCAACAATGATGGAATGTGCTGATTTGAATGTGTTCAAAGCGTCAGCCCTACTAGACCATCTGGTTTCGCACATGCCCTTAATTTTTCTCCGACCGTCCAGCGCCTCTCTCTGTTCTGGGTCAGCCTGCTCCAGCATTGTTTTAAACCTTCCTGTTCGTTTTGAAGAATAACTAAACGCAAACGAAACATCCTTTACAACATCAACGGTATTACGGATAATAGGTAGTTGACACGATTTTACCACAGCCAAATTCAAGCAATGTGTATAGCAGTGTACATAATGGGCTTCTGGAATTTCAGCTTGAATGCATGTTCGAACCCCAGAAAGTTTACCCGCCATATTCGCAGCTCCGTCATATCCTTGTCCCCTCATGGCCTGTGTGACTATACCATATTCATTAAGTTTACCCATAATGGTTGCTGCAAGAGCCTCTCCAGTTGTAGGTCTGGCCTCCGCAAATTCGACGAACCCCTCTTTAACTTTCAGTGCTCCCTCGGTATCAGTTACTACATAACGAAGGCATAACGCGACTTGCTCAGTGGTTGAAATATCAGTAGTTTCGTCTGCTATAATGCTACAGCAATTAGCAGCATTACACTCATCAACGATGCGTTGCTGTATTTGTTGTCCACAAATACTGATCAACTCATTTTGTATATGCGGAGATAAATATCTCGCATTTGGGGGACTATTCTTCAGATGATCAGCTAAAACTTTATCAGTTTCAGCTCTGAATTTGATCAGGGCAATGAAATTACTCTTGTCTTCCGTATGACCACGAAGAGGGATATTCTGTTTTCCACACAGATAGATAGTTTTCAAGATGCTCTTTAGTATATCGCGGTTTCTTGAAATTTTATGCTGGAAAGAGGTACTCAGCATCGAAACAACATCTTCCTTTTTGCCCTCAGCAACGGATGCAAAATTTTCGCTGCTTTCTACACAGTTTCCATGTACAGGTTGCTTTAAACGACGTTTAATCAGAGTTCCCAAGTTTGCCCAGTCATGCACAGGGTCCCGAACAAATGCGTTTTCTGTACTGTTAAACAGAACACAGGAATTTAGTGCTTGAATATATTTATCAAAAAATATGAACAATTGATACTTTTATATTATTTTTTTAATTTAAAAGTTAATAATCAACCGAATATGTAAATTATTCAGTGATAAATATTTAAGAGAATATGTAAATTATTCAGTGATGAATAGTTAAGCATTTTTAAGCATTCTGTTTTAGATTTTAATAAACATGATACAAGACACACTTGTTTACCTTATTATTTTCATCATCAAAGTTCCTCCAAGATTTTATCTCTTACTAAGTCAATTGAACTAAGTTTCATGAGATACAAACCAATCAAAACGCTTGCTGAGTTCATACGAGTTAATTGTCAGTTCACGGCAATTATTCCTCAGTCAAGTCATATTAAAAGCAGATAAAATCGATTTATCTGAGTTAAATTAAGTTTTTCTCCAGTTAAGTCGAATTAATTTGCATTTTCTCAGTTAAACTAAGATATTCTGTAATTCGCATTAACTGCAGTTAATGCAAATTAATTGGCATTAACTGAGTTAAATTAAGTTTAACTGAGTTAAACTTAATTTAACTGAGATAAATTGAGTTTAACTAATTAATGTGACTTTCGAATTCCATATATATGCAATACAGGCCATCTTTAGATTCTGAATACCTGAGCCAAGGGTATTTGTCTAACCATGTTTTGTTAAATGCCCTATTTGTCCCGCGAATTTTTCTAAGGGGAAAACCATACGATGATGGAATGACCCAATCATGTTTTAACAGGAAAAGCTTCTGTTTGTCATCAACATTTATTTTATGCAATGCCATATCTAAGTTTCTGGGTTGAGCAGATTTGGACTCCGATTCCAATGTAGGGGGGCTAACAGATGCAACATCGATATCTGCAACACCGATGCGTTCAGTGGCATCTTTTTCAAGACTGACGGACTCTGATTCCAATGTAGGGGGGCTAACAGATGCAATATCGCTATCTGCGACATCGATGCTTTGAGCAGCATCTTGTTCAAGACTGACGGACTCTGATGAACTTTGCTTTTCTACGAGGTGCTCATCAATACTTGTGGCGGGACTAGCGGATGAAACATTTTTCGGTTTAGAGAAATACTTTGTCACTTTACCTTGTCCCTTTTCTAAATCGGAAGATTTACTTCTCTTCATTTTGTTTGATCTGCTTTCAACTGATTATCTGGGAAAATCTTTTTTTAAATGGTACGAATAGGTCGCACGAACGTGATTTCAACGGTCTCCGATTGAACGCTAAAATGACACTCAAACCAACTTATCTGTGTCACAGCGTGAGCGTCGTTTAGATTTTATACTTAGTATATGAAATTCAAGATCAACAATGAACGCAGAATAAAACTAGCGTTCTTATCAGGTCATGAAATTCAAGATCGTGCAAGATCTTGATTCTATTGTTTATAAATTGTTTGACGGTGTACGGGTTATTGACAATGTTTGTGTCTCAAGTGTACGGGGGATTGCTGTCGTATAAAGTTATGAATTGCTGATTTCTTTCAGTTAATTCCTTTGAAATCATAAAATTGTAACCACTTTCACTTTATTACATACTTCTTAATATAATTATTAAGGAGGACGTGAACCGAGTTACATTGTGAATGAACAGCTTTGCATTTTCTTTCCCTGTGTTTTCGTTGTACGAGGGGAGGTCAAAAAGTATATTTTGTCGCAATAAACCATACATTTTATTGTTATTTTTCAATATAGTCCCTATTTACCCCAATGCACCTAACCCACTTTTCTATCAGACTGTCTATACCTTTGAAATAGAAGTCTTTGGTTTGGTCCTGAAACCATGCCTCTGTGGCAGCCTTAAGTCCATCATCATCAGCGATCTGATTCCCCGTAAATGGGATTTCAAATCTCTTAATATAAAATAATCACTGGGTGCCAAATCGGGACTGTGGGGTGGGTGATTAAGTTGTTCGAACTTGCATTTACGAATCGTTGCTTGTGCAATCCTTGACCTGTGCACAGGAGCATTGTCTTCAGAAGCAATACCCCTCAGATCAACTTTCCATTTCCTTTTTAATTTAATAGCAGCTTTCAGCTGCTTCATTAAATCAGCATAGTAAGCCCCAAGTGATAGAGATTTCAGCAGGTTTATAATTAACAGAACACCCTTAGAATCCCAAAACACAGTGGCCATGACTTTGCCAGCTGATGGTTGGGTTTTGAATTTCTTTGGTGGGGGTGAGCCAGGGTGCTTCCATTGCATGGACTTTTTTGGTTTCTGGGTCCAAATGATAAAAACATGTTTCATCACCAGTTACTAAACGTAAATGGAAGCTCTCCGGGTTATCATTATAAATGCCAAGAAGCTACCGACTTGACTGGAGTCTTTGGAAGCGATCCTGCACATTAAGGTTTTTGGTGACACATCTTGTGGATACTTTTGACATCCCAAGATGGTCGTGGATAACCGTGTATAAACTTCCATGTGATTTGTCACATTCCATACCTATGTCATTAATCCTATTTCGACGATCATTCATGATAAGGGTCTCCACAGACGTGACAATTTCCTTTGTGATGACATCAGCTGGCCGACCTGACCGTGGGTCATCCTTCAGTAAGGTGCGCCCACGTTTAAATTCAGATGACCATTTTGCCACTGTGGAATAGGCAGGACAACTGTCACCGTGCATCTCGGCCATTCGCCGGTGAATTTCTTTGGCATTTGATCCCTCTACTGTGAGGAACTTTATTACTGCCCTAAACTCAACATTTTGATTTTCCATCATTGTTTGATGGTCACCAACGTTGAATGCTTTTGAGAATTACACAACTATGTTGTGACAAATAAACTTGATATGTTTAAAATGGCGGAATGCTGTGTTGTCTAAATAAGTAAAGAAAATGTGTGTCACGCTTGGCCGAATACGCTGTTCTATAAACTTTCTGACTTCCCTTCGTAAGTTAAAGAAAATCTTAAGTTATGATTGGGAAAGAAGTGCCTTGATATGCATACGTTGACTCCAAACAAAATAGTTATGAGTCGATGGAAGATTCCCAAAGAAAACTAATAAACAATTTGCCAAAATACACAAGTTGAATGCTCGAGAAACACTACTCTGTTGTAATGTTCAAAAATGTTTCAGCTATTCGCAAAGAACAGTCCTCTAAGGATCATTGATTATTGACTGCTTTGAAGTAGCGCACTTTTAGGGCTTTTTAAGGCGAATTCTCATCATGAGTCGGCACATCGCAGCCAAGTTTACCACCCACGTAAAATTATTCTGAAGGGTTGAACCAGTTGATACTCTGTTCTCTTTATAAAGAACACACGGTTAGGTAAGCAGTATCTCAAAATTTTAAGTCTCATGTATTACCCGGCAAGTGATCGAACCTATAATCCTTTGCTCTCGATTGAACACTGTCGCCATTGAGGCAGTCCATAGGCGTTTTTTGAGATATACTTCATTGGCAAAACTACTTGAAGCACTTTATCAAAAATTTTACTAGTCATCTATTTATCAGAATGTGCTCATTGTTATGTATCATATGAAACCAATATTTTATTCAGAAAAGGTAAATTTATACACAATTAATCTTAAATAGTTGACAAAGGGCTTGGTATAAGTATGTGACTCTTGATTAAAATCTATTATAATTGAGCATAACGATATATTTAAAGAAAATTGGTATTTACCCTTTCAATACCCCGTATACACAGTGCATCACAATACCCCGTACACTCAAATGGTAAACAAAACCACGACTGCAAAAATATTGTGTAATGATCAGGTGGAATAACTCTTCCAGGTAAATTTCACAAACCTCGTTACCAAGAGCTATCGATAACTGACCACTGGGTAACTGACAACGTGACATGGTCATTATGAGATTAAATATAAGTAAAAATGCTAATACACATTTTAATAAGTGTGATTATTCATTATACACTGCACCCATCCATCCCAATGCTAATGTTTAACTGTCTTGTCAAATTCATTAAACAAATATTTAATTGGTAAATGCAAAATAAATAAATAAATAAATAAATAAATAAATAAATAAAATTTTGAAAAATATTTTGGCCCATTATTAGAAAAAAAGAATGTATTATTTATATCAATAGAATACATTTTTGCATCAGAAAATTTCTCATATTGCAATAAAAAAACAAATAATATGTATCAAATCACTTTTACAAAGTTCACATAATGCATGATGTCTTGGTTTTCTGGTAAAATCTTCCCACGGCAAACTTCAATAGGTAGTTTCTGATTACTATAAATTAACAATAAATTAATATTGCTTAAAGTGGGATCTCGCATACCAGTAATTAAAAGATTATCAATAAACATCCTGTTTATTAGTAGACCTTTATCACCTGTAATCAAAAGAACTTACCGTCCAATTTGCAAAAAATGATTGACACGTGTGTGTATAAATCATTAGATATGAAGTCTCTATGATACCCGGTTAATGTTATTTCTGTAATTTTGAAAAGATATATTTGACTAAATTAATAAGATAAATACAACAAATTAATAAGATTAATTTGGTTGAATATACTACTGATGGACTGACTTACTGGCCTAATAAAATTAATTTTGAAATTTTAAAATTATTAAAATATATACTTTTTTCTTATTTGACTAAATTAATAATTTATAATTATTTTTATTGTCTTAATGGATTATTTCACTTTCATTCTCCTCACTTTTCTCGTTATATTTATTTGAAAAAAATCCAGATCATTTATGAAGCTGACTGACAAATAAGTCTTTAATTTTTTTTTTTTAAACTTTTAATAGTATATTCAAAGGTCGAGAAGTATATCACCTTTTGTTTGGTTATTATTATTATTATTTTACCGTTTTTTACTTACGGGGAAGTCGGTGTAACTTGTACCGGAATATTGGTGGGGAAAAGAAAACTTTTATACTTGGTGCGGTGTCGGCAATATTGGATATTTCTTCACTAGATATCCACAAATTCCCCTATTTTTAAATAAAATTGGAAGTAATTTGCCGTCAAAACCAACATTTGATTTTTATGTTTTTAACTTCATCAAAGTGTGCTCTAACACTTTAGATGTGGTCATTTTTGAAAAAAATCAAATTAGCGTGAAAAAACAGCCTATAACTAAAGGTCTTTCGCCACATTTTTCAAAAATTAAACAAGAATATTAAGAGATAGTGCCGAAATAACTGCTATATTTTTAACTTAAAATGGAAGTAATTTCCCGACGTCCTAAAATTTTACAAAAAATACTGAAATAACCGGAATTTAATAAAGAACTCACATAGATGTGGTCATTTTTTGTATCGTTTTTGGTTTATTTTTAACGAAACAAAACTGTACACCTGTTTTATATTTCTATGTACCGATCGTAAGACACTGAGCTGTAGATCGTTACACAGGTGAAGTAAGACAATGTACATAATAGTTGCCTATGATACGCAGTACACCAACGATATTTTCAATCAACAAATACACAGTTAGGCGGGATTTGTAAGAGGTGCAGGGGCAATGATATATTGATATGTGTATAAATGTAAGTTCCGCTAACAGTAAAACATATCGGTTGACGATTTTTATTCATAAATTGCATACTTTCGCTTTTGAGCCTAAGATTGGCGGTGAGCAAACCTATCATTTTCCCTTCATATTCTGTTTCATTGACCTAGGTCGCACTCATGTAAACAAAAATCAACGTAATAATCATCCTCGTAAATGCACAATTTATTTATAAAACCACTTAATAAGCTGGTTCAAGGAAAATTGGCATTTTCTCACCTTGATCAAAAGACGTTTCTTTTGGTGCACAGCGATATCCGGTGGACGTTTCCACACCGCGAGTATACAACAAGCACGTTGTTTAGACGGCATGTTTAACACGAGACTTCCACTTTGCTTTATCTTGTTATATATATTAATATCGATGCCTATAACTTGTTTAGAGATTAACACTTGTGACGAAAAAAGTATGATTTCTTATTTACTTATTCACTTACAATTGAGACCAATATAATTTGATTATTTGAATTCAAGTCAATTCGCCCCACGGTAAATTCGCCCCGTCAAATTCGCCCCCACTTTCAACAAACTCGCCCCCATGTCAAAATCGCCCCCAACAAACTCGCCCCCATGTCAAAATCGCCCCCTTTTAAAATCGCCCCCACTTCTTGTAAATTCGCCCCCACTGTCAAAATTGCCCCCATTTTTTCCAATCACCATATAACAATTTTTTTTAATCTTTTAATGAAAAATCAAATTTAAAATTATGCTACTTTAGAAATGAAAAATATTAGTGTATCTTTTTCAAAAAAAAATTAACTTCATATATATTTACATTACTATCTATATAGCTAATTGTATCATGAAACGTTACCAATGTTACTTTTTACAAAATAATTTTTATTATTTCTAATGTCATCTTTATTTAACATTAAATATTTTCTTGTTGCTGTATCCACACTGTTATGATTATATCATAATATTACAAAGGACTTTTGATAACCACCATTCAGTCATATCTTGCATATTAATTGTCCGAGGTGCGAATTCAGTCAATGCATTTTGCATTATGAATGCCCGACAAAAACATTGTACAATAAAAACAATACATATTTACAAACTAATTTGTTTGCAGTTAATTGGGCATATCCGAGGTCGTAAAAAATTCATTTGATGTTACTTTTCAAATCTCAATAAAAAAGACAATTTCTAAAAAAAAAATCGGGGCCAATTTGACAGTGGGGGCGAATTTGCAAGAAGTGGGAGCGATTTTGAACGGGGGCGATTTTGACATGGGGCGAGTTTGTTGAATGTGGGGCGAATTTGACGGGGCGAATTTACCGTGGGGCGAATTGACCTGATACCGATTATTTCTTTGAAGATACAAAAATTAAGAAAAATCTAAAAACAGAACCCCGTACAATGTTTGGGATACGAACCCACGCATAAAAAGAATAACACTTCGTCATATCTTAGCAGTTCACGTGCTCTACCACTGAGCTACCGGAGCTTACGTATGGGGCGCCGTTTTACTATTTAATCACTATTTAGTGATATCAAAAATTCGATTTTTGGATATCCATAATTCGATTTTTTGATATCCATAAATCGATTTATTGATATCACTAATTCGTCCTTATTTCTTGATATCAATAATTCGATTTATGGATATCAATAATTCATTTATTGATATCCATAAATCGAATTATTGATATCACAAATTCGATTTATGGATATCTAAAAATAAGGACGAATTAGTGATATTAGTAATACTTTACCGTGACCAGAGATAACATTATTAAAAAACATATAGATAAAAAGTAATTCTACCAATGTTCTATTAATGTAAATTTTGACATGCATGAAATTTTCCTATAGGTCATTTCCTTATATTTTCTTTAAACATCCTTTGTATCACAAAATTTTCCGCAGGGGGGGGTATACGAATATCATGCATACACTGCATAGAACTTAGATCACTTCCTTCTTCATAACTCAAGAATCAATTCTCAACTTTAGAGAGAGAGAGAGAGAGAGAGAGAGCAAACCTTGAGTGTTGAGCTGACAAACTAGAGTAGTTGGCTGGTTCTATGTGGTAAGATAGTACAAGTCGTCACAAACAAGCCTATGTATTGTTAACAAACTTGTGTATCGACAAAGTGAAAGTGGAAGTAATAAGTTCATAGAACCGGGACCGGATCTGCAATTTATTTAAGTTAAATTACCCCTTGTAGGCTAACAACAATGACCTGTCCGTTTGACTGTTAATTTGGAATATTCATATTTAAGTTAAATTCACTTCATTACATTTGTAGTGTGTTAGGATTCGCACTTAATGCATAAACAGTGTCCTTGTTTTGTGTTTCTCTTTATGTCGACGGAATAACACAATTAAATGTACGGGTCCATAATAAATATCTAAATAAAGGCGAACGTTATTTATAATGCAGGTAGTAGGTTGGCGTTAATTACACTTACGCATGCGCAATGCGATAACTAATATCAGCTGTATAAGGCCAAGGTTGTGTCCAATGAAGTATATCGGCTAATATATCGAGAACACTCTGCATATGCCATTATTATATAATAAAAAACATTTAATTATTCAAAACATGGTACTGTTGATAAATATTAAATTAATTTAATTATATATATATAATATGACGTATATTAACTGAACATGTTTCCAGATCCCACAACGAGGACGTGGTTCTCACGGGATCCATTTGATTAGTTATCCATCACAATGATTTAGAATTAAAGATAAAATGAGAATTTTAGAAGCTTTTTGTGATAGTATACAAATTAAAATGGATAACTAATATATGACAAAATTTATGGACAATTAATATCTCTGAAGTTACACAAAGAGAGTGGATCTCACAAACAAAGTCGCAACTGATCACCTCAGAAATTTACTGAACCGATCCCTACAAATTCACTTAAAAATTACTAACAAATATTTACACATTTACAAGAAATTTAAAATTTTAGATTGCTGTTCATAGGCGAGCCTTGTCGTGTCTTGTCTAAACGAGACTTTGCAATTGATAACTATAGGTAAACAACATTGACCTATCCGTTTGACCTTTCATTTGGAATATCCATATAGGAGGGTTTTCCCAATACATAGGTAGTGTCAGGATTCGCAGTTAATAAATATAAACATTGCGCATGCTAATTTTCACATCAGGTTGACGAAATATACACACATGATCCCTATTACTTAAATTTACTCGTCCAAAATGAATATTTGAATAAAAGGTCAAGCGGACAAATCCGTAAATACGTGAGATATAAATAATACATATGCATTTATACGAGGCAAATAACATTGGCATGTCCGCTTGTCTTTTGAACGTCACTGTAGACGTCGGACGCGTTACCAACAAGTTTGCCGGGACATTTTGATATCTAACGAGATATGGAAATTACCATTATTCTTTTTGGGACTTATTATTTTGTTTAAATTTACTTGTAAAGTTTAAATTCACATGAATAAAAATGTACTTTTACGGATGAATGTTTAGGAAACATTAAATTTTGTACTACTTAATTGCTATCATTACAAAGAATTGAGTTGAGTAATGGTGCTTAACGTCCCAGTCAAGAATATTTCACTTATATCGAGACGCCGCCAGCTTTAGGCGAAAGTGCAGAAATTTTGCCTGTGCGTTGCACTAATGGCATTATACAGCAGGGTTCTTTAGCGTGCCAAGCACACCATGAAACGGGACCTCGTTTATTTTAAGTTCCCATCCGAAAGAACCGTGACTTTCATTTCATAATACCGAGTGCTTGCGAAAGAACAGTCATAACCCACTTTCAAGTCTTGGGTAAGACCCGACTGCCGGGGTTCGAACCCCAAACCTCCCATTTCCGGAGCGAGAATCATTGCCAAAAATTAGATTATATTGACTATTTTTCTGTTTAATTTTCGGATTAAGATGAACACTTAAATTACGATTTATCGTGGTTTTTAACTCCATTTATGTGTTGCGACACGACGAAATCTAGGGGAATCCCCGATCTTTATTTACGTTGTATTGCTATTGATGCAGAATCTTAGGTCAAAGACCCATTAGTTCAAGAATGAAACTTTATGGTAAATTAAAATCCATTTACAACGTACAGCCTCTCTTGACAGATTGCCATGGGATAAGCATATGAATAATGAGGACTGTTATAACCGATGTCTTATCTACTCTATTGACTTCATATTTAAACTCTACGATATCGTTATGTAAGTTATTTTAGTTCCATTTTAACCTTTGAGGTGATATCAGAAATTAAAGAGCAGTAAAATGAATACACAGAAAACACGAATGAAAGGGTTTTTCATATGCTGATTAGTTTCAGTTATGGATTATTAATGACAAAGACCGTCACTCCAAACAATGTGTATGTAGTCACCATCGGGTCTTCGTTAATATCTCTAAAATACATATATGTCCGGATATTGATTTTAGTTAACCATTTAATTTTTTTGCTGGAGTGATTAGAAATTCTTGTTAAACAGGGGGTGTTTATCCTTCCAGTGCACCCGGCCTCAGTTCCCTGTTGGAAGTTCACGTGTCTAACCTAACTTGTCAGTTCCAAAGTTTTTACTTTGCTTCTGGACGACTGTGATTCGGACATGGATTAGTACAGTTGTTTTACCAGTTCCAAACAGGGTTTCATGAAAGCGCGACCGTCGACGTCAACGACAATCAATTAAAGAGGTATGGCGGGTTTGATGAGATTTTGTCCTAAATGGACCGTTTTGGTTTTTGAAAAATAAAAGTCTAAATATTCTTGCATTTAAATAATAAAGCAGCAGTATTTTATGTGGACTTTTAGATTTTGCCTTATACAAAGGTATATTTTACTGGTATTTTTCTTAATAAGCTCATCTTTGTGCTCATTTATGCTAAAATATGAAAAATGAAGGGATTTTCCCGTCTTTGATAATTATTATCAAAATGTTCTCCTCGGAAGACCATTTTTTACGTTATTGTTTTTGAAAATATTTTCAAAATGCAATCATTACGAGTTTTCAAAAAATTGGTCCTCTTAGGAGAAAATGGTCAATTTTTGAAAATTAGGGAAAATTAAAACTGACCACTGCACATATAAGTGATGTAGCATTTTAACACGGGTGGCACTTACTGCTGTGGTTAGCTCAGTGGGTAGCGAAGACGCTTTGCAACCTGTACGGCATGGGTTCGAATCCCATCCGTGATATCTTTTTTATTTATACTTCTTCTTATTTTTTTTTATTTTTATAAAATACTATTGTAAAAATTTTCCTTTACAAATATTAGTTTTTAAAAATGAGCGTTATCTTCTTTCAAAACACTACTAGCAGATAAAGCCAGGTAACATTTTTATACACTTAACAGTGATTAATCTACACACATCACCCGTGAATTCTTAGTGAAGCGTGATGTAAGTTAATACTTTATTGTTCAAGTTTTTCTGTTTATTGTATAAAGATGAAGAATGAAGATTATGGATGTTAAGGTTTGTTCAATATCTTCGGCTCTTCAGGGAACCAAACGAAGCGCTTGTTTTTCATAGACCTGGTCTAATAATAGAACTCAAAATCCTCAGGTGTTTAAAAATACACCGTTACGTCATTCATCCATTCAAGCAGGGGCAATGTGAAAAGCGCCCATCAAACCCGCCATACCTCTTTATATGGTACAATAACACAAATGTTACTGATTCCGATCATGTTAAGATATTGTTTAAAGTCTGCAAGGGAAGCATGACGGCTCAGCGAAAACAATCGGTAGTCATTTTACTAGTTGCGAATGGAATTGCCACTTCCGGATCAGGGGGCACCTATGAAGAGTATGGGGATATAACGTGGCAACTATACGTGAATTTTTATATTCCCCGCAAACTAGTTTTTTTTTTTTTTTTTTTTTTTTGGGGGGGGGGGGGGGGCTATATAGGAATCACCCTGTCTGTCCGTGTAAAATCGTATCCGGGTGATATCTCATAGCTGCTTTGGACAACTGGCATATAATCTTCATGGTCCAAAGGTGTGTCATGACCTTAAACCAAGGTCATATCGTAAAGGTCAAGGTCGCGGGAAAACATGTAATGTTGGGGCGGGGGCTCTCAAGAGAAGTTCTAGTTTAAAGCAGTGTTGCTTGTTAAATTTGGCATAGAAATCGAATTTTATAGACGGAAAATATTTCCTCTGGTTACATTGTTATAAGTGAAAGAAACATATTTATTTTCGGTGTATTTATTTTAATTTTGAAACAATTAACTATCTTTACCCAAGAATTAATATTAACAACAATAGTAAACCAACATAAATTATTGAAAAAAACGGCCTGTAGTGCTCAACTGGCAGATAATGTTAATTTCTGTAGTTAAGCTCATTTGTCTGAAGGAAAAAGAGAGAGAGATACATAGGAATGACTAGTTTTTTGTGGATGTTTAAGAGTACTAAGCTCTCTGGTTTACTCCGGAAATGTGACCTATGTGCTATTCTGTCATGGTTCTGTCTCTTAACCCTGATTTTTTTACAAACCATTAGAACCTGCTACAGTATTCATAATGCAATGTAAACTGTAATTTTGTAATAGCATTTCATTTTTTCTCCTATGATTTTTATAGACAACACTTAAAGCTGAGTTATTTACATTATTTATTACTTGAACTTAAGAATAAGAAATAATAGAATTATTCTGTTACAACATCTGATCTGACCAATACTAATATTAACATTACATTTGCTAATTTACTATAAACAGAAGTTTAGATGATAAACAAATGTACTGATGAGTTTTTTTATATAAAAAGAGGTAATATTATTGATCATAAGCACAAAGGTGTTGCATGCATTGTTGCCTCTGAAAGAGGTATTATATTTTTGCTATGTTCACCAGTAGTGAATTTGCACATATTCTGCTGTTTTTACAAGTCGTATTTAGAGAGATTTACAGTTATTACACCTCCTACCGAACTGCCAACAGAATGTGTATTATTACAGCATGCAACACAACATAATTAACATCCTTTGTTATTTCAGCATGACATACTAATCCTTGTCCGAATCACAATCCAGAAGCAAAGTAAAAACTTTGAAACTGACAAGTTAGGTTAGACACGTGAACTTCCACCAGGGAAGTGAGGCCGGGTGCTCCGGAAGTGTAAGCACCTCCCGTTTAGCTAGCTACACCCGCCATGTGTGTAATCAAAATTGTGTGAAAGGAACATGGAACTATGAGACGTAAAATATTTCCAGGGCATTCCTGGACACAAAGACATCAAACTTATCAACAATACTGTGATGACGGCCATAAAACTTTTTGAGGGCCTTGATATGCCTAGGCATGCAATATCCCTGGGTCAACAATTTATTTGCAAGCAGCCTATTTCGTTGTACAAAGCCCCCGTAGTGGGAACAAGCTCTACCATAGCGTATTAATTGGGAAACAAATACACCATACGCAGGAGAAGCAGGTATATTGCTGCATAAAAAAGGAAAGTTGACAATAGAAAAATTGAAGTCATCACGTTTGTCATAAAGTTTTAAATGTAGCCTTTCGTGTGCGGCATAATTCAGGTATAAGTCTAAATATGAAGTAGAACTTGAGGAATCAGTCGTGTTTTTTATTTCAAGCTCACTAGGATAGATGACATTTACATAGTCTCCAAACTTAGGATTGTTAAGAGACAGAACGTCATCTATATATCTGTATGTTGAGTTGAATGATTTGGCGACAGTCTTCTCTTCAGATTTAACAAGGTTCTGCATAAATTCTGCTTCATAAGAATAAAGAAACAAATCAACAACCAATGGCGCAATGTTATTACAAATGTGAAGATTAAGAATAACTTATATTAAGATTAACTACCATTGGTAGTTTACACCAGCAGTTATAATAAAGTCTATGATAGTCATACGTGGAGAAAATGTTGTTAGTTTTGGTGTTTCGTATGTGGAGGCAAAACATCTGGTCAATTTACTGGAGGTTTGCACTGCTAATCAAAAACAAATATACCAATCCATGTCATAAGAAGAACCCAAAGGAAAGTAGTATTTTGTTTGTTCTGCAATATTAGCAGTTAAGGGGCACAGAGAAATGATATTTTATCCTTGGAGTGGGACTTGTGACCTCTCTCAGAAAAAAGGGAAAATTCATTCATATCTGGACACACAGACACAAGTAGGCGACCCAAAGAGTAGAAAAATAACTTAGAAGAACTATGAGAATTTGGAGCAGGTTTTACGTAGAAATACAATTTATATAGCTACATCGACCTGGAATAAGAAGAAACAGCCTAATTCCTGAAGATGAACCCTGCTTAAATGACGACAAGTGTCAAACAAGACAGGTGAAGCTGTTAGATAAGGGAAACTAGACCAATGTCGAGGAAAGGCCCCGCATAATACCTTCTGCTTATGAATGAGGTTTTTAATATTTACAAATATTGAAATATGTTAATAGCAGTATGTAAATAATTGAAAGTGGTATGAATTTCATGGCAAGAATTTAAAATGAAAACTGCAGGTTCCAAGAATCACAAGTAAGTTTCATGAAAATCCCACCATTCCTACTAAAAGATATCATGCGGAAAACATTCAGCCAATCAGATTGCAACAGCCTCATTAAATATGCATGGAACTTGTCAAACATCGAACTTGAGCGAAGGACTTATGTACCAATTATCACAAGCATGTTTCATCGAAATCCCATCATTCCTTTAGAAGATATCATGCGAAAAACATTCAGCCAATCAGATTGCAGCAGCCTCATTAAATATGCACGGAACTTGTCAAACATCGAATATGCACAGAATTTGTCGAACATCGAACTTGAGCGAAGGACTTATGTACTAAGTATCACAAACAAGTTTCATCAACACCCCATCATTCCTACAAACAAGTATCATCAAAATCCCATCATTTCTTTAGAAGATATCGTGCGGAAAACATTCAGCCAATCAGATTGCAACAGCCTCATTAAATATGCACGGAATTTGTCAAACATCAAACTTGAGCGAGGGACTTATGTACCAATTATCACAAGCATGTTTCTTTGAAATCCCATCATTCCTTTAGAAGATATCATGCGGAAAACATTCAGCCAATCAGATTGCAGCAGCCTCATTAAATATGCACGGAACTTGTCAAACATCGAATATGCACGGAATTTGTCGAACATCGAACTTGAGCGAAGGACTTATGTACTAAGTATCACAAGCAAGTTTCATCAAAATCCCATCATTCCTTTAGAAGATACCATGCGGAAAACATTCAGCCAATCAGATTGCAGCAGCCTCATTAAATATGCACGGAACTTGTCAAACATCGAATATGCACGGAATTGGTCAAACATCAAACTTGAGCGAGGGACTTATGTACCAATTATCACAAACAAGTTTCATAAAAATTCCACCATTCCTTCTCAAAATATCGTGCGGAAAGCGAAACGGACAGACAGACGGACGGACAAGGTGATTACTATAGGGCACCCGCATCACGATAAACAAGTGTTAATTAAAATACGTTAACCTTTAGTCAAGTTTTAGTGAGTCAACTGAGAAGTAAAGATAGAAAAGGACGGTATTTACTAAACATTTCTCTGTTATGAACTGTACATCTAGTCAGATACTTAAGCCCAAGTTTGACACAGTATTTAGTTAAGGGGGTGAAAGTAGGTCTCAGCAGAATAAAACTTCGTTTGACTGTTAGTGTTACTAGTCGCATCTTTTACGAGTTACTGGAGTTGATGAATATTTCGCTGGATTGCGATTTAGGGTCGGGAATTCGGACGTGAAAAATAAGGGGTTGATAATATACTATAAAATATACTAATTTACATTTTTTGACCTTCAAATGTCGGAAAAAAACGTAACACCATTACCAGGTGGTAATACTTATAACGGTAATGTATCACGGTAACCAGGTAACATCATGCAGTACCAAACACAAGGGGCCAGTCGCTCAAAGCTAGATTAGTTTAATCAATAGTCAAAATTAGAATTTCACATAATTTGAGATCTGTTTTGAAATTAATGTTGAAAATATTGAAAGTCAATAGAATTCCTTCGTACTAAACCATATCATTATAAATCTATCAATTTGTTAGTGTTATTTTCATGTTTATTGAGTTTTTGATAATCATTGGTTAAACGAATCCAGCTTTATACAAATGGGTCCTATGAAACCGATAAATATGTCCACATTCCATGTCTGATTACACCAATAAGGAATCCAGACCTCACTTAAAATTAAATAGGATTTGATCCAATGACCCCGACATATAAAAACAGAGATCTGGAACAGCAGATAAAGCATTTGTCCAAGTTGAGGTATGATTGGAGAATTAGTTGGCCGCATTTCAATAGCAATTTCAAAACACTGATTGAAAAAAGAAAAATGGACTGTCAAGGAATGCAGGGACCAGTTTGCTGGATGCCGCTTACAGATGTTTTATGCTATCATCAACCGATTGAAACAACGATTTGATCCCCGAGTGGGCCAGGAAACTGGAAAACTCACTGGTAAAGCAAAGAATTGAAGTTATTAGGCCAAACAAACACAAATAGGTTAGAACTTGGCATAATGGCTGAGAAGGATACCGAGTTTTGCAACTAGAGCATTTTCAGAAGTGGGAGATCATAAAATCCTCTTTAGATATAGGAGCTGTTACTTAAGAATTGGTGGTGAAGATCTAAATCTCGACTGTGCCAAGGGAAGTTTGAAGTTCAACGGACACAATGACTAATATAGTGTGGGTGCCTTGTGGCGTGTTTTGTATATGTGTCTTATACTCGGGTAAAACTGGCAAAGGATCTGAAAGTGGGAATAGCGGAAGAAAGATAAGGGGTGATCCAGAAATAAAGCTTCGAATGTCAATCCAGTTCTGTGTGTGGTAAGAATTCAAAGTTACCTCATTATTTAAGGAAGTAATGGGAGGAATCTTCAGCCGATTTGAATGTTAAAAAGTTACGTTACATAATGTAATGGTGTTTAACATCACAGCCAAGAATATTTCACCTATATCGACACGTCAGAGTTAAAAAAGCTGATTGGTTAGCTGATATTCTGTTAGAATATAAAGATGTATTTGATTCTTAATTTCGTTCTATTCACTGAGAATGAACAGAAATGGAAACTGTACACGTAATATATCAATTATGTCATGTATGTACAGTCTCCAGTGTTTCAGTTCTCAATCAATCCAACAAAAATAAGAATAAGTGATTTTAATTCAATTAATTGAGTTCAAATTAAATAAGTAACACTGGAATTATTTTGATTTTTTTTATTATGCAATAGCATCAAACTGTGTGCATGGATACATTCCAAAGTTATTTCAGGCTCGGTTATGACATCATTAACTTCATTGAGAATTGATTCCAATAGAATTATACAGTAAAAAACATTTTTTTAGACAAAGACACCAATCACTCACCCTATCATTCGTTATTTATACCAGGGACATTACATCTGTATCAATACTATAGATATTCAAAAGGTCATCATTCAAAACACTGGCACTACTGCACAATTATATTCTGCTCTTCTTTGGTTTCAGTCTTACACGACTCACTTCCGGTTTTAAAAACAAAATCGGCTTCAAAATCATAATTAACAGGTTAGTTATTTAAACTGGGTTAATCATCTTGCACCCAAACTACATTACAAGGACATGCTATTAAATAAAATATACATGTATTTTGTTAATTTAACTCCAAAAACCTAATGTCGGTCTTCTCTAAACAAAAGACCCATGTCCAGCACAGGTGTTCTATTTTGACAAGTCACAGTGTATATGTGAAGTCCTTGAACTAACTTTAGGAATGTGTCGATAGTTACAGTTAAAGTACACAATTATATTATGTATTCCAACAGTACAAACTTATTTTAAACAGTACAAATGTTGTACAAATGTATTTCCAACAGTACAAACGTATTTCCAACAATACAAATGTAGTACAAATGTATTTCTATATTCATAGAAAATCAAATAAAATTGAATAAAGATTGATATTTTTCACTTACTGGTACCTAGTCGTAACAGGAAATCTGTATGTGCATCCCCTATTGTCATAAAGCATGGATATTGGCGTTATGGGGATTTAACGTGGCGGAAATGGCCGGAAGTGTTGTCCTTGGTGACGTCTTACGTCATATGCGCAACAGAATCCGCCATTTGCCTGGTTTTTCAACATGTTAAATCCCCATAGCCTCAACGTCTTACCCTGTGTAGATATATTCTGGGCTAATCGTGGATGCACATACAGATTTCCTGTTACAACTAAGTATAAGTAAGTAAAAAATATCTATCTTTATTCAAATTTGTTTGATTTTCTACAGTAACTTTATTCTCATGATTTACAAGTATACTGTACATTTATTACTCACACAATGTACTATAAAGTCTCAAATCATTATTCTACACTTCAATTACAAAAATCTACAATTATGGTCTAACTGGAGGATCGTCCACCATTCCAGGAAAGAAATAAAAACTTTTCCGTAAAGAATTCTCAGACATTGATACAGTCACTCGTATATTTCCATGTCCATCTTTTGCTTTTCCAGTGGAAACAATTCCATTTACCTGGAAAGAATGTTAAGACATTAGATATTGAGAAGGCATTATTTCAACCAAATACATATACTGAGTAATGGAAAATGTGTGAATTATCTTCCTTTATATATAATATGTAACCGTATTAGCAAAATGTCTGCCTTTGTCCTTCTGACAGTATTTGTATGCTATTTTCTTTCTTTTTTCCCCCTTTTCTTGTATGATTATAGCATGTTATGTGTCAATAAAAATAATGTAAAAAATAAATAAGACTTAACCATCTATATACAATAACACTTATCTCTACATGCTAACATTGTTTGACGTTCCATAGTTTCATGTTCCTTTCATATAATTTTGATTACACACGTGGCGGATGTAGCTAGCTAAACAGGAGGTGCTTTCCCTTCCTGAACACCCGGCCTCACTTCCCTGGTAAAAGTTCATGTGTCTAACCTAACTTATCAGTTCCAAAGTTTTTACTTTGCTTCTGGACTTTGAGTCGGACATGAATTAGTATGTTTGTTTTTCATTTTT
Source organism: Anadara kagoshimensis (assembly GCA_021292105.1). Classification (NCBI taxonomy): domain Eukaryota; kingdom Metazoa; phylum Mollusca; class Bivalvia; order Arcoida; family Arcidae; genus Anadara; species Anadara kagoshimensis. The sequence continues at coordinate 42,008,172 of CM037859.1, read as the reverse complement.
CTTTGTGAGACATATAATCAGAATGGTTAGGACCATATAAAAACACTCATCCCACAAAAATTAACACAACATTGAATTATACATGGTACTTGTCAAAATTCTACAGTTTTAGTTTCACAACTATGTCTTTATATATTTGACCCCCCCCCCCCCCCCCCCCCCCCCCTTAATTCCATGTTCCTTTCATTCTCAATTTTAATTACACATGTATGCTGGGTGTAGCTAGCTATACAGGAGATGTTTACCCTTCCAGAGCTCCCCCCCCCAACCACGCTTCTCTGGTTGAAGTCACATGTTTAACTTGCTATTTTTAAAAGTTTTTACTTCGTATTTTGGACTGTGATTTGAACATGATTGGTATATTTGTTTTGATACCTATGAACTTTTTGGCTACATGTTGTATATCCATCCATTTTTTATAAGAGAATGACTGTTCACTGTGATCTCAGCACCAAATTGGCAATGAGCTCTACTACTGGGTTAAATTTTGTTCTAAATGACATTGTCTTATTCTTGGGATCAGAGTTATATTGGTTAAATTGGTTAAAATTGTCTGGGCCTAAGTCTAGTCTGGATTGTTCAAAATGAATTCTCGAGTTTTGTAATATATCTTTATTTCTTTTAAAAATGCATTTAAAATGTAGAGCTGTACAAAATGCTGAAATATAACCTTATCATTTAAACTAACACTGAATATGTTTTTCACTCTATTACTGATAATACTGTTAAGTCATGTTGATAACTTTGTAGGACATCATTTATAAAATGACAAAGATAAAATTGAATGGCAATTTGTTTCTAAAAAAGAGACACAGGGAGTCAATACAGTAAAAGAGGCTGTGGTGGCCTGAAGTCAGTCTACAAATCCAGGGTTTCTCACCGCTGTGAGTTCAAGTCCCACTCAGACCACACGTGGGTAAGTGAACTTTCCTTGCCGTTGACCTTTACTGGTTCACCTGGTATCAGTATAATAGACTAGGGGAGTGGTACGCTTGTCTGTGGCGTACTGACTCGGTGAGCTAGCACCTTAAAATCACCCTGAGTGCATGCTGGTACAAGGCAGACCATACAACAAACTTGCACTTCACATGGATACAAGAAATTGTTCATAAATTAATCCATAGAGATTAATTAAATAGTTCTCGTCACGAATAGCTAAGAAATTGCTTTAAGCAACATTCAACCAACCAACCAATACAGTAAAGAAATGTTACAAAATGTAAAAACATAGCACTGTCGTGCTGTTGTACAGCGTAGTTGGGAAAATTGTGTTGTGGCAAGACAGAATATAACCGAAAATTCGGGGTGGGGGGTTCGATCTATGCATAGTCCGACGGATGGTTTTTTTTGGAAAAGGAAACAATGTACCAAACTATGTATTGCTGAATTAAATGGTAGAAAATAATAATTTCATAAATATATGAAAAAGACAATCGGTAATTAAAATTTAAAAAAGTTGTACCCGATCGTTGTGTCATTTCGGATAGAGAGAAAGTAGAGTTTTGCAGATCCTACCGTCGCTATGAGGGGGTACATTCTAGCGGTTGTATGTAACTGGATCATTTGCTGTTAATCTGGGTTTTAATGAATTGCTGATTATCACTCACAATATTCCCGTTTCATGTTAATGGTGAAGTATCGTCGACCGTCCTAAAATCGAGAGCGTCCCAAGATTCGAGGCCATTTTTGTTTTCAGTAATTATACGCGAATATCGTCTCTGCAGTGACGATTTCATGCATTAAAGACAAAATTTAGGTATTTACTGTGAAACTATCCAGAAAAATCTGCTGTCTATTTTTCAACTCTCAAATTCTTGTTGCGTTAGCAAATTTAGTTCGTTTTCTATTAGAGTCTCGAATCACGGACGGTCGAGGATACAGTTGTTTTACCAGTTCCGAATTTTTACTACCGAATAATCTAAAATTTCAATCCCGTTCAATTAAAGGAATCGCAAAATAACTTTCTCAATTTGCTTCTACTTGAATGTATGGCATTAATTAAACTTCAACCGCTTCCTAAATGTATGTGCAGGACAGGTCGGCAGATTGTCGGTGACCTAGTTTAACGATGTAAACAAATCGTGATCACGGAAATGCTTTTTTCAAGAAAACATACTACCACGTGTTTTTGAGGACAGGTGTCGATATTTTGGAATCAGTAAACATTTGTGTTATTACAACACATAAATTTTATTTCCTCTGCTTGTGGATGACGTCTGCAGCAGCGCTTATATGAAACCCTGTTCGGAACTGGTAAAAAGACTGTATTTAAAATTTGTACACAACACTGTACGAATTATCTCCCTTTCACGAAAGTAAAATCTAATCGATAAACAGTTTTAAAATATGACACAATTGCCTCAACATCAAAATACGTTATCATAACCTTCAAAATAAATTTAAATTTCCGTAGATTTCACGAAGAATTAATTAAACAACCTGCCGTTGCTGTTCATTTCATAACTTAAAAGTTATGATTTTACATCGTAGGACGCAAACTTCTCGAACTACTTTTTATTGTAAACATGAGATCAGTTCGCCAAATTGCAGAAATTATTAGATGCATCCCGTCGCAATATTTTACTACATTCCGAAATGTATTCCGAAAATTTATTCCAAATGTGCATATGTAACCAAATGCATTACCCGTCTCAGAATACATATCTCACGATAAAACAGATATACTTCTTTCACGCTCATTTACCAGGCGCACTATTTCCAGGTGTACTCATATCTTATAATTTCATAGCAAAGAAGCTCGATATCTTGGAAGAAAGTGACAACAATGTACACGTTCACTATCGTGAACGCTGTACAAAAATTATAGGATTCTATAGCCAAATGTTGAAAATGGCAGTATACTATTAGTTATATACAATTATATAAAACAGATTACCTTTGTAAGAAGATCAACTATGTTACAGTTATGTGCATGATATTTAAATGTCCAAACTACTGCTTGCAAAAACCAGGACCCTTTCGTCTCATGTCTCCATGCTCCATACCCTACAATATACAAAAACTTGTCAATTTTAATAATCAACTAGAAAAACTGATCCATTGAAGGGTTAAAGAGGAGTTGCAGATAAGAGATAGGTACAATGAGGTATCCTAAGGTGTAACGGAAGGACGGATGGACACATGGACGGACACCCCTATCACTATATACCCCCCACTTTTTAAGCGGGGAGTATAATAATCTGACAGTAGTTAAACATGAAAATTGTAGATTTTATCAACCTTCAACAAGAAACATAATGACCAAGTTTCATTAAAACGCAATCAACAGTTACCTTCTGGTGTAGCATAAGCCGTTAAGAAGTCTGCAGCTGAGTGTACTGTGGGAACTCCAGTGATTACTGGGTTGTTACATGGTTCTGTATCAAGTTGCATTTTATTGACTCCAGCTCCGAGTGAGTCTACTTCATCTCCATCCGTCTTGTTACTTACTCCATCTCCAGACACCTGAACTCCGGATACTTTATCCTTTGATTCCTGAACACCTGACACTTCTACACCCTCTACAAGTCATAATTGTAACACATTAGATATAAATCTTACTTTAAGTTCACTTTATCTATTTTGAGATATTTGTTTGTATTTATACTAAATTACATATTATACCAGTTTTAATTTTACAGCACCAGACGGCCGTTTCGGATTACAATTCCTCATCAGTAGTGCTTGGACCAAAATTATGAAACCAAAATTATTTTGAAGATGTTAAAAAGCTACCCAAAGGACCAAAATATATTTTACCAAATTAAGCTAAGGAAATACTTTGCATGAGGGAGTATACCTTAGTTTTTGAGAAATTTCAAATTTTAACTTGCAGGAAATTTAGACAATTATAGTATTTTTCTGACAATAAACAATAATACGAAATTATTGCCTACTGAGTTTGTGATATCCTCAGGGGCACCAGCCACCAGCTGAGATATCGGCTCATTATATTCTGATAAAGAAGACGCACAATATAAACAGAACACTATCATTGGAATAATACACATGTATAACAATTATTATTATTATGATTCCCCACCACCAAAGGTGGACAAATCCAAGTAATAGATCTATATAATAACAAGTCAGCCAATATAAAAGTTAAAGTCAAATGTACTTTTTTTTTAAAATCAAACATATCAGATGTATATTTTAGATAATATATAGTTTATGGATGGTGGGGAATCATACGTAACTGGTATCCCAGTTACAATCTCTAGTTATTATTATTATTATTATTATATAATAGGCAATTATGCCTGGTGCTTTGAACTATTATATTGGGTATAAAATAATAAGTAATATAAAAAAATGCATAGAACTATTTTGTGTAGCATAGGATATTGTGTAATATTATATTAGGACATTATACATTGTATATTGTTTTGTTTCGTTGTAGTGTGTTCTTTTACATTTCCTGTGTGCATTAAGCATTATATTGTGAGATACTGTACTATTAATAAAGCAACATGTTGAACCCTAGCATGTTTTCGAAGCTATAATTCAATGGTATGAAAATCCACCTGTTACAATTATATTATATAGTAAATCAAGAGAAATATATGTACCAGACATCCCAGTGAAATTTTAAAATGGACACCAGGGAAAATACAGATAGAGCTGGAGAATTAGAGGTCCAATGGGCCTTGATGGTCAACTGTGATCAAGTTAAAATAGATACCAGGAAAAATACAAATAGACCAAGCGACAAGAGGCCAAATGAACCTTGACAGTCTCCTGAGATAAAGTGAAAATGGACACCAGGGAAAATACAAGTGGCCCCATGGGCCTTAACAGTCGCCTTAGATCTAGGTCAACCAGCTTTGCAATCTTGAAAGAACTTCAACAGTAGTGAGGGAAAATATCCGAAAACCTAGACATATCGTAAATGAAAAACAATAGGGAGAAGGCTAGAAGTACACCCAACACTATTATAGTGACACCAGTAAGGAGGAGGCTAGAAGTACACCCAACACTATTATAGTGATACCAGTAAGGAGGGGGCTAGAAGTACACCCAACACTATTATAGTGACACCAGTAAGGAGGGGGCTAGAAGTACACCCAACACTATTATAGTGACACCAGTAAGGAGGAGGCTAGAAGTACACCCAACACCATTATAGTGACACCAGTAAGGAGGGGGCTAGAAGTACACCCAACACTATTATAGTGACACCAGTAAGGAGGGGGCTAGAAGTCACCCAACACTATTATAGTGACACCAGTAAGGAGGAGGCTAAAAGTACACCCAACACTATTATAGTGACACCAGTAGGAAGGAGGCTAGACAGAAGTACACCCAACACTATTATAGTGACACCAGTAAGGAGGGGGCTAGAAGTCACCCAACACTATTATAGTGACACCAGTAAGGAGGGGGCTAGAACTACACCCGACACTATTATAGTGACACCAGTAAGGAGTAGGGTTGAAGTACACCCAACACTATTATAGTGACACCAGTAAGGAGGAGGCTTGAAGTACACCCAACACTATTATAGTGACACCAGTAAGGAGGAGGATAGAAGTACACCCAACACTATTATAGTGACACCAGTAAGGAGGAGGCTTGAAGTACACCCAACACTATTATAGTGACACCAGTAAAGAGGAGGATAGAAGTACACCCAAACTATTACAGTGACACCAGTAAGGAGGAGGATAGAAATACAACCAACACTATTATAGTGACACCAGTAAGGAGGAGGATAGAAGTACACCCAACACTATTATAGTGACACCAGTTAGGAAGAGGCTAGAAGTACAAGCAACACTATTATAGTGACACCAGTAGGGAGAAGGCTAGAAGTACACCCAACACTATTATTGTGACACCAGTAGGGAGGAGGATAGAAGTACACCCAACACTATTATTGTGACACCAGTAAGGAGGAGGCTAGAAATATACCCAACACTATTATAGTGATACCAGTAGGAAGAAGGCTAGAAGTACACCCAACACTATTATAGTGACACCTGTAAGGAGGAGGCTAGAAGTACACCCAACACTATTATTGTGACACCAGTAAGGAGGAGGCTAGAAGTACAACCAACACTATTATAGTGACACTAGAAGTACACCCAACAATATTATTGTGACACCAATAGGAAGGAGGCTAGAAGTACACCCATCACTATTATAGTGACACCAGTGAGGAGGAGGACAGAAGTACACCCAACACTATTATAGTGACCAGTAAGGAGGAGGCTAGAAGTACACCCAAACACTATTATAGTGACACAGTAGAAAGGAGGCTAGGATACAACCAACAATATTATAGTGACACCAGTAAGGAGGAGGCTAGAAGTACACCCAACACTATATAGGGACACAGTAAGGAGGAGGCTAGAAGTACACCCAACATTTATAGTGACACCAGTAAGGAGGAGGATTGAAGTACACCCAACACTATAACAGGACACCAGTAAGGAGGAGGCTAGAGAGAGTAACCAAACAGTATTATAGTGACACCAGTAAGGAGGAGGCTAGAAGTACACCAACACTATTATAGGGACACCAGTAAGGAGGAGGCTAGAAAGTACACCAACACTATTATAGTGACACCAGTAGGAGGAGGATTGAAGTACACCAACACTATTACAGTGACACCAGTAAGGAGGAGCTAGATAGACTTAACCAACATATTATAGTGACACCAGTAAGGAGGAGGCTAGAAGTACACCAAACACTTTTATAGTGACATAAGTAAGGAGGAGGCTAGAAGTACACCCAAACAGTATTATAGTGACACCAGTAAGGAGGAGGCTAGAAGTACACCCAAACACTATATAGTGACACAGTAAGGAGGAGCTAGAAGTACACCCAACAGTATTATAGTGACACCAGTAAGGAGGAGGCTAGAAGTACACCAACACTATTATAGTGATACAGTAGGAGGGGGCTAGAAGTACACCCAACACTATTATAGTGACACCAGTAAGGAGGGGCTAGAAGTACACCAACACTATTATAGTGACACCAGTAAGGAGGAGGCTAGAAGTACACCCAACACCATTATAGTGGACACCAGTAAGGAGGGGCTAGAACTACACCCGACACTTTATAGTGACACCAGTAAGGAGTAGGGTGAAGTACACCCAACACTATTATAGTGACACCAGGAAGGAGGAGGCTGAGTACACCCAACACTATTATAGTGACACCAGTAAGGAGGAGGATAGAAGTACACCCAACACTATTATAGTGACACCAGTAGGAGGAGGCTTGAAGTACACCCAAACTATTATAGTGACACCAGTAAAGAGGAGGATAGAAGTACACCAAACTATACAGTGACACCAGTAAGGAGGAGGATAGAAATACAAACCAAACACTATTATAGTGACACAGTAAGGAGTAGCGATAGAAGTACACCCAACACTATTATAGTGACACCAGTTAGGAAGAGGCTAGAAGTACAAGCAACACTTTATAGTGACACCAGTAGGGAGAAGGCTAGAAGTACACCCAACACTATTATTGTGACACCAGTAGGAGGAGGATAGAAGTACACCCAACATATTATTGTGACACCAGTAAGGAGGAGGCTAGAAAGATACCCAACACTATTATATTGACACCAGTAGGAGAGGCTAGAAGTACACCCAACACTATTATAGTGACACCTGTAAGAGGAGGCTAGAAGTACACCAACACTATTATGTGACACCAGTTAGGAGGAGGCTAGAAGTACAACCAACACTATTATAGTGACACTAGAAGTACACCCAACAATATTATTGTGACACCAATAGGAAGGAGGCTAGAAGTACACCCATCACTATTATAGTGACACCAGTGAGGAGGAGGACAGAAGTACACCCAACACTATTATAGTGACACCAGTAAGGAGGAGGCTAGAAGTACACCCAACACTATTATAGTGACACCAGTAGAAAGGAGGCTAGGATACACCCAACACTATTATAGTGACACCAGTAAGGAGGAGGCTAGAAGTACACCCAACACTATTATAGGACACCAGTAAGGAGGAGGCTAGAAGTACACCCAACACTTTTATAGTGACACCAGTAAGGAGGAGGCTGAAGTACACCCAACACTATACAGTGACACCAGTAAGGAGGAGGCTAGATAGACGTAACCAACAGTATTATAGTGACACCAGTAAGGAGGAGGCTAGAAGTACACCCAACACTATTATAGGGACACCAGTAAGGAGGAGGCTAGAAGTACACCCAACACTATTATAGTGACACCAGTAAGGAGGAGGATTGAAGTACACCCAACACTATTACAGTGACACCAGTAAGGAGGAGGCTAGATAGACTTAACCAACACTATTATAGTGACACCAGTAAGGAGGAGGCTAGAAGTACACCCAACACTTTTATAGTGACATAAGTAAGGAGGAGGCTAGAAGTACACCCAACAGTATTATAGTGACACCAGTAAGGAGGAGGCTAGAAGTACACCCAACACTATTATAGTGACACCAGTAAGGAGGAGGCTAGAAGTACACCCAACAGTATTATAGTGACACCAGTAAGGAGGAGGCTAGAAGTACACCCAACACTATTATAGTGATACCAGTAAGGAGGGGCTAGAAGTACACCCAACACTATTATAGTGACACCAGTAAGGAGGGGCTAGAAGTACACCCAACACTATTATAGTGACACCAGTAAGGAGGAGGCTAGAAGTACACCCAACACCATTATAGTGACACCAGTAAGGAGGGGGCTAGAAGTACACCCAACACTATTATAGTGACACCAGTAAGGAGGGGGCTAGAAGTCACCCAACACTATTATAGTGACACCAGTAAGGAGGAGGCTAGAAGTACACCCAACACTATTATAGTGACACCAGTAGGAGGAGGCTAGACAGAAGTACACCCAACACTATTATAGTGACACCAGTAAGGAGGGGGCTAGAAGTCACCCAACACTATTATAGTGACACCAGTAAGGAGGGGCTAGAACTACACCCGACACTATTATAGTGACACCAGTAAGGAGTAGGGTTGAAGTACACCCAACACTATTATAGTGACACCAGTAAGGAGAGGCTGAAGTACACCCAACACTTATAGTGACACCAGTAGGAGGAGGATAGAAGTACACCCAACACTATTATAGTGACACCAGTAAGGAGGAGGCTTGAAGTACACCCAACACTATTATAGTGACACCAGTAAAGAGGAGGATAGAAGTACACCCAAACTATTACAGTGACACCAGTAAGGAGGAGGATAGAAATACAACCAACACTATTATAGTGACACCAGTAAGGAGGATAGAAGTACACCCAACACTATTATAGTGACACCAGTAGGAAGAGGCTAGAAGTACAAGCAACACTATTATAGTGACACCAGTAGGAGAAGGCTAGAAGTACACCCAACACTATTATAGTGATACCAGTAGGAAGAAGGCTAGAAGTACACCCAACACTATTATAGTGACACAGTAAGGAGGAGGCTAGAAGTACACCCAACACTATTATGTGACACCAGTAGGAGGAGGCTAGAAGTACAACCAACACTATTATAGTGACACCTGTAAGGAGGAGACTAGAAGTACACCCAACACTATTATTGTGACACCAGTTAGGAGGAGGCTAGAAGTACACCCAACACTATTATAGTGACACCAGTAAGGAGGAGGCTAGAAATATACCCAACACTATTATAGTGACACCTGTAAGGAGGAGGCTAGAAGTACACCCAACACTATTATTGTGACACCAGTAGGGAGGAGGATAGAAGTACACCCAACACTATTATAGTGACACCAGTAAGGAGGAGGCTAGAAATATACCCAACACTATTATAGTGATACCAGTAGGAAGAAGGCTAGAAGTACACCCAACACTATTATAGTGACACCTGTAAGGAGGAGGCTAGAAGTACACCCAACACTATTATTGTGACACCAGTTAGGAGGAGGCTAGAAGTACAACCAACACTATTATAGTGACACTAGAAGTACACCCAACAATATTATTGTGACACCAATAGGAAGGAGGCTAGAAGTACACCCATCACTATTATAGTGACACCAGTGAGGAGGAGGACAGAAGTACACCCAACACTATTATAGTGACACCAGTAGAAAGGAGGCTAGGATACACCCAACACTATTATAGTGACACCAGTAAGGAGGAGGCTAGAAGTACACCCAACACTATTATAGGGACACCAGTAAGGAGGAGGCTAGAAGTACACCCAACACTTTTATAGTGACACCAGTAAGGAGGAGGATTGAAGTACACCCAACACTATTACAGTGACACCAGTAAGGAGGAGGCTAGATAGACGTAACCAACACTATTATAGTGACACCAGTAAGGAGGAGGCTAGAAGTACACCCAACACTTTTATAGTGACATAAGTAAGGAGGAGGCTAGAAGTACACCCAACAGTATTATAGTGACACCAGTAAGGAGGAGGCTAGAAGTACACCCAACACTATTATAGTGACACCAGTAAGGAGGAGGCTAGAAGTACACCCAACAGTATTATAGTGACACCAGTAAGCAGGAGGCTAGAAGTACACCCAACACTATTATAGGGACACCAGTAAGGAGGAGGCTAGAAGTACACCCAACACTATTATAGTGACACCAGTAAGGAGGAGGATTGAAGTACACCCAACACTATTACAGTGACACCAGTAAGGAGGAGGCTAGAAGACTTAACCAACACTATTATAGTGACACCAGTAAGGAGGAGGCTAGAAGTACACCCAACACTTTTATAGTGACATAAGTAAGGAGGAGGCTAGAAGTACACCCAACAGTATTATAGTGACACCAGTAAGGAGGAGGCTAGAAGTACACCCAACACTATTATAGTGACACCAGTAAGGAGGAGGCTAGAAGTACACCCAACTATTATAGTGACACAAGTAAGGAGGAGGCTAGAAGTACACCCAACAGTATTATAGTGACACCAGTAAGGAGGAGGCTAGAAGTACACCCAACACTATTATGGTGACACTAGTAAGGAGGAGGCTAGAAGTACACCCAACACTATTATAGTGACACCAGTAAGGAGGAGGCTAGAAGTACACCCAACAGTATTATAGTGACACCAGTAAGGAGGAGGCTAGAAGTACACCCAACACTATTATAGTGACACCAGTAAGGAGGAGGCTAGAAGTACACCCAACACTATTATAGTGACACCAGTAAGGAGGAGGCTAGAAGTACACCCAACACTATTATAGTGACACCAGTAAGGAGGAGGCTAGAAGTACACCCAACACTATTATAGTGACACCAGTAGGGAGGAGGCTAGAAGTACACCCAACACTATTATAGTGACACCAGTAGGGAGGAGGCTAGAAGTACACCCAACACTATTATAGTGACACCAGTAAGAGGAGGCTAGAAGTACACCCAACAGTATTATAGTGACACCAGTAAGGAGGAGGCTAGAAGTACACCCAACACTATTATAGTGACACCAGTAGGGAGGAGGCTAGAAGTACACCCAACACTATTATAGTGACACCAGTAGGGAGGAGGCTAGAAGTACACCCAACACTATTATAGTGACACCAGTAAGAGGAGGCTAGAAGTACACCCAACAGTATTATAGTGACACCAGTAAGGAGGAGGCTAGAAGTACACCCAACAGTATTATAGTGACACCAGTAAGGAGGAGGCTAGAAGTACACCCAACACTATTATGGTGACACCAGTAAGGAGGAGGCTAGAAGTACACCCAACACTATTATAGTGACACCAGTAGGAAGGAGGCTAGACAGAAGTACATCCAACACTATTATAGTGACACCAGTAAGGAGGAGGCTAGAAGTCCACCAAACACTAATATAGTGACACCAGTAAGGAGGAGGCTAGAAGTACACCCAACAGTATTATAGTGACACCAGTAAGGAGGGGGCTAGATGTACACCCAACACTAATATAGTGACACCAGTAGGGAGGAGGCTAGAAGTACACCCAATATTATTACAGAGTATCTTGTAATGTATCAATTAAACTTAATGGATACTTACTGCCTCTACAAGCCTGAATAAAAAATAGTTTTGGTTTCTCGTTAAGAGCTGGACAATTTTTGGGATCGAACTGAGAACACAGAGTTTTAAGATTTACAACATCTCCATCAACGCCATAAATTCCTTCAGGACATCCATGACTCATTATGACACAGATAAAACAGTCGGCTTGACTATGACCAGGGTTGGTCTTCTCCTCTTCAACTATCTGTGTCATTTCCTAAAATAAAATCAATACTATAATGACAAAACTCTTTTATTGCAAGTTGTGTATATTTTAAGAAGTTCTTTACAAGTTTTTACCCATGTAGCTTTCTGTTCATGCATTAGCAAATGTGGAATCTATCATGCACAGATTTTTCTGAGCTTTAACTCGGATGTCAATATTTTGTGCACCCTTCTTTTTGAGATTCCAGTCATATCAGAAATATATTGTACTGTATATCTTTCATCTTTTTCAACTAGGTTTCTCACAGAGGCAATATTACTTTTGGTCATTGCAGTTCTCAGTCTACCAGATCGTCCAGCACTTTGGTACTTTGTAAACCAGCTTTAAAGTTATGCAACCACCGGGTGACAGTACTAAATGACAGACATTAGCTTCCAAAAACCTCACAAAGTTCATTATAAATTTCCAATATATTTACTATAGTTCTTGTTTTTATGTATGCCCTTATTTCAAACTTCATATATTCTTTAATAATTACTAGAAAAAAACTTCAGTATGAATGACTATACTGACCTTGTTATTAGATACAGTCCAAACTGCCTTAAAGTCCACCTCTTTATAAGGGACACCTGCTTATAAAGGCTTGAAGAATTGTATCCCAATTGTTATTTATTCATATTACACTATTTGAACCTGTATATATTAAGGCCACCTGCCCTAAAAGGCCACTTTTATTGGTTTCCTTGGGTGGCCTTTATAGACAGGTTTGACTGTATCTTTTCAATAAAAACATGCAAGAACAAAAGTAGGACAGGTTTTGGTAGGCAATTAATAAAGCTACCTGAGAGTATATGATTTATGCAAAATAGTTTTGTAAAATGTATGGTAGCTCATTAGTTACAAAACTTTTAGAAACACCTTCATAGTTTCTATGTGTAATGTCCAGTGTAGCCTTCATGCTACAGCAAGATTTCTTCAATTTTCCTATGTTTGAGATAGAGATTTCTGCTTAAAGAAACGATAGAAGAAATTTCTACCTTCACCTCCATATGCTTTTATCTACCATTGTGACAACACAATCAAAGGACAATTGATTGATGTCATATTGTGGAGACATGACGTCATTTAGCGGGAAAATGACACCCGAGTCTCCAAAATTTGGAAATTTTCACTACGTTTCAAATGTTTATTTTGGGAAATTAGAATAAAAAGCTTTGTACATTCTGTATAAACCAATATTAGGTACATTCTGCCCAATGGTCATATTTACTTTTATGTAAAATGTTAAATAACAAAGTTATATTTACAAAGATGGCACCGATGTCGATGTAACTGATACTTGAAGCCAAAAATTGTCATCAAAATTAAAGAAAAAAAATCAATCCCGAGTTTATCCATGTAGGAAAGGGAAATCTAACCCTCTGGGTTGAATATCTCGGCAAGCCTCATCTCTGACTGAAATATTCAACCCCTCGGGTGAGATTTCTCTATCCTACATGGATACTAATGATAGATTCTATTATTCTACATTTCAACTTCAATACAGAAGTGGATATTATAAAGCCCAGATACAAATGGTGAACAGATAGAAGAATGGGCTAACAGACAAATAATACAGGGTAAATCCAAAAGATATGTGATACAAATTTTTTTCTAGTCTTTACAATCAAGTACTGTAATCTTTGCATCAACATGACCTTTGTTAAGACTTACTTGAGCAGTTTTGTTTGTGTGCGTTACAATTTTAAAATGAAGTTGTTCAAAAAGTTCTGCTATTTCCTTCCCGTCTTCTTCTGATCCAAACCTCTCTCCAAGTGGTTCGTTGGTCGTTTTAGTTTTACCAGAGAAAATGATATTGTTTATAATCAGCACCCTTCCTCTGACTTTCTGTTTCATCGGATATGTCTGGAAAGTCAAAAAAGGGTTTATTAGAGCACTCATTTAAACTTATATAATGCTAATTTTCTATAACAATAAATAACACCAAATCATCATCCTTATTTTAACCAACTGGTATATACATTTGTATTTTGGAATTGGGTGTGTTTAATTCCATAAGTTACTGGTGCTAGACACTAAAGTTTCTAGTGCTGGACTCGATAACAGGACCCACTAAAACGTTACTAGTGCTGACCCTTTAACAGAACCTACTCAAATGTTACTGGTGCTATACCCTATCACAAGACCTACTCAAAGTTACTGAGGTTGGACCCTATAACAATACCTACCGGTACTCAAAAGTTACTGATGCTGGACCCTATAACAAGACCCACTCAAAAGTAACAAGTGATGGACCTTATAACAGAACCTACTCAAAAGTTACTGATGCTGGACCCTATAACAGGACTCACTCAAATGTTACTGGCGCTAGACCCTATAACAGGACCTACTCCAAGTTACTGAGGTTGGACCCTATAACAAGACCTACCAGTACTCAAAAGTTACTGGTGCTGGACCCTATAACAAGACCCACTCAAAAGTAACAAGTGATGGACCTTATAACAGAACCTACTCAAAAGTTACTAGTGCTTGACCCTATAACAGGACCTACTCCAAGTTACTGAGGTTGGACCCTATAACAAGACCCACTAAAACATTACTAGACTAAGTGCTGGACCCTATAACAGATCCACTCAAAAGTTACTAGTGCTGGACCCTTTAACAGAACCTACTCAAATGTTACTGGCACTAAACCCTATAACAGGGCCTACTCAAAGTTACTGGTGCTATACCCTTTAGACACTAAAGTTTCTAGTGCTAGACCCGATAACAGGACCCACTAAAACGTTACTAGTGCTGACCCTTTAACAGAACCTACTCAAATGTTACTGGTGCTATACCCTATCACAGGACCTACTCAAAGTTACTGAGGTTGGACCCTATAACAAGACCTACGGGTACTTAAAAGTTACTGATGCTGGACCCTATAACAGGACCTACTCAAAAGTTACAAGTGATGGACCCTATAGCAAGATCTACTCAAAAAATACTGATGCTGGACCCTATAACAAGGATTACTCAAGAGTAACTAGTGCTGGACCCTATAACAGGACCCACCCAAAAGTTACTAGTGCTGGACCCTCAGACATGCTGAAGTTTTGAATTTTTGTATGAGCTTCACACTTGTCAGACCTGTGGACTTGCCTAAATTTCAAATTAGTATAAGGGTTCCTACAATTTTTATTTCTAATTGTCATGCACTTTCAAGTTTTGGACAACAACCACCCACACCTACACACTTGAAGAAAATATTCTGAAAATTAATAATAACAAGCATTCTGAGAGTATTGCAAAACAATACATAGTCCCCTACTGGTCGCATATTTCATTAATCCCAAAGTTTTAGGTAAAATGTACCTTATTATATGGTACAAAGATTTATAGTTATAAATTATACATGTTGTTCAAGATGTAAAGCAAAACTTGATCATAGTAAAATCAAAAACCAGCAATGGAGTTCTCAAAAATTCATTATCTGCAAGCACGTAGAAAAAAGTGCAAAAAACTGAAATGTCATTGAATTTTCAAAGTTCAAAGGGTCATAACTCCCATAAAAACTAGTGGCATGAAACAAAACGTAAACTTGATCTGTAACTCATCAAGGTTGACCTGCATACCAAAAAACAATTCATTAACTGCAAGCGTGTAGAAAAAAAGAGCGGAAAACTGAATTTCAGTGAATTTTCAAAGTTCAAAGGGCCATAACTCCCATTAAAATTAGCAGATGGAAACAAACATAAACTTGATCTGTAACTCATCATGGTAGAGTCACATACCAAACATTAGTTCCATTTCTGAAAGCGTGGAAAACTAAAATTTCTGTGAATTTTCAAAGATCAAAGGGCCATAACTCTGGTAAAAATTAGCAGATGGAAACAAAACGTAAACTTGATCTGTAACTCATCATGGTAGACTGATATACCAAAAATCAGTTCATTATCTAAAAGCATTTAGAAAAAAAGCGGAAAACTGAAATTTCAGTGAATTTTCAAAGTTCAAAGGGCCATAACTCATGTAAAAATTTGCGGACCAGAATGAAACGCTATCTTGATCTGCAACTCATCATGGTAGACTCACATACCAAAAATCAGTTCATTATCTAAAAATTTTTAGAAAATAAGTGTGGAAAACTGAGGCGTGACAGATGGACTGATGGACAGACACGGACAGAGCACAAACCTAAAGTCCCCTTCAGCTTTCGCCAGTAGGGGACTAATTATTGAGATTGTCAGTCAAGTAATCAAAGTACATTACTAAAAAGAGTAACCATGTTTTAGAATTACATCAGCCAAGTTACTACATATATACATGTAATATACCCAAAGTGTTATTCAGATCTTAAAGACCATGACATTGTGATCAATAAGCTCATATGTTTGATTACCAATAGATCATAATTTACATAGTATGCCATTCTGAAAATAAATATCTGTACAAAATCAATTATCTCTCTCTCTCACACACTCTCTCTGTATACTTACATCTTTACTGTTATTCTCTCTCTCTCTCTCTCTCTCTCTCTCTCTCTCTCTCTATCTCTATCTCTGTACACTTACATCTTTACTGTTATACTCTCTCTCTCTCTCTCTCTCTCTCTCTCTCTGTATACTTACATCTTTACTGTTATACTCTTTTTCTCTCTCTCTCTCTCTCTCTCTCTGTATACTTACATCTTTACTGTTATACTCTCTCTCTTTCTTCCTCTCTCTATCTCTCTCACTGTATACTTACATCTTTACTGTTATTCTCTCTCTCTCTCTCTCTCTCTCACTGTAAACTTACATCTTTACTGTTATATCTCTCTCTTTCTCTCTCTGTATACTTACATCTTTACTGTTAAACTCTCTCTCTCTCTCTCTCTCTCTCTCTCTCTCTGTATACTTACATCTTCACTGTTATACTCTCTCTCTCTCACCAGCTCACTGTGCACTTACATCTTTACTGTTATACTCTCTCTCTCTCTCTTTCTCTCTCTGTATACTTACATCTTTACTGTTATAACTGTTATACTCTTTCTCTCTCTCACTGTACATTTACATCTTTACTGTTATCCTCTCTCTCTCTGTCTTTCTCTCTCTCTTACTGTATACATATACTTACATCTTTACTGTTATACTTTCTCTCTCTCTCTCTCTCTCACTGTACATTTACATCTTTACTGTTATACTCTCTCTCTCTCTCTCTCTCTGTCTCTCTCTCTCTCTTCTCTAACTGTATACTTACATCTTTACTGTTATACTCTCTCTCTCTCTTTCTTTCTCTCTCTCTCTCTCTCTCACTATATTCTTACATCTTTACTGTTACACTCTCTCTCTCACTGTATACTAAACATCACTACTGTTACACTCTCTATCTCTCTCTTTCTGTATACTCTCTCTCTCTCTCTCTCTCTGTATACTTACATCTTTACTGTTATACTCTCTCTCTCTGTATACTTATATCTTACTGTTATACTCTCTTTCTCTACTTACATCTTTACTGTTATATTTAGATTTCATGATGTCAATATCACTCCACGTAACTTTATCCTCTTTCATACGGTCATGTTCCTCTTTTGTTGGGGGCCATTCTAAAAGTACAAATTTCATGAATACAATTATCAGTATAAAATCAACATCTTTGCTTCATTTGCATACAGAACCCCTATTAAAATATCTTGCTAATAACGTGCCACCAAAAAGGTTGTTTATTCTAGAAATGATGCATTATTATAGCAGTGCCGTTATATCGAACAAATTAGTGTTTATTTTGTACTTTTGTTCCTGACATTTTATTGCCAGAGCCAGTAGCCGCTAGCCCAATAAGCCATTATAAAGTGTTAAAATAACGTTATAATGGATTTGTTCCCAAGATTTGTTTGCCGTTAACTGAATATGCCATTATAAAGGGTGCTGCTGACTGTAGTATAAAGCAAAACCAGTACTATAAGTAAACTGAAAGGTAGACATGGTAGAGAACAAAACACAATCCATGTGACAGGAAGCAGAGAGTAACTACTACCAGTATAGTTGTGTCTCCACATACAAAACCAAAACATTTTAGGCGATACAGATTGGTGTGGTGAACAGATACACAGATGGAAGCACAGACAGACAGGCAAAAGGACAAAAAAATATAATATACCACCTCAATAACATTTTGAAAGGTATTAAAATCTCTGAAAGGTATTAAAATATCCTCAGTATTTACATAAGTCAGGATTACTCCAACTATAGTTTTGGATTGAACACCAACTAATAATCTATTATCAGTCCGTTCTAGAATGATACCCAGAGAAAACCAGAAGATACCATAATACATGTACCCAGAGAAAACCATCGACGATACCATATTACCCAGAGAAAATCACCAACGATACCTTAATACCAAGAGAAAACTATCGACGACACCATAACATGATAATGCCCAGAGAAAACCATTGACAATACCATAACATGATAATACCCAGAGAAAACCACCGACGATACCATAACATGATAATACCCAGAGATAACCACCGACAATACCATATTACCATAACAAAACAACCAAAGATATCATATTCCCCAGATAAAAAACACCAACGATACCATAATACTCAGAAAAGACCAATGAAATTACCATAACATGATAATACCCAGAGAAAACCACCGACAATACCATATTACCCAGAGAAAACCAACAACAATACCATAATACCCACAGAAATCCATCGATGAAAGCATATTACCCAGAGAAAACCACCGAGGATACCATAATACCAGAGAAAACAACTGCCGATACAATAACATGACAATACCCAGAGAAAACAACCGAAGATATCATAATACCCAGAGAAAACCACCGACGATACCATAACATGATAATACTCAAAGAAAACCACAGACGATACCATAATACCCAGAGAAACAACCGACGATACCATAATACCCAGAGAAAACCATTGACAATACCATATTACCCAGAGAAAACCACTGACGATACAATAACATGATAATACCCAGAGAAAACCACTGACGATACCATAATACCCACAGAAATCCATCAAAGATACAATAACATGATAATACCCAGAGAAAACCACTGACGATACCATAATACCCAAAGAAAACCACTAAGGATACCATAACATGATAATACCCGGAGAAAACCACCAATGTTACCATAATACCCAGAGAAAACCATTGAGGATAACATAACATGATAATACCTGAAGAAAACCACTGACGATACCTCAATACCCAGAGAAAACCTTTGAGGATACCATAACATGATAATACCAAGAGGAAACCACCAATGATACCATAATACCCAGAGAAAACCATTAAGGATAACATAACATGATAATACCCAAAGAAAACCATTGACGATACCTCAATACCCAGAGAAAACCATTGAGGATACCATAACATGACAATACCAAGAGGAAACCACCAATGATACCACAATACCCAGAGAAAACCATTGAGGATACCATAACATGATAAAACCCAGAGATAACTACTGACGATACCATAATACACAGAGAAAACTATCCACGATACAATAACATGATAATACCCAGAGAAAACCACCAATGATACCATGACACCCAGAGAAAACCATCAATGATACCATAATACCCAAGGAAAACCATTGAGGATACCATAACATGATAATACCCAGAGAAAACCACCGAAGATACAATAGCATGATAATACCCAGAGAAAACCACTGACAATACCATTACATCATAATACGCAAAGAAAACCACAGACAATACCATAATACCCAGAGAAAACAATCCAGGATACCATAACATAACAATACCCAGGGAAGACCACCAATGATACCATAATACCCAGAGAAAACAAACGACGATACCATAATACCCAGAGAAAACCATTGACAATACCATATTACCCAGAGAAAACCACTGACGATACCATAACATGATAATACCAAGAGAAAACCACCGACAATACCATAATACCCAGAAAAAACCATCAAAGATACAATAACATGATAATACCCAGAGAAAACCACTGACGATACCATAATACCCAAAGAAAACCACTAAGGATACCATAACATGATAATACCCGGAGAAAACCACCAATGATACCATAATACCCAGAGAAAACCATTGAGGATAACATAACATGATAATACCCGAAGAAAACCACTGACGATACCTCAATACCCAGAGAAAACCATTGAGGATACCATAACATGATAATACCAAGAGGAAACCACCAATGATACCATAATACCCAGAGAAAACCATTAAGGATAACATAACATGATAATACCCGAAGAAAACCATTGACGATACCTCAATACCCAGAGAAAACCATTAAGGATACCATAACATGACAATACCAAGAGGATAATACCCTGAGAAAACCACCATAATACCCAGAAAAAACCATTGACGATTCCATAATACCCAGAGAAAACCACCAATGACATCATAATACCCAGAGAAAACTATTGACGATACAATAACATGATAATACCCAGACAAAAACCACCAATGATACCATAATACCCAAAGAAAACAACTAAGGATACCATAATACCCAGAGAAAACCACTGAGGATACCATAATACCCAGAGAAAACCACCAATGATACCATAATACCCAGAGAAAACCATTGAGGATACCATAATACCCAGAGAAAACCACCAATGATACCATAATACCCAGAGAAAACCACCAATGATACCATAATACCCAAAGAAAACAACTAAGGATACCATAATACCCAGAGAAAACCACCAATGATACCATAATACCCAGAGAAAACCACCAATGATACCATAATACCCAGAGAAAACTATCAATGATACAATAACATGATCATACCCAAAGAAAACCACTGACGATACCATGATACCCAGAGAAAACCATTGAGGATACCATAACATGATAATACCCAGAGAAAACCACCAATGATATCATAATACCAAGAGAAAACCACTAAGGATACCATTACATCATAATACCCAGAGAAAACCACGGACAATACCATAATACCCAGAGAAAACGATCCAGGATACCATAACATAATAATACCCAGAGAAAACCATCGATTATACAATAACATAATAATACTCAGAGAAGACCACCAATGATACCATAATACCCAGAAAAAACCATCAACAATACAATAACATGATCATACCCAAAGAAAACCACTGACGAAACCATGATACCCAGAGAAAACCATTGAGGATACCATAACATGATAATACCCAGAGAAAACCACCAATGATATCATAATACCAAGAGAAAACCACCAAGGATACCATTACATCATAATACCCAGAGAAAACCACGGACAATACCATAATACCCAGAGAAAACGATCAAGGATACCATAACATAATAATACCCAGAGAAAACCATCGATTATACAATAACATAATAATACTCAGAGAAGACCACCAATGATACCATAATACCCAGAAAAAACCATGACAATTCCATAATACCCAGAGAAAACCACCAACAATATCATAATACCCAGAGAAAACCACTGAGGATACCATAATAACAAGAGAAAACCACCAATGATACCATAATACACAGAGAAAACTATCGATGATACAATAACATGATAACACCCAGAGAAAACAACCAATGATATCATAATACCCAAAAATAAACCACTGAGGATACCATTACATCATAATACCCAGAGAAAACCACTGAGGATACCATAATACCCAGAGAAAACCACTGAGGATACCATTATACCCAGAAAAAAACCACCAATGATACCATAATACCCAGAGAAAACCACTGAGGATACCATAATACCCAGAGAAAACCACCAATGATACCATAATACCCAGAGAAAACCACCAATGATACCATAATACCCAGAGAAAACCATCGACGATACAATAACATGATAATACCCTGAGAAAACCACCAATGATATCATAATACCCAGAAACAAGAGGCCCAATAGGGCCTGTACCGCTCACCTGGGCCATTTACAGCACAAAAACACAATAAATACTACATTTAAGGAGCAATAACTCTGATGTGGATATTTAGATATTTATGAAACTTGCTACTCGCATCTGTAACCTTGACCTTCGAACCAATGACCATAATCTATATATTAAAATGATAATTGCATCAATACCAACAATATTCTAATATACATGCCTATACTAAAAGTTCATAGTTTTCGAGATAATGAACCTCTTTGGTATTGTTTTGCAACCGTGACCTTGACCTTTTGACCCATGACCTTTTTCTATACATAAAATGATCGTTGTATCAATACCTACAACATTCTAATATACATGCCTATACAAAAAGTTCATAGTTTTCAAGATAATGAACCATTTCAGTATTCTTTCGCATCTGTGACCTTGACCTTTGAACCAATGACCTTAATCTATATATCAAAATGATCTTTACATCAATACTAACAATATTCCAATATACATGCCTATACAAAAAGTTTATAGTTTTCAAGATAATGAACCATTTTGGTATTGATTTGCTACTGTGACCTTGACCTTTGGACCCATGACCTTTTTCTATACATCAAAATGATCGTTGTATCAATACCTACAACATTCTAATATACATGCCTATACAAAAAGTTCATAGTTTTCAAGATAATGAACCATTTCAGTATTCTTTCGCATCTGTGACCTTGACCTTTAAACCAATGACCTTAATCTATATATCAAAATGATCGTTACATCAAAAACAACAACATTCCAATATACATGCCTATACAAAAAGTTTTTAGTTTTCGAGATAATTAATGATATTGGTATTGTTTTCCTACTGTGACCTTGACCTTTGGACCCATGACCTTTTTCTATACATCAAAATGATCGTTGTATCAATACCTACAACATTCTAATATACATGCCTATACAAAAAGTTCATAGTTTTCAAGATAATGAACCATTTCAGTATTCTTTCGCATCTGTGACCTTGACCTTTGAACCAATGACCTTAATCTATATATCAAAATGATCGTTACATCAATACCAACAACATTCCAATATACATGCCTATACAAAAAGTTTATAGTTTTCGAGATAATAAATAATATTAGAGAAGTAAAAAATTAGGTCATGACCTTCATAATTGACCTTGACACCATTTTGAAGGTAATTACAAGAATATGTCAAAACTGAAAACCCCATGTCATTATCTGGTCATATAGTCAAGTTATAACAATTTAAAAATATTTTACGATTTTTGCAAAATTAAACGCAAAAACGCGTAACCTATTTTTTGACCAAATTTCATAAAATGAACAAACTTAAAGGTTAAGACTATGTAGAATTCAAATATCACATCAGTTTTTGCCTCCAATGAGTGGTTCAACAGAAGAAGATTTTTTCATGTTTTGTCTATTTTTAGTAACAGCGGCCATCTTGGATATTCGATCGCCATGATTTGAACAAACTATAGTTAGACTCTGTCAAGGACCTTCCATGGCAAATTTGGTTTCAGTTGGCCCAGTAGTTTCGGAGGAGAAGATTAAAGTTTACTGACGCACGCACGGACGCACAGACGCACGGACGCATGCACGGACGCACGCCTCGCCATGCCATAAGCTCACATGGCCTCTGGCCAGGTGAGCTAAAAACCACTGAGGATACCATTACATCACAATACCCGGAGAAAACCACGGACAAAATACCATAATACCCAGAGAAAACCATCGACAATACCATAATACCCAGAGAAAACAACCGAGGATACCATAATACCCTGAGAAAACCACAGACGATACCATAATACCCAGAGAAAACCATTGACAATACCATAACATGATAATACCCAGAGAAAACCACTGACCATTTGTTAGTTGACAACCTTTTGAAACTTGATCTTCTCAATGGTATTCAAACCTAAGCAGTGATAGACATTGTGTTACATAAGTCACTGTTTTACCCACTTAGCCAGTGACAAGACAGAAATCCAAAATGCTACAGCTTTATTGTGAACAAATACAAACCTGATGGATGATCTTTGGCTTCTTTCTTTTTTAATTCTATCTGTAATTCTTCAACATAGGGTTGTAAAAGTCCTGCTAATTCAGTATTACAATCATCATCTAACAAGGCACGATGGAGAGCTGGTAATGCCTTAGGCCCACGATAATAATACGTCAACATTCTGTCTGTCATCTTCTCGGTTCATCTTGAAATTGCTAAAATTATTATTTACTGTATGTGTATTAGAAGTTTACTAAGCTTCATAAGTTAATTTTGTTATCGTAATTGTAGATACATTCTGCTTAAAAATATTACATAGGGCCTACTCTTAAGTAATCATAAGTTTTGAAATCAACACTAGGGAATAATGTTTGATTATGACAAAACAGATGACAAATTGATAAATAAGAACTCACAAACTTGTCCACTAGGGAATAATGTTTAATTATGACAAAACAGATGACAAATTGATAAATAAGAACTCACAAACTTGTCCACTAGGGAATAATGTTTAATTATGACAAAACAGATGACAAATTGATAAATAAGAACTCACAAACTTGTCCATAAAGACAAATCTTCTCAAAAGCTTGACAAATTAAATCAGATTTAGACTTTATAAATCTTCAACAGGAAGGTTTCAATTCTTCACTAAGGTCTGTAAAAATTACGTACCGGTATCTAACTATCAGTTATTTCTCTGTAACATTATATGTTTCATTTTTTATTTTTTTTTTCGATTTGTAACTTGTAATTATTCAGTGTTTGACTATTATAGATAACATAGATAGACTATTATAGAAAATCATAAAACAAGCTTCAGCAATTTCTTGCAACAAGGTTAAACGCTTATTGTCTTGTTGCAAGATGTATTAAGCTTGTAATTACAGATCAAAAACAACCTAACCACTGCGGTAGCTCAGTTGGTAGAGTGCTCGCTCCGTAAGTGGGAGGTCGTAGGTTCGAACCCCGACCGGGTCTGACCCAAGACTTGAAAGTGGGTAGTGACTGTTCTTTCGCCAAGCACTCGGCATTACGAAATGAAAGTCACGGTTCTTTCGGATGGGAACTTAAAATAAACGAGGTCCCGTGTCATGGTGGGCTTGGCACGCTAAAGAACCCTGCTGTATAATGCCATCAGCGCAACGCACAGGCAAAATTTCTGCACCTTCGCCTATAACTGGTAACATCTCAATATAAGTGAAATATTCTTGACTGGGACGTTAAACACCATTACTCACTCACTCACTCAACAACAAACTTATGACTACTACGTCTCTGCTATGACAAAGATCCCAATGTCTGTCATGACACAGATGACAAGGACACTGATGACCTTATGACTACTATGTCTCTGTTATGACAAACATCCTAATGTCTGTCATGACACAGATGACAAGGACACTGATGACCTTATGACTACTATGTCTCTGCTATGACAAAGATCCTAATGTCTGTCATGACACAGATGACAAGGACACTGATGATCTTATGACTACTATGTCCCTGCTATGACAAAGATCCTAATGTCTGTCATGACACAGATGACAGGGACACTGATGATCTTATGACTACTATGTCTCTGCTATGACAAAGATCCTAATGTATGTCATGACACAGATGACAAGGACACTGATGACCTTATGACTACTTACTATGTCTCTGCTATGACAAAGATTCTAATGTCTGTCATGACACAGATGACAAGGAACTGATGATCTTATGACTACTATGTCCCTGCTATGACAAAGATCCTAATGTCTGTCATGACACAGATGACAGGGACACTGATGATCTTATGACTACTATGTCTCTGCTATGACAAAGATCCTAATGTATGTCATGACACAGATGACAAGGACACTGATGACCTTATGACTACTTACTATGTCTCTGCTATGACAAACATACTAATGTCTGTCATGACACAGATGACATGGGCACTGATGATCTTATGACTACTATGTCTCTGCTATGACAAAGATTCTAATGCCTGTCATGACACAGATGACAAGGACACTGATGATCTTATGACTACTATGTCCCTGCTATGACAAAGATACATGTACTAATGTCTTCATACACAGATGACAGAGAGTCCTGGACACTGATGATCTTATGACTACTATGGCTCTGTTATGACAAAGATCCTAATATCTGTCATGACACAGATGACAAGGACACTGATGACCTTATAACTACTATGTCTCTGCTATGACAAAGATCCTAATGTCTGTCATGACACAGATGACAAGGACACTGATGATCTTATGACTAATACTGTACATTGCTTTATTTTCACGGTGTCAAATTTTTGCGGTTTGATGATGACTAGTGTATTCACTGTGTCATATTTTCGCGTCTTATCTGATTCAAGGAAAATGACTCTAGCAAGATTAATGGGCTGGTAATACCAGTGTCTAATCATGGTGGATCTAATTTTCGTGGGAATACACTTGTCCGCGAATATGGTAAAAATAAAACCATATCGAAATATAAGCATTAAACAGTATATCTGTCATGACATAGGTGGCAATATGGTGACCTTATTACTACTATGTCTGTCATAACACAGGTGGCAATATGGTGACCTTATTACTACTATGTCTGTCATAACACAGGTGGCAATATGGTGACCTTATTACTACTATGTCTGTCAACACAGGTGGCAATATGGTGACCTTATTACTACTATGTCTGTATGACACAGGTGGCAATATGGTGACCTTATTACTACTATGTCTGCCATGACACAGGTGGCAATATGGTGACCTTATTACTACTATGTCTGTCATAACACAGGTGGCAATATGGTGACCTTATTACTACTATGTCTGTCATAACACAGGTGGCAATATGGTGACCTTATTACTTCTATGTCTGTCATGACACAGGTGGCAATATGGTGACCTTATTACTACTATGTCTGTCATAACACAGGTGGCAATATGGTGACCTTATTACTACTATGTCTGTCATAACACAGGTGGCAATATGGTGACCTTATTACTACAATGTCTGTCATAACACAGGTGGCATTATGGTGACTTTATTACTACTATGTCTGTCATAACACAGGTGGCAATATGGTGACCTTATTACTACAATGTCTGTCATAACACAGGTGGCAATATGGTGAAATTATTACTACTATGTCTGTCATAACACAGGTGGCAATATGGTGACCTTATTACTGCTATGTCTGTCATGACACAGATGACAATATGGTGACCTTATTACTACTATGTCTGTCATAACACAGGTGCCAATATGGTGACCTTATTACTACTATGTCTGTCATAAC
Organism: Anadara kagoshimensis; assembly: GCA_021292105.1. Taxonomy (NCBI): domain Eukaryota; kingdom Metazoa; phylum Mollusca; class Bivalvia; order Arcoida; family Arcidae; genus Anadara; species Anadara kagoshimensis. Next base: position 41,980,763 of record CM037859.1, on the reverse strand, counting down.
ACAGGTGGCAATATGGTGACCTTATTACTTCTATGTCTGTCATGACACAGGTGGCAATATGGTGACCTTATTACTGCTATGTCTGTCATAACACAGGTGGCAATATGGTGACCTTATTACTGCTATGTCTGTCATAACACAGGTGGCAATATGGTGACCTTATTACTACTATGTCTGTCATAACACAGGTGGCAATATGGTGACGTTATTACTGCTATGTCTGTCATGATACAGGTGGCAATATGGTGACCTTATACACTACGTCTGTCATGACACAGGTGGCATTATAGTGACCTTACTTACTATGTCTGTCATAACACAGGTGGCAATATGGTGACCTTATTACTACTATGTCTGTCATAACACAGGTGGCAATATGTGACCTTATTACTACTATGTCTGTCATAACACAGGTGGCAATATGGTGACCTTACTACTATGTCTGTCATAACACAGGTGGCAATATGGTGACCTTATTACTACTATGTCTGTCATAACACAGGTGGCAATATGGTGACCTTATTACTGCTATGTCTGTCATGACACAGGTGGCAATATGGTGACCTTATTACTACTATGTCTGTCATAACACAGGTGGCAATATGGTGACCTTATTACTCTATGTCTGTCATGACACAGGTGGCAATATGGTGACCTTATTACTACTATGTCTGTCATGACACAGGTGGCAATATGGTGACCTTATTACTACTATGTCTGTCATAACACAGGTGGCAATATGGTGACCTTATTACTCTATGTCTGTCATGACACAGGTGGCAATATGGTGACCTTATTACTACTATGTCTGTCATAACACAGGTGGCAATATGGTGACCAAATTACTACTATGTCTGTCATAACACAGGTGGCAATATGGTGACCTTATTACTACTATGTCTGTCAACACAGGTGGCAATATGGTGACCTTATTACTGCTATGTCTGTCATAACACAGGTGGCAATATGGTGACCTTATTACTGCTATGTCTGTCATGACACAGGTGGCAATATGGTGACCTTATTACTACTATGTCTGTCATAACACAGGTGGCAATATGGTGACCTTATTACTTCTATGTCTGTCATGACACAGGTGGCAATATGGTGACCTTATTACTACTATGTCTGTCATAACACAGGGGGCAATATGATGACCTTATTACTACTATGTCTGTCATAACACAGGTGGCAATATGGTGACCTTATTACTACTATGTCTGTCATAACACAGGTGGCAATATGGTGACCTTATTACTACTATGTCTGTCATAACACAGGTGGCAATATGGTGACCTTATTACTACTATGTCTGTTATGACACAGGTGGCAATATGGTGACCTTATTACTACTATGTCTGCCATGACACAGGTGGCAATATGGTGACCTTATTACTACTATGTCTGTCATAACACAGGTGGCAATATGGTGACCTTATTACTACTATGTCTGTCATAACACAGGTGGCAATATGGTGACCTTATTACTTCTATGTCTGTCATGACACAGGTGGCAATATGGTGACCTTATTACTACTATGTCTGTCATAACACAGATGGCAATATGGTGACCTTATTACTACTATGTCTGTCATAACACAGGTGGCAATATGGTGACCTTATTACTACAATGTCTGTCATAACACAGGTGGCATTATGGTGACTTTATTACTACTATGTGTCATAACACAGGTGGCAATATGGTGACCTTATTACTACAATGTCTGTCATAACACAGGTGGCAATATGGTGAAATTATTACTACTATGTCTGTCATAACACAGGTGGCAATATGGTGACCTTATTACTGCTATGTCTGTCATGACACAGATGACAATATGGTGACCTTATTACTACTATGTCTGTCATAACACAGGTGCCAATATGGTGACCTTATTACTACTATGTCTGTCATAACACAGGTGGCAATATGGTGACCTTATTACTTCTATGTCTGTCATGACACAGGTGGCAATATGGTGACCTTATTACTGCTATGTCTGTCATAACACAGGTGGCAATATGGTGACCTTATTACTGCTATGTCTGTCATAACACAGGTGGCAATATGGTGACCTTATTACTACTATGTCTGTCATAACACAGGTGGCAATATGGTGACGTTATTACTGCTATGTCTGTCATGATACAGGTGGCAATATGGTGACCTTAATACCACTACGTCTGTCATGACACAGGTGGCATTATAGTGACCTTATTTCTATGTCTGTCATAACACAGGTGGCAATATGGTGACCTTATTACTACTATGTCTGTCATAACACAGGTGGCAATATGATGACCTTATTACTACTATGTCTGTCATAACACAGTGGCAATATGGTGACCTTATTACTACTATGTCTGTCATGACACAGGTGACAATATGGTGACCTTATTACTTCTATGTCTGTCATAACACAGGTGGCAATATGGTGACCTTATTACTGCTATGTCTGTCATGACACAGGTGGCAATATGGTGACCTTATTACTACTATGTCTGTCATAACACAGGTGGCAATATGGTGACCTTATTACTTCTATGTCTGTCATGACACAGGTGGCAATATGGTGACCTTATTACTACTATGTCTGTCATGACACAGGTGGCAATATGGTGACCTTATTACTACTATGTCTGTCATAACACAGGTGGCAATATGGTGACCTTATTACTGCTATGTCTGTCATGACACAGGTGGCAATATGGTGACCTTATTACTACTATGTCTGTCATAACACAGGTGGCAATATGGTGACCAAATTACTACTATGTCTGTCATAACACAGGTGGCAATATGGTGACCTTATTACTACTATGTCTGTCATGACACAGGTGGCAATATGGTGACCTTATTACTGCTATGTCTGTCATAACACAGGTGGCAATATGGTGACCTTATTACTGCTATGTCTGTCATGACACAGGTGGCAATATGGTGACCTTATTACTACTATGTCTGTCATAACACAGGTGGCAATATGGTGACCTTATTACTTCTATGTCTGTCATGACACAGGTGGCAATATGGTGACCTTATTACTACTATGTCTGTCATAACACAGGTGGCAATGTGGTGACCTTATTACTTCTATGTCTGTCATGACACAGGTGGCAATATGGTGACCTTATTACTACTATGTCTGTCATAACACAGGTGGCAATATGGTGACCTTATTACTACTATGTCTGTCATAACACAGGTGGCAATATGGTGACCTTATTACTGCTATGTCTGTCATAACACAGGTGGCAATATGGTGACGTTATTACTGCTATGTCTGTCATAACACAGGTGGCAATATGGTGACCTTATTACTGCTATGTCTGTCATAACACAGGTGGCAATATGGTGACTTATTACTACTATGTCTGTCATAACACAGGTGGCAATATGGTGACCTTATTACTGCTATGTCTGTCATAACACAGGTGGCAATATGGTGACCTTATTACTGCTATGTCTGTCATGACACAGGTGGCAATATGGTGACCTTATTACTACTATGTCTGTCATAACACAGGTGGCAATATGGTGACCTTATTACTACTATGTCTGTCATAACACAGGTGGCAATATGGTGACCTTATTACTACAATGTCTGTCATAACACAGGTGGCAATATGGTGACCTTATTTCTACTATGTCTGCCATGACTTAGGTGGCAATATGGTGACCTTATTACTATGTCTGTCATAACACAGGTGGCAATATGGTGACCTTATTACTACAATGTCTGTCATGACACAGGTGGCAATATGGTGACCTTATTACTACTATGTCTGTCAAAACACAGGTGGCAATATGGTGACCTTATTACTACTATGTCTGTCATAACACAGGTGGCAATATGGTGACCTTATTACTACAATGTCTGTCATAACACAGGTGGCAATATGGTGAAATTATTACTACTATGTCTGTCATAACACAGGTGGCAATATGGTGACCTTATTACTGCTATGTCTGTCATGACACAGATGGCAATATGGTGACCTTATTACTACTATGTCTGTCATAACACAGGTGCCAATATCGTGACCTTATTACTACTATGTCTGTCATAACACAGGTGGCAATATGGTGACCTTATTACTTCTATGTCTGTCATGACACAGGTGACAATATGGTGACCTTATTACTGCTATGTCTGTCATAACACAGGTGGCAATATGGTGACCTTATTACTGCTATGTCTGTCATAACACAGGTGGGCAATATGGTGACCTTATTACTACTATGTCTGTCATAACACAGGTGGCAATATGGTGACGTTATTACTGCTATGTCTGTCATGATACAGGTGGCAATATGGTGACTTAATACACTACGTCTGTCATGACACAGGTGGCTTATGGTGACCTTATTACTTCTATGTCTGTCATAACACAGGTGGCAATATGGTGACCTTATTACTACTATGTCTGTCATAACACAGGTGGCAATATGATGACCTTATTACTACTATGTCTGTCATAACACAGGTGGCAATATGTGACCTTATTACTACTATGTCTGTCATGACACAGGTGACAATATGGTGACCTTATTACTTCTATGTCTGTCATAACACAGGTGGCAATATGGTGACCTTATTACTGCTATGTCTGTCATGACACAGGTGGCAATATGGTGACCTTATTACTACTATGTCTGTCATAACACAGGGCAATATGGTGACCTTATTACTTCTATGTCTGTCATGACACAGGTGGCAATATGGTGACCTTATACTACTATGTCTGTCATGACACAGGTGCCAATATGGTGACCTTATTACTACTATGTCTGTCATAACACAGGTGGCAATATGGTGACCTTATTACTGCTATGTCTGTCATGACACAGGTGGCAATATGGTGACCTTATTACTACTATGTCTGTCATAACACAGGTGGCAATATGGTGACGTTATTACTGCTATGTCTGTCATGATACAGGTGGCAATATGGTGACCTTAATACCACTACGTCTGTCATGACACAGGTGGCATTATGGTGACCTTATTACTTCTATGTCTGTCAAACACAGGTGGCAATATGGTGACCTTATTACTACTATGTCTGTCATAACACAGGTGGCAATATGATGACCTTATTACTACTATGTCTGTCATAACACAGGTGGCAATATGGTGACCTTATTACTACTATGTATGTCATGACACAGGTGGCAATATGGTGACCTTATTACTACTATGTCTGTCATAACACAGGTGGCAATATGGTGACCTTATTACTACTATGTCTGTCATGACACAGGTGGCAATATGGTGACCTTATTACTGCTATGTCTGTCATAACACAGGTGGCAATATGGTGACCTTATTACTGCTATGTCTGTCATGACACAGGTGGCAATATGGTGACCTTATTACTACTATGTCTGTCATAACACAGGGGCAATATGGTGACCTTATTACTTCTATATCTGTCATGACACAGGTGGCAATATGGTGACCTTATTACTACTATGTCTGTCATAACACAGGTGGCAATATGGTGACCTTATTACTTCTATGTCTGTCATGACACAGGTGGCAATATGGTGACCTTATTACTACTATGTCTGTCATAACACAGGTGGCAATATGGTGACCTTATTACTACTATGTCTGTCATAACACAGGTGGCAATATGGTGACCTTATTACTGCTATGTCTGTCATAACACAGGTGGCAATATGGTGACCTTATTACTACAATGTCTGTCATGACACAGGTGGCAATATGGTGACCTTATTACTACTATGTCTGTCAAAACACAGGGGCAATATGGTGACCTTATTACTACTATGTCTGTCATAACACAGGTGGCAATATGGTGACCTTATTACTGCTATGTCTGTCATAACACAGGTGGCAATATGGTGACGTTATTACTGCTATGTCTGTCATGATACAGGTGGCAATATGGTGACCTTAATACCACTACGTCTGTCATGACACAGGTGGCATTATGGTGAGCTTATTACTTCTATGTCTGTCATAACACAGGTGGCAATATGGTGACCTTATTACTACTATGTCTGTCATAACACAGGTGGCAATATGATGACCTTATTACTGCTATGTCTGTCATGACACAGGTGGCAATATGGTGACCTTATTACTACTATGTCTGTCATAACACAGGTGGCAATATGGTGACCTTATTACTGCTATGTCTGTCATGACACAGGTGGCAATATGGTGACGTTATTACTTCTATGTCTGTCATAACACAGGTGGCAATATGGTGACCTTATTACTTCTATGTCTGTCATAACACAGGTGGCAATATGGTGACCTTATTACTGCTATGTCTGTCATAACACAGGTGGCAATATGGTGACCTTATTACTGCTATGTCTGTCATAACACAGGTGGCAATATGGTGACCTTATTACTGCTATGTCTGTCATAACACAGGTGGCAATATGGTGACCTTATTACTACTATGTCTGTCATAACACAGGTGGCAATATGGTGACCTTATTACTACTATGTCTGTCATAACACAGGTGGCAATATGGTGACCTTATTACTGCTATGTCTGTCATGACACAGGTGGCAATATGGTGACCTTATTACTTCTATGTCTGTCATAACACAGGTGGCAATATGGTGACCTTATTACTTCTATGTCTGTCATAACACAGGTGGCAATATGGTGACCTTATTACTTCTATGTCTGTCATAACACAGGTGGCAATATGGTGACCTTATTACTTCTATGTCTGTCATAACACAGGTGGCAATATGGTGACCTTATTACTACTATGTCTGTCATAACACAGGTGGCAATATGGTGACCTTATTACTACTATGTCTGTCATGACACAGGGCAATATGGTGACCTTATTACTGCTATGTCTGTCATAACACAGGTGGCAATATGGTGACCTTATTACTGCTATGTCTGTCATGACACAGGTGGCAATATGGTGACCTTATTACTACTATGTCTGTCATAACACAGGTGGCAATATGGTGACCTTATTACTTCTATGTCTGTCATGACACAGGTGGCAATATGGTGACCTTATTACTACTATGTCTGTCATAACACAGGTGGCAATGTGGTGACCTTATTACTTCTATGTCTGTCATGACACAGGTGGCAATATGGTGACCTTATTACTACTATGTCTGTCATAACACAGGTGGCAATATGGTGACCTTATTACTACTATGTCTGTCATAACACAGGTGGCAATATGGTGACCTTATTACTGCTATGTCTGTCATAACACAGGTGGCAATATGGTGACGTTATTACTGCTATGTCTGTCATAACACAGGTGGCAATATGGTGACCTTATTACTGCTATGTCTGTCATAACACAGGTGGCAATATGGTGACCTTATTACTACTATGTCTGTCATAACACAGGTGGCAATATGGTGACCTTATTACTGCTATGTCTGTCATAACACAGGTGGCAATATGGTGACCTTATTACTGCTATGTCTGTCATGACACAGGTGGCAATATGGTGACCTTATTACTACTATGTCTGTCATAACACAGGTGGCAATATGGTGACCTTATTACTACTATGTCTGTCATAACACAGGTGGCAATATGGTGACCTTATTACTACAATGTCTGTCATAACACAGGTGGCAATATGGTGACCTTATTTCTACTATGTCTGCCATGACTTAGGTGGCAATATGGTGACCTTATTACTACTATGTCTGTCATAACACAGGTGGCAATATGGTGACCTTATTACTACAATGTCTGTCATGACACAGGTGGCAATATGGTGACCTTATTACTACTATGTCTGTCAAAACACAGGTGGCAATATGGTGACCTTATTACTACTATGTCTGTCATAACACAGGTGGCAATATGGTGACCTTATTACTACAATGTCTGTCATAACACAGGTGGCAATATGGTGAAATTATTACTACTATGTCTGTCATAACACAGGTGGCAATATGGTGACCTTATTACTGCTATGTCTGTCATGACACAGATGGCAATATGGTGACCTTATTACTACTATGTCTGTCATAACACAGGTGCCAATATCGTGACCTTATTACTACTATGTCTGTCATAACACAGGTGGCAATATGGTGACCTTATTACTTCTATGTCTGTCATGACACAGGTGACAATATGGTGACCTTATTACTGCTATGTCTGTCATAACACAGGTGGCAATATGGTGACCTTATTACTGCTATGTCTGTCATAACACAGGTGGCAATATGGTGACCTTATTACTACTATGTCTGTCATAACACAGGTGGCAATATGGTGACGTTATTACTGCTATGTCTGTCATGATACAGGTGGCAATATGGTGACCTTAATACCACTACGTCTGTCATGACACAGGTGGCATTATGGTGACCTTATTACTTCTATGTCTGTCATAACACAGGTGGCAATATGGTGACCTTATTACTACTATGTCTGTCATAACACAGGTGGCAATATGATGACCTTATTACTACTATGTCTGTCATAACACAGGTGGCAATATGGTGACCTTATTACTACTATGTCTGTCATGACACAGGTGACAATATGGTGACCTTATTACTTCTATGTCTGTCATAACACAGGTGGCAATATGGTGACCTTATTACTGCTATGTCTGTCATGACACAGGTGGCAATATGGTGACCTTATTACTACTATGTCTGTCATAACACAGGTGGCAATATGGTGACCTTATTACTTCTATGTCTGTCATGACACAGGTGGCAATATGGTGACCTTATTACTACTATGTCTGTCATGACACAGGTGCCAATATGGTGACCTTATTACTACTATGTCTGTCATAACACAGGTGGCAATATGGTGACCTTATTACTGCTATGTCTGTCATGACACAGGTGGCAATATGGTGACCTTATTACTACTATGTCTGTCATAACACAGGTGGCAATATGGTGACGTTATTACTGCTATGTCTGTCATGATACAGGTGGCAATATGGTGACCTTAATACCACTACGTCTGTCATGACACAGGTGGCATTATGGTGACCTTATTACTTCTATGTCTGTCATAACACAGGTGGCAATATGGTGACCTTATTACTACTATGTCTGTCATAACACAGGTGGCAATATGATGACCTTATTACTACTATGTCTGTCATAACACAGGTGGCAATATGGTGACCTTATTACTACTATGTATGTCATGACACAGGTGGCAATATGGTGACCTTATTACTACTATGTCTGTCATAACACAGGTGGCAATATGGTGACCTTATTACTACTATGTCTGTCATGACACAGGTGGCAATATGGTGACCTTATTACTGCTATGTCTGTCATAACACAGGTGGCAATATGGTGACCTTATTACTGCTATGTCTGTCATGACACAGGTGGCAATATGGTGACCTTATTACTACTATGTCTGTCATAACACAGGTGGCAATATGGTGACCTTATTACTTCTATATCTGTCATGACACAGGTGGCAATATGGTGACCTTATTACTACTATGTCTGTCATAACACAGGTGGCAATATGGTGACCTTATTACTTCTATGTCTGTCATGACACAGGTGGCAATATGGTGACCTTATTACTACTATGTCTGTCATAACACAGGTGGCAATATGGTGACCTTATTACTACTATGTCTGTCATAACACAGGTGGCAATATGGTGACCTTATTACTGCTATGTCTGTCATAACACAGGTGGCAATATGGTGACCTTATTACTACAATGTCTGTCATGACACAGGTGGCAATATGGTGACCTTATTACTACTATGTCTGTCAAAACACAGGTGGCAATATGGTGACCTTATTACTACTATGTCTGTCATAACACAGGTGGCAATATGGTGACCTTATTACTGCTATGTCTGTCATAACACAGGTGGCAATATGGTGACGTTATTACTGCTATGTCTGTCATGATACAGGTGGCAATATGGTGACCTTAATACCACTACGTCTGTCATGACACAGGTGGCATTATGGTGAGCTTATTACTTCTATGTCTGTCATAACACAGGTGGCAATATGGTGACCTTATTACTACTATGTCTGTCATAACACAGGTGGCAATATGATGACCTTATTACTGCTATGTCTGTCATGACACAGGTGGCAATATGGTGACCTTATTACTACTATGTCTGTCATAACACAGGTGGCAATATGGTGACCTTATTACTGCTATGTCTGTCATGACACAGGTGGCAATATGGTGACGTTATTACTTCTATGTCTGTCATAACACAGGTGGCAATATGGTGACCTTATTACTTCTATGTCTGTCATAACACAGGTGGCAATATGGTGACCTTATTACTGCTATGTCTGTCATAACACAGGTGGCAATATGGTGACCTTATTACTGCTATGTCTGTCATAACACAGGTGGCAATATGGTGACCTTATTACTGCTATGTCTGTCATAACACAGGTGGCAATATGGTGACCTTATTACTACTATGTCTGTCATAACACAGGTGGCAATATGGTGACCTTATTACTACTATGTCTGTCATAACACAGGTGGCAATATGGTGACCTTATTACTGCTATGTCTGTCATGACACAGGTGGCAATATGGTGACCTTATTACTTCTATGTCTGTCATAACACAGGTGGCAATATGGTGACCTTATTACTTCTATGTCTGTCATAACACAGGTGGCAATATGGTGACCTTATTACTTCTATGTCTGTCATAACACAGGTGGCAATATGGTGACCTTATTACTTCTATGTCTGTCATAACACAGGTGGCAATATGGTGACCTTATTACTACTATGTCTGTCATAACACAGGTGGCAATATGGTGACCTTATTACTACTATGTCTGTCATAACACAGGTGGCAATATGGTGACCTTATTACTGCTATGTCTGTCATAACACAGGTGGCAATATGGTGACCTTATTACTGCTATGTCTGTCATAACACAGGTGGCAATATGGTGACCTTATTACTTCTATGTCTGTCATAACACAGGTGGCAATATGGTGACCTTATTACTTCTATGTCTGTCATAACACAGATGGCAATATGGTGACCTTATTACTTCTATGTCTGTCATAACACAGGTGGCAATATGGTGACCTTATTACTTCTATGTCTCTCATAACACAGGTGGCAATATGGTGACCTTATTACTGCTATGTCTGTCATAACACAGGTGGCAATATGGTGACCTTATTACTACTATGTCTGTCAAAACACAGGTGGCAATATGGTGACGTTATTACTGCTATGTCTGTCATGATACAGGTGGCAATATGGTGACCTTAATACCACTATGTCTGTCATAACACAGGTGGCAATATGGTGACCTTATTACTACTATGTCTGTCATAACACAGGTGGCAATATGATGACCTTATTACTACTATGTCTGTCATAACACAGGTGGCAATATGGTGACCTTATTACTACTATGTCTGTCATGACACAGGTGACAATATGGTGACCTTATTACTTCTATGTCTGTCATAACACAGGTGGCAATATGGTGACCAAATTACTACTATGTCTGTCATAACACAGGTGGCAATATGGTGACCTTATTACTGCTATGTCTGTCATAACACAGGTGGCAATATGGTGACCTTATTACTGCTATGTCTGTCATAACACAGGTGGCAATATGGTGACCTTATTACTGCTATGTCTGTCATAACACAGGTGGCAATATGGTGACCTTATTACTTCTATGTCTGTCATAACACAGGTGGCAATATGGTGACCTTATTACTTCTATGTCTGTCATAACACAGGTGGCAATATGGTGACCTTATTACTTCTATGTCTGTCATAACACAGGTGGCAATATGGTGACCTTATTACTACAATGTCTGTCATGACACAGGTGGCAATATGGTGACCTTATTACTACTATGTCTGTCATAACACAGGTGGCAATATGGTGACCTTATTACTACTATGTCTGTCATAACACAGGTGGCAATATGGTGACCTTATTACTGCTATGTCTGTCATAACACAGGTGGCAATATGGTGACGTTATTACTGCTATGTCTGTCATAACACAGGTGGCAATATGGTGACCTTATTACTGCTATGTCTGTCATAACACAGGTGGCAATATGATAACCTTATAACTACTATGTCTCTGCTATGACAAAGATCCTAATGTCTGTCATGACACAGATGACAAGGACACTGATGATCTTATGACTAATACTGTACATTGCTTTATTTTCACGGTGTCAAATTTTTGCGGTTTGATGATGACTAGTGTATTCACTGTGTCATATTTTCGCGTCTTATCTGATTCAAGGAAAATGACTCTAGCAAGATTAATGGGCTGGTAATACCAGTGTCTAATCATGGTGGTCTAATTTTCGTGGGAATACACTTGTCCGCGAATATGGTAAAAATAAAACCATATCGAAATATAAGCATTAAACAGTATATCTGTCATGACATAGGTGGCAATATGGTGACCTTATTACTACTATGTCTGTCATAACACAGGTGGCAATATGGTGACCTTATTACTACTATGTCTGTCATAACACAGGTGGCAATATGGTGACCTTATTACTACTATGTCTGTCATAACACAGGTGGCAATATGGTGACCTTATTACTGCTATGTCTGTCATAACACAGGTGGCAATATGGTGACCTTATTACTGCTATGTCTGTCATAACACAGGTGGCAATATGGTGACCTTATTACTTCTATGTCTGTCATAACACAGGTGGCAATATGGTGACCTTATTACTTCTATGTCTGTCATAACACAGGTGGCAATATGGTGACCTTATTACTTCTATGTCTGTCATAACACAGGTGACAATATGGTGACCTTATTACTGCTATGTCTGTCATAACACAGGTGGCAATATGGTGACCTTATTACTACTATGTCTGTCAAAACACAGGTGGCAATATGGTGACGTTATTACTGCTATGTCTGTCATGATACATGTGGCAATATGGTGACCTTAATACCACTACGTCTGTCATGACACAGGTGGCATTATGGTTACCTTATTACTTCTATGTCTGTCATGACACAGGTGACAATATGGTGACCTTATTACTACTATGTCTGTCATGACACAGATGACAATATGGTGACCTTAATACCACTACGTCTGTCATGACACAGGTGGCAATATGGTGACCTTATTACTGCTATGTCTGTCATGATACAGGTGGCAATATGGTGACCTTATTACTACTATGTCTGTCATAACATAGGTGGCAATATGGTGACCTTATTACTACTATGTCTGTCATGACACAGATGACAATATGGTGACCTTATTTCTACTATGTCTGCCATGACACAGATGACAATATGGTGACCTTATTTCTACTATGTCTGCCATGACACAGGTGGCAATATGGTGACCTTATTACTACTATGTCTGTCATAACATAGGTGGCAATATGGTGACCTTATTACTACTATGTCTGTCATGACACAGATGACAATATGGTGACCTTATTTCTACTATGTCTGCCATGACACAGATGACAATATGGTGACCTTATTTCTACTATGTCTGCCATGACACAGGTGGCAATATGGTGACCTTATTACTACTATGTCTGCCATGACACAGGTGGCAATATGGTGACCTTATTACTACTATGTCTGTCATAACACAGGTGGCAATATGGTGACCTTATTACTGCTGTGTCTGTCATGACACAGGTGGCAATATATTGACCTTAGTACTGCTATGTCTGTCATGACACAGGTGGCAATATGGTGACCTTATTACTACTATGTCTGTCATGACACAGGTGGCAATATGGTGACCTTATTACTACTGTATCTGTCATGATATAGGTGACACAATGATGACCTTATGACTACTGTGTCTGCATTACACAGATGACAAGGACATTGATGACCTTATGCCTAATATGTGTCTGTCATGACACAGATGATAACAGCATTGACGACCTATGATTACTATGCCTGTCATGACACAGATGACAAGGACACTGATGACCTTGACTACTTTATCTGTCATGACACAGAAGATGACATGGACACTTATGATTTTTATACCTCTGTCATGAGGAATACCACAAAGACACTAACCATCTCATGATTATTGTGTCTCTGCATATTAACCCTCTTGCTGCCACATTTTCAAAACAGCACTGACAGTGCCAAATTAATGTTCACAGTGCAAATAGATATGACATCAACAATCGTTTATGACGCTGTGTGCATCTTGTGTAATCATATGATGACATTAATTAATAGTAGTATATAATCTTAAGAGTCAAAATTTTTACATTTTTGTTATTTAACTGAAAGATTATAAGTATATCTTAGTCTTGTAACCAAGAGTTGTCAGTTCCATTGAATATATATACATGTATATGTCTGTATGGCAGGCTATCGTTAGAGAACACATATATCATATGGCAGCAAGAAGGTTTAAGTATCACTACCCTAAAGAATTCTTTTCTTACCATTATATCTGCTTTCAATTCTTCTGTAAGAATTCCATCATTAAACAAATCATCTACAATGGTTTCTGGTTTAGCTAAATTCTTTTTCAATGTTGTAAAATTCTTCTGTATCCCTTTTTTCCAATTGTCTGTCATTGTAGTACATGTAAACCTGTAATAAATAACGCTGACATCAACACAACAGACAACCAAAAACTAAATACAGAAAAACAAGTACAGTCAACCCTGTCTCTAAATCCCGCCCGAGGGAACCAATAAAAGCGACCTTTATACACAGGTTCAAACAATATGAATAAAGAACAATTGGGATACATTTTTACTGGCATTTATAAGCAGGTGGTCCTTATATAGAGGTGGTCTTTAAGGCAGGTTGGACTGTATTAATTAACAATGTGAACAGTAAGTAGTCTTGCATGTCTAGTAATGTTTGATTATTTCAGAGTGTAGTAACAGTATTACCCTGTCAAGATTCCTTCACCTTTGTGGGGGCAGTCAGTTGAGAAATGTTGGAGAAAACTCCACTGCCAACAGAAAACCACTGACATTTGGTAAGTAAACTTATAAACTTTCTCACTAGGATTTATCCCAATAAGGATTTGAACCTAGGCAGCGAGAGATCTGTTGATACAAACTTTAGAGCACTTGGCCAACAAGTCCCAGACCCAAACTTTAGAGCACTTGGCCAACAAGTCCCAGACCCAAACTTTAGAGCACTTGGCCAACAAGTCCCAGACACAAACTTTAGAGCACTTGGCCAACAAGTCCCAGACACAAACTTTAGAGCACTTGGCCAACAAGTCCCAGACACAAACTTTAGAGCACTTGGCCAACAAGTCCCAGACACAAACTTTAGAGCACTTGGCCAACAAGTCCCAGACCCAAACTTTAGAGCACTTGGCCAACAAGTCCCAGACACAAATTTTAGAGCACTTGGCCAACAAGTCCCAGACCCAAACTTTAGAGCACTTGGCCAACAAGTCCCAGACACAAACTTTAGAGCACTTGGCCAACAAGTCCCAGACACAAACTTTAGAGCACTTGGCCAACAAGTCCCAGACCTAAACTTTAGAGCACTTGGCCAACAAGTCCCAGACCCAAACTTTAGAGCACTTGGCCAACAAGTCCCAGACACAAACTTTAGAGCACTTGGCCAACAAGTCCCAGACACAAACTTTAGAGCACTTGGCCAACAAGTCCCAGACCCAAACTTTAGAGCACTTGGCCAACAAGTCCCAGAACCCAAATAAATTACATAATGTGTCTTCAATGTGATTATTGAATTTGTATCAAAATCACAGAATATCATGTTCCTTAATGATAAACATAATTTAAAAATGTTACAGTTTCCAATAACCCTGCTATTATGATACCAAATAGTTTGTCAAAAAACACAGATAATGTCACATTCAAGTCAAGGGTTCAATGATTTCAGGGGATATATTTGATTTCTTAAAAAATAAAAATAACGTTTATATATATATATCAGGGGTCCGGAAACGGTCATATTTCCCAGACATGTACGGCAAAAATTTATTTTGATCGATGTGAAAAATCACCAGTCTGAAATTTTTGGGTTTTCGGACATTTTCAATTTTAAAACAAGAATTAAGCAGACAAATCAGTTTTCCATCTACAAAAGTGAACTACTGTTAGTTTTACTTTTAAAACAACTCTGTTGGACACACAAGATCTGTTTGTCGGTCTCTAAAACTCTACCTGACTTCACTAAGTATATTGTCATTACCACGTGTTTACCTGTCAACTGTGATTTCAGCTAAATACAACAGTAACAAGATCTAATAATCAGGTGATCGATGCATCGATTTAACTGTGGTGATTACGGAAGCCATAATGAATGTAGGTCAAGGGTGACTGTTTGTTATCAAAGAAGTTCCATGTGGGGTGTTGAAAATACCTACAAGGCGCTTTGTACTGTCTTAACAAAATATAATACTAGTACATGTATATATATTTATATCTAAATTTTTCTTCATTATTCAGAAAAAAATTAGAAAACAGAAAATAAATAATACCGTTTAATTTTGACATATAATTTCTATAATTGTTGAGCAAACTATGTGTGTAATAGCCAATCTGGTTCAAAACCAATTACAAGTTACATCATCACCCTGCAGACAAGTACCACCTTCAACACATTAATGTTGTAATACTCTGTGTTACATTTTAAATATATGTTTAACACTATGGACACAAAAGCAGGATCAAAATTGGTACTATAATGTAACAGGAAGGGGAGAAGTGCAGCGGCCAAACTAAAACTCAAACGTGGGAACTTCTTAATATTAGCGAGAGGTTCTACCAATTAAGTTACCCAGCAACCTAGTCAAGTCCACCCAGGGATCGAATTTTAGTGGAAATACTCGCTAAATGCGAGTGGAATTTCAATTTAGCGAGTTGAAGTTACATCATGCCGGCAAATTTTAGCGAGTGTTTTTTTTAATGCCAGGTTTCACTTTTGTATGATTATCTCAAGATAAAAATTATAAATATTCATTAAGTATTAGCCTCTCGGAAAACCCAATAAAAAAGACGATCTTGTCAGTTCGCACCGACGTTCTTCTTTTTGACCTACATGTGGTTGTTTACAGTCGCAGCCATATTGGCTGTTTAAATTTACGCCAAGTGATAGCGATAAATAAACACAAAATATGCTCTTTATACAGCGTTTTAAGTTGAATAAAGTTTATAATCAACACAAATATATTCACATCCATCAGTGTTGAAAGCAGTTTTAATTTTCACGGACAATTTTGTTATGAAAATGAAAATATGATAATTTTGAATATGGGAAAATCCTGTCGATCCTCCGAGACTGTTGACTAGATATCGCAGTGTGATTGAAATCTGGGCGAAATTATAAATGTTGTAGAGTTCTGAGAATAAAGAATAAAAGCTTTGACATTTAACTGATTATAAAAAGGACAGGGTGTCGTGATCAATTTAAAAAGTATTGATAAAGGGGCAGGAGCTAAGTACGTCATGAGTTAAGCATCGGTATCGTAGTTCAATGAATATATGCAAATTGTTTAATTACATATTAAAAATTTAGCAAGTGAAAATTTATTTTAGCGAGTAGAAAAAACCAGCACTTGCTTTTTTTTAGCAAGTGATAAAAAATGGGAAAATCGATCCCTGCCACCATGTACATTTCTCCTTTCCCTTTTTCGATTCACCTCCCTTGAATCGAAACCATCAGGTTCCATAGTGTGCTCCACGAAATGAGCTAGCCAGACTAATACAATCTCCCTGCTTTTGAGTTATACCAAAACTTCATGGGGAATTTCACTCAGATTCAATGATTCGGTGTCAGTGCACCATGTCAGAGGCTTGCAGCATGATGTAACCTCTTGTGTTATAGAAGAATGCTCTTTTCACAAACCATTGCACAATAAAAAATCAGTGTGTGTGTGTGTGCGTGTGTGTGTGTGTGAATTAGAAAAATAACCTACAACTTCGTGCTGCGCTATAAAACTCCAGTCGGATAAACAGTCGGATGTCACAAACCAAAATGGATAAATCTTTTGATAAACTCTACATATATCTGAGGTAATATTAACTCAGACAGTCGTGGGTGCTTTACATTGTGAACTAAGCGCGTGCCATTGGGATAACTGCAGTAAATATTTGATCTGTCGCTTGATATAGGGAGACACTAAAAGCCAGTAGCTTCGGCCGTGACGTAATCAAAAACTGTGTTTGGTTTCTGTAATTGGTGATCCCGCCATTTTTCGAGCACCAAAGTCTAATCATAATATTCGAATGATATTGTTAACACAATAAATAAATAAATATATAAATAAATATATAAATAATTTATAATTAATATCTAAATAATAGATAGATTTATTAAGTCCGCAAAGGTTTAGTAGGTTCAATCTAGTGTTAATAGCATTATTACCCGAATACCTGGTATACGAAAGTCAAGAACGAAGCTACTGGCCAGTAGGTTCAATCTAGCGTTTTACAACGTAGGTAATAATATTATTATCCGAAAACTAAGTAAATGAATGGCAGGAACGAAACCACTGGCCACTGCTGGCCTCTAAATCAAAGCCAGTAGGTTCAATCTAGTGTTTTACAACGTGGGTTATACTATTATTACAAGAATACCAAGTATATAACAGTCAGGAACGAAACCACTGGCCTCTAAATCAAAGCCAGTAGGTTCAATCTAGCGTTTTACAACGTGGGTTATACTATTATTACAAGAATACCAACTATATAACAGTCAGGAACGAAACCACTGGCCTCTAAATCAAAGTCAGTAGGTTCAATCTAGCGTTTTACAACGTGGGTTATACTATTATTACAAGAATACCAACTATATAACAGTCAGGAACGAAACCACTGGCCTCTAAATCAAAGCCAGTAGGTTCAATCTAGCGTTTTACAACGTAGGTAATAATATTATTATCCGAAAACTAAGTAAATGAATGGCAGGAACGAAACCACTGGCCACTGCTGGCCTCTAAATCAAAGCCAGTAGGTTCAATCTAGTGTTTTACAACGTGGGTTATACTATTATTACAAGAATACCAAGTATATAACAGTCAGGAACGAAACCACTGGCCTCTAAATCAAAGCCAGTAGGTTCAATCTAGCGTTTTACAACGTGGGTTATACTATTATTACAAGAATACCAACTATATAACAGTCAGGAACGAAACCACTGGCCTCTAAATCAAAGTCAGTAGGTTCAATCTAGCGTTTTACAACGTGGGTTATACTATTATTACAAGAATACCAACTATATAACAGTCAGGAACGAAACCACTGGCCTCTAAATCAAAGCCAGTAGGTTCAATCTAGCGTTTTACAACGTGGGTTATACTATTATTACAAGAATACCAAGTATATAACAGTCAGGAACGAAACCACTGGCCTCTAAATCAAAGTCAGTAGGTTCAATCTAGCGTTTTACAACGTGGGTTATACTATTATTACAAGAATACCAAGTATATAACAGTTAGGAACGAAACCACTGGCCTCTAAATCAAAGTCAGTAGGTTCAATCTAGCGTTTTACTACGTGGGTTATACTATTATTGCAAGAATACCAAGTATATAACAGCCAGGAACGAAACCACTGGCCTCTAAATCAAAGCCAGTAGGTTCAATCTAGCGTTTTACTACGTGGGTTATACTATTAATACAAGAATACCAAGTATATAACAGTCAGGAACGAAACCACTGGCCTCTATTCAAAGTCAGTAGGTTCAATCTAGCTTATTCGTATTGCGTAAAAACAATGACACATTCAAGAGAAAAAAAAGAAAAACAAAATTATAAAAGCATGGATATGTTAAAAAAATGCCAATGAAATATATATTATTTTATTTTTAAAAAATATACATACAGTCCAACCTGCCTTAAAAAGCCCACCTCTAAATAAGGACCACCTGCTTATAAAGGCCAGTGGAATTGTATCCCAATTGTTCTTTATTCATATCATTTGCACCTGTATACAAGGGCCACCTGCCGATAAAGATCACTTTTACTGGTGGGCCTTTATACACAGGTTTGACTGTATATATATATATATATATATATATATATATATATATATAACTTTTTTTGTTTATTTGCTTATTCGTATTGCGTAAAAACAATAACACATTCAAGAGAAAAAGAAAAGCAAAATTATAAAAGCATGGATATGTTAAAAAAAATGCCAATGAAATATACATTGTATATTATTTTATTTTAAAAAAATAGACAAACCTTGCCGCACTTTTATCAACTGGGTATAATCAACTTATCTTGTATAAATACACAATCCTTGTTTACTGAAAGAGATAGCTACCGTGTTTTACCTATATGTGATAATTTTGGGTCAATTTAATAATTAGACATGCGTATTGCACAACATAGAGGGTTTCTCGAAAATCTTTAACAATTGGAGATTTTTGAAAACCGGTTATTTAGTAATAGATCAATACAAAGTGACAAATATAGAAAGTTTGTTTGTGCAATGTATGATTCAAACATTTTTATTGAATGACATGCATATATTGCACAACATAGAGGGTTTCTCGAAAATCATTTACAATTGGGGATTTTTGAAAAACGGTTATTTCGTAATAGATCAAAGTATGACTTAAATGGGTGTTTTTGATTGAAATGTAACTCAGTATCATGAAATGCAGAAAAACTTATACATATGAGTAATATATGATTGAAGTTGTGACGTGTATACAGTCCAACCTGCCTTAAAGCCCACATCTATATAAAGACCACCTGCCGATAAAGATATAAATCGATACCTTTATAAGACACAACCATAAAACATATCATAATCTTTATTTTAATGTACAGCATTTATTGTGTGGGTAGGAGGTTCAAAATTTCGTTATACCGGTTTAAAAGCAAACGTTTCGTATTTCACTTCTGTTTTATCTTCATTTATGGACGCCCTGTCAGAATTGATCTTTAATTATTTGAATTAAGACAAGGACGAATGTGTTATATTGTTTGTCATACACATGGATGATCTTAAATGTTCTTAACCACGGATACACAATTAAAACTCCGTCATTTTAGCCAATGTTGTAAAACCATTACCATGGCATGTTTAAACATTACTTAAAGTTGTATAATATTAGGTCAAACGCTTCGTCAATATCTCTGAAAAGATTATTGATCTTTACGTTTTAAAGTAAGAATATTTATAGAAAATACACGTTTTTATTTGAGTTTTGCTTACTTGTAATTACTTATCGCTAGGCGATGAATAAAAAAACTTATGTGAACCAACGCACACAGCACACAGTACGTACAGACCTGTCGACAGGTTAACAATGAGATAAGAAAAGAGTCAAAGTTTAGCTGCCGATTCGCGAGTGGCTGAACTATTAGCTAGTGGTCGAAAAGATATAGATAGTGGCAGACGAAAGTATGTCGAGATCTAGGCAGCCGAATGACCGAGATCTAGGTAACGTTACGAAGGGTCGAGATGAACTGTCTATTCAGCACTAACTCGTAAGCTTAGTGTTAAATTTATGACAGGCCTGTACTGTATACAGAAAACCTTCAAAAGATCTATATATATATATATTTTAAGATTCTTTTTCAAAAGAAAACATGTCACCCGTAGATACGACATTCCAATCGACACTTTTAAATACATCACCGATATATATTCAGATTTGAGGGTATACAAATATATTGAATTATAAGTGTGGGTGAATATACTCGTTTAAAAATTAGTGGAAATAAAAAATATCGCAATGCATGCATTTTTGTACCGAAAACGCTTTTCAAGTTTTGATCAAATCTTTGGTTGCGATTGTCTTAAATCTAGATTAAATGGTCACAATTTCCCAAGTATCCTTTAACTATAATATTTTCGTTAACTTTAACTTGATTTAGCAATGTTTGGCAAAGTCTTACGGAACTATGAATAATGTTTTTGACAACACTGAATAGAGATGTTTGAAGCTTGAAATGATCTTTCAATTCCTGAATATTCTAGCATTTAAGACAATTATTAAGATTTCTAATTTGTCAGATTTGAGTTAAGGAAAATCTTAGTTAAATAATGATTGTGAAACTGGGGACTATTAAACTAAGCTATTGGCTAAACAATTTTAGAATCCGATTAAAAGAAATTATCCAATGCTGATACGTTGGCAATGACGTATATTTTGTTGATTTGAATCGATAAGGAAATGTGTAATACAGATAAACATCAAGAAAAAAAACTCTTAAACTGACTATAAAGTACAAATATAAAATATAAATCATGTGAAGAAAAGTGGACCACATTGAGATTTGTCTATAAAATCTTTTATTTGAGATGTATTTGATCAATCAGCCGTGATATGACAAAGTTAACAAATTACGTAATTAGAAATCCTAAATGTTTTAGTTAACATCGACGGATGGCCCTTATGGAGCATGTCAAACTAAAATAACTGGCTATGTTATAGTACGCCAGTGGTTACATTCTGTATATAGAGCATGTCAAACTAAAATGACTGACTATGTTATAGTACGCCAGTGGTTTCATTCTGTATATAGAGCATGTCAAACTAAAATAACTGACTATGTTATAGTACGCCAGTGGTTTCATTCTGTATATAGAGCATGTCAAACTAAAATAACTGACTATGTTATAGTACGCCAGTGGTTTCATTCTGTATATAGAGCATGTCAAACTAAAATAACTGACTATGTTATAGTACGCCAGTGGTTTCATTCTGTATATAGAGCATGTCAAACTAAAATAACTGACTATGTTATAGTACGCCAGTGGTTTCATTCTGTATATAGAGCATGTCAAACTAAAATAACTACGCCAGTGGTTTCATTCTGTATATAGAGCATGTCAAACTAAAATAACTGACTATGTTATAGTACGCCAGTGGTTTCATTCTGTATATAGAGCATGTCAAACTAAAATAACTGACTATGTTATAGTACGCCAGTGGTTTTCATTCTGTATATAGAGCATGTCAAACTAAAATAACTGACTATGTTATAGTACGCCAGGTTTTCATTCTGTATATAGAGCATGTCAAACTAAAATAACTGACTATGTTATAGTACGCCAGTGGTTTCATTCTGTATATAGAGCATGTCAAACTAAAATAACTGACTATGTTATAGTACGCCAGTGGTTTCATTCTGTATATAGAGCATGTCAAACTAAAATAACTGACTATGTTATAGTACGCAGTGGTTTTCATTCTGTATATAGAGCATGTCAAACTAAAATAACTGACTATGTTATAGTACGCCAGTGGTTTCATTCTGTATATAGAGCATGTCAAACTAAAATAACTGACTATGTTATAGTACGCCAGTGGTTTCATTCTGTATATAGAGCATGTCAAACTAAAATAACTGACTATGTTATAGTACGCCAGTGGTTACATTCTGTATATAGAGCATGTCAAACTAAAATAACTGACTATGTTATAGTACGCCAGTGGTTTCATTCTGTATATAGAGCATGTCAAACTAAAATAACTGACTATGTTATAGTACGCCAGTGGTTTCATTCTGTATATAGAGCATGCCAGTTGGAAAAATTACTATAAGTCATGTTGTAAAACGCTAGATTGATCCAACTGGCTTTGATTTAGAGGCCAGTGGTTTCGTTCCTGACTGTTATATACTTGGTATTCTTGTAATAATAGTATAACCCACGTAGTAAAACGGCGTTAGATTGAACCTACTGACTTTGATTTAGAGGCCAGTAGCTTCGTTCTTGACTTTCGTATACCAGGTATTCGGGTAATAATGCTATTAACACTAGATTGAACCTACTAAACCCTTGCGGACTTAATAAATCGATCTATCTATAATTTAGATATTAATTATAAATTATTTATTTATTTATTTATTGTGTTAACAATATCATTCAAATATTATGATTAGACTTTGGTGCTCGAAAAATGGCGGGATCACCAATTACAGAAACCAAACACAGTTTTTGATTACGTCACGGCCGAAGCTACTGGCTTTTAGTGTCTCCCGTTGACATCAACAGTGTCAAAGTGAAAGCGGAAGTAAATTTACCTTACTAAATCAAAATTGGAAACGGACGTGGAAACCAAGTGTCACCCGCATTACCACACCCATTCTCAATTTTAACAATATTTGCAGTATTTCTCTACAAGCTTGATATTTGAAAAAAATTTCAAACTCGTCGTGCATGTGTATTTTGAATAGAAATCTCTGGATTTTTATTAAAAATCAGTATTTTTGAAAATATTATTAATAATAATAATAATAATAATAATAATAATAATTTATTGCTCAAACACAATTTGCATTAATTCAAACGTTGGCGCAACAAAACTCGGAATCACTTCATAATTTCAGTTTTTAATGTAACATTCATATCAACCACCCCTTTGTAATAAAATTATACTAAATTAGCTCATGATTGCATATACACCAAAATCAACTACATTGTCTAGGTAAGGTCAAATTTATAAAGAAGCCGGAATTTTTGTGTCATATTCTCTATATAGATCTATTGTTATAATTGTTATTTTGCATTGAGGTGATCCGGTTCCATACTCATTACCGGCTGTTAAATGAATTCGAGTTGTTTGGGATTTTTGATGGAATCATTTGGTGTTCGTATTTCCGTTTATCAATGTCTATAACGGAGACAAAACCAGTTATATTCATACCATTCATAAATGTTTACCATTATCCAATAATGTGATTTCTGAATTTTTGTTGAAAGAACCCCCAAAAATAGTTTAATAATTACTAATTTCATATGTTACATTGGGTATTTTTAGTGGGACCTGATTTGAATGTTTACATTATTGAATCAGATTTGTGTATATCAGATGTGACGAAATATCCAACTTGACTAGCAATTCGTTTATAACTTAACGTCAATTAAGTCGATTGGCATCATAGCTTACCCATATACCTAGTAGATTGACATCATAGCTTACCTATATACCTAGTCGACTGACATCATAGCTTACCCAAAGATCTAGTCGATTGACATCATAGCTTACCCCCACATCTAGTAGATTTACATCATAGCTTACCCACATATCTAGTCAATTGACATCATAGCTTACGCATATAATGTAGTCGATTGACATCGTACCTTACTCACATATCTATGCAATTGACATCATTGCTTACCAACATATCTAGTCGACTGACATCATAGTTTACCCACATATCTAGTCGATTGACATCATAGCTTACCCACATATCTAGTCGATTTACATCATAGCTTACCCACATGTCTAGTCCATTTACATAGCTTACCCACATATCTAGTCAATTGACATCATAGCTTACCCACATATCTAGTCAACTGACATCATAGCTTACCCACATATCTAGTCCATTCACATCATAGCTTACCCACATATCTAGTCAATTGACATCAAAGCTTACCCACATATCTAGTCCATTTACATCAGAGCTTACCCACATATCTAGTCGATTTACATCATAGCTTACCCACATATCTAGTCAATTGACATCATAGCTTACCCACATATCTAGTCCATTTACATCAGAGCTTACCCACATGTCTAGTCCATTTACATCTTAGCTTACCCACATATCTAGTAGATTGACATCATAGCTTACCCAAATATCTAGTCCATTTACATCATAGCTTACCCACATATCTAATCGACTGACATCAAAGCTTACCCACATATCTAGTCGATTGACATCATAGCTTACCCACATATCTAGTCCACTTACATCATAGCTTACCCACATATCTAGTCCATTTACATCATAGCTTACCCACATATCTTGTCCATTGACATCATAGCTTATCCACATATCTAGTCAATTGACATCATAGCTTACCCACATATCTAGTCGATTTACATCATAGCTTACCCACATATCTAGTCGATTGACATCATAGCTTACCCACATATCTAGTAGATTGACATCAAAGCTTACCCACATATCTATGCAATTGACATCATAGCTTATCCACATATCTAGTCAATTGACATCATAGCTTACCCACATATCTAGTCCATTTGCATCATAGCTTACCCACATATCTTGTCCATTGACATCATAGCTTACCCACATATCTAGTCCATTTACATCATTGCTTACCCACATATCTTGTCCATTGACATCATAGCTTATCCACATATCTAGTCAATTGACATCATAGCTTACCCACATATCTAGTCGATTGACATCATAGCTTACCCAAATATCTAGTCGATTGACACCATAGCTTACCCAAATATCTAGTTGACTGACTTCATAGCTTACCCACATGTCTAGTCGATTGACATCATAGCTTACCCACATATCTAGTCGATTAACATCATAGCTTACCCAAATATCTAGTTGACTGACATCATAGCTTACCCAAATATCAAGTTGACTGACATCATAGCTTACCCACATATCTAGTCGATTTACATCAAAGCTTACCAACATATCTAGTCGATTAACATCATACCTTACCCACATATCTAGTAGATTGACATCAAAGCTTACCCACATATCTTGTCCATTGACATCATAGCTTACCCACATATCTATGCAATTGACATCATAGCTTATCCACATATCTAGTCAATTGACATCATAGCTTACCCACATATCTAGTCAATTGACATCATAGCTTACCCACATATCTATGCAATTGACATCATAGCTTATCCACATATCTAGTCAATTGACATCATAGCTTACCCACATATCTAGTCGATTGACATCATAGCTTACCCACATATCTAGTTGACTGACATCATAGCTTACTAGTACCCACATGTCTAGTCGATTTATATCATAGCTTATCCACATATCTAGTCGATTTACATCATAGCTTACCCACATATCTAGTCGATTGACATCATAGCTTACCCACATATCTAGTCGATTGACATCATAGCCTACCCACATATCTAGTAGATTGACATGATAGCTTACCTACATATCTAGTAGCTCGACATCATAGCTTACCCACATATCTAGTTGACTGACATCATAGCTCACCCACATGTCTAGTCGATTGACATCATAGCTTACCTACCTACTAGTAGATTGACATCATAGCTTACCCACATATCTAGTCGATTGACATCATAGCTTACCCACATATCTAGTCGATTGACATCAAAGCTTACCCACATATCTAGTATATTGACATCATAGCTTACCAACATATCTAGTCAATTGACATCATAGCTTACCCACATATCTTGTCCATTGACATCATAGCTTACCCACATATCTAGTCGATTGACATCATAGCTTACCTACATATCTTGTCCATTGACATCATAGCTTACCCACATATCTATGCAATTGACATCATAGCTTATCCACATATCTAGTCAATTGACATCATAGCTTACCCACATATCTAGTCGATTGACATCATAGCTTCCCCAAATATCTAGTCGATTGACAATAGCTTACCCAAATATCTAGTTGACTGACTTCATAGCTTACCCACATGTCTAGTCGATTGACATCATAGCTTACCCACATATCTAGTCGATTAACATCATAGCTTACCCAAATATCTAGTTGACTGACATCATAGCTTACCCAAATATCTAGTCAATTGACATCATAGCTTACCCACATATCTAGTTGACTGACATCATAGCTTACCCACATATCTTGTCCATTGACATCATAGCTTACCCACATATCTAGTCAATTGACATCATAGCTTATGCACATATCTAGTTGACTGACATCATAGCTTACCCAAATATCTAGTCAATTGACATCATAGCTTACCCACATATCTAGTTGACTGACATCATAGCTTACCCAAATATCTAGTCAATTGACATCATAGCTTATCCACATATCTAGTTGACTGACATCATAGCTTACCCAAATATCTAGTCAATTGACATCATAGCTTACCCACATATCTAGTTGACTGACATCATAGCTTACCCAAATATCTAGTCAATTGACATCATAGCTTATCCACATATCTAGTTGACTGACATCATAGCTTAGCCACATATCTAGTCGATTTACATCATAGCTTAGCCACATATCTAGTCGACTGACATCATAGCTTACCCACATATCTAGTAGCTCGACATCATAGCTTACCCACATATCTAGTTGACTGACATCATAGCTTACCCACATATCTAGTTGACTGACATCATAGCTTACTAGTACCCACATGTCTAATCGATTTATATCATAGCTTACCCACATATCTAGTAGATTGACATCATAGCTTACCCACATATCGAGTAGATTGACATCATAGCTTACCCACATATCTAGTTGACTGACATCATAGCTTACTAGTACCCACATGTCTAGTCGATTTACATCATAGCTTACCCACATATCTAGTCGATTGACATCATAGCTTACCCACATATCTAGTCGATTGACATGATAGCTTACCCACATATCTAGTAGATTGACATCATAGCTTACCCACATATCTAGTAGCTCGACATCATAGCTTATCCACATATCTAGTTGACTGACATCATAGCTCACCCACATATCTTGTCGATTGACATCATAGCTTACCAACATATCTAGTCAATTGACATCATAGCTTACCTTCATATCTTGTCCATTGACATCATAGCTTACCCACATATCTAGTATAGACATCATAGCTTACCAACATATCTACTAGATTGACATCATACCTTTCATCATCAATCAATGCTAAATTTAAACTTTTTGCATTTGTATGAGGGATTTACCCTTCTTGTGAAAGTTCATGTGTTAAAACTTATTTTGATAATTTAAAAGTTTTGCTTTGCTTTGCAAACGTAATTTGGATATAGATCGGTATGTTTGTTTTTGATTTTAAAGATTATTTTGTGAAGCAGGTGTTTCATCTGTAAGCTGATGGCATAGCACAGTGTGTATGAGTGCATGTGCGCGTTCTTCGTTAACACATATTTTCGACTTCTCCTCTGAAACTGCCAGACAAATTGTAATGAAACTTAGTCAGAAGTATACATGGGTCGGAGCAATTCAGATTTGTTCGTGGCGTTGCCATGGCTACCATTACTAGGTGAAGGTGACATGAGGTGAAAAAATCTTTAAAATTCTTCTCAATATCCACAAATGGATGAAAAATCTGATGTGATATTTGGCTTCTGTAGGGTTTTAAGCCTATTGTTTGTTGATTTTGTAAAAATTTGGACAAAATATTGGTTATCCGTTTTGTGTTTGATTTTGGAAAAAAACCCATAAAATAGCTTCAAATTGTTGTAACTTGACTATTTCATTAAATAATGCAATGGGGTTTTCACTTTTCTTTTTAATTTTGACATATTCTTGTTATTGCCTTCAAAACGGGGTCAAGGTCAATAGTGAAAACATGACCTAATTTTAGACCTTTCCGATTTCATTATTATCTAACAAAAATTGTGTATAGGCATGTGTATTAGAATATTGTTGGTATTGTTGTAATGATCATTTTGATATATGGGAGTTGAGAGATAGTGTTTAACGCTCCAGTCAAGAGTATTTCACTTATATCGAGACCATCTATGGGCAAAGCTTATAGTTTTTTAGATAATTAACCATTTAAGTAATGCTTGCATGCTTGCATCTATGACTTTTGCATTTGAACCTATTACCTTCATCTGTATATCAAAATGATTGTTGTGCAATTACCCACAATATTCTAATATATATGCCTATACAAAAAGTTTATAGGTTTCCAGCTATATTGACAAATACACTTATTTTAGCAATTTCATCCTCAAGTACCTTGCTATTTCCCCCATTTTGGCCCCTACAGCTACAATTTGTACAAATCTGAGACTAAGTGTCCTATGTACATTACACATGAAATATATAAGCTATATCTCTTGTATCTTCAGAGGAGATGATTTTTAAAGATTAATTTACTTTTTTCCCCTTTCTGAGACCCAGAGACCCAAAGGGACAGAGCTCCGTCATTTGTGCAAATATGAAACCCCTTCACTCAGGCATGATAGTCTGTAAGTTTCATCAAATTTGGCCCTGTCATTTTGGAGATTATTAAAATGTTAAACGTTAACGGAGGATGCACAACAGACGATGGTGTACCATCACAATAGCTCATCTGAGCTTTCAGTACAGGTGAGCTAAAAATGTGTCAATTTTATGTGCAACCTCTGAAACTACTTGAGCATTGGTGGACTTCCTATAGGAATATTTCTAATGAACAGCCAGATGTGAATGCTATTTGCCTATATTGGCTGTATACTTGAGAAAGTAAACAATTTTTTTATGATAACAACAACATTTATACAATATCAAATATCACTGATGATGAAAATGTCTTGTTACTTAATTGCATATGAATTAGAATCTAGCCATTTGTCTGTTTGAAACTTTGTCTACCTTCACACCACACAGTAAAGAAAGGCAAAATTTCTTCAACAACCCTTTTCCCTTAATCTTCTGTTGTAATCCAGGTGGTTAGTCTGTTTTCAGCTTTTACTGTTGTAATCCAGATGGTTAGTCTGTTTTCAGCTTTTACTGTTGTAATCCAGATGGTTAGTCTGTTTCCATCATTTACTGTTGTAATCCAGGTGGTTAGTCTGTTTCTATCATTTACTGTCGTAATCCAGGTTGTTAGTCTGTTTTCAGCATTTACTGTTGTATTCCAGGTTGTTAGTCTGTTTTCAGCATTTACTGTTGTAATCCAGGTTGTTAGTCTGTTTTCAGCATTTACTGTTGTAATCCAGATGTTTAGTCTGTTTCCATCATTTACAGTTGTAATCCGGATGGTTAGTCTGTTTTCAGCATTTACTGTTGTAATCCAGATGGTTAGTCTGTTTCCATCATTTACTGTTGTAATCCAGATGGTTAGTCTGTTTCTATCATTTACTGTTGTAATCCAGATGGTTAGTCTGTTTCCATCATTTACTGTTGTAATCCAGATGGTTAGTCCGTTTCCATCATTTACTGTTGTAATCCAGGTTGTTAGTCTGTTTTCAGAATTTACTGTTGTAATCCAGGTGGTTAGTCTGTTTCCATCATTTACTGTTGTAATCCAGGTGGTTAGGCTGTTTTCAGCATTTACTGATGTAATCCAGATGGTTAGTCTGTTTCTATCATTTACAGTTGTAATCGAGATGGTAAGTCTGTTTCTATCATTTACTGTTGTAATCCAGATGGTTAGTCTGTTTCCATCATTTACTGTTGTAATCCAGATGGTTAGTCTGTTTCCATCATTTACTGTTGTAATTCAGATGGTTAGTCTGTTTCCATCATTTACTGTTGTAATCCAGGTGGTTAGTCTGTTTCCATCATTTACTGTTGTAATCCAGGTTGTTAGTCTGTTTTCAGAATTTACTGTTGTAATCCAGGTGGTTAGTCTGTTTCCATCATTTACTGTTGTAATCCAGGTGGTTAGTCTGTTTTCAGCTTTTACTGTTGTAATCCAGATGGTTAGTCTGTTTCCATCATTTACTGTTGTAATCCAGGTGGTTAGTCTGTTTCTATCATTTACTGTTGTAATCCAGATGGTTAGTCTGTTTCTATCATTTACTGTCGTAATCCAGGTTGTTAGTCTGTTTTCAGCATTTACTGTTGTAATCCAGGTTGTTAGTCTGTTTTCAGCATTTACTGTTGTAATCCAGGTTGTTAGTCTGTTTTCAGCATTTACTGTTGTAATCCAGATGGTTAGTCTGTTTCCATCATTTACAGTTGTAATCCGGATGGTAAGTCTGTTTTCAGCATTTACTGTTGTAATCCAGATGGTTAGTCTGTTTCCATCATTTACTGTTCTAATCCAGATGGTTAGTCTGTTTCTATCATTTACTGTTGTAATCCAGATGGTTAGTCTGTTTCCATCATTTACTGTTGTATTCCAGATGATTAGTCCGTTTCCATCATTTACTGTTGTAATCCAGGTTGTTAGTCTGTTTTCAGAATTTACTGTTGTAATCCAGGTGGTTAGTCTGTTTCCATCATTTACTGTTGTAATCCAGGTGGTTAGTCTGTTTTCAGCATTTACTGATGTAATCCAGATGGTTAGTCTGTTTCCATCATTTACAGTTGTAATCGAGATGGTTAGTCTGTTTCTATCATTTACTGTTGTAATCCAGATGGTTAGTCTGTTTCCATCATTTACTGTTGTAATCCAGATGGTTAGTCTGTTTCCATCATTTACTGTTGTAATCCAGATGGTTAGTCTGTTTCCATCATTTACTGTTGTAATCCAGGTGGTTAGTCTGTTTTCAGCATTTACTGATGTAATCCAGGTGGTTAGTCTGTTTCTATCATTTACAGTTGTAATCGAGATGGTAAGTCTGTTTCTATCATTTACTGTTGTAATCCAGATGGTTAGTCTGTTTCCATCATTTACTGTTGTAATCCAGATGGTTAGTCTGTTTCCATCATTTACTGTTGTAATTCAGATGGTTAGTCTGTTTCCATCATTTACTGTTGTAATCCAGGTGGTTAGTCTGTTTCCATCATTTACTATTGTAATCCAGATTGTTAGTCTGTTTTCAGAATTTACTGTTGTAATCCAGGTGGTTAGTCTGTTTCCATCATTTACTGTTGTAATCCAGATGGTTAGTCTGTTTCCATCATTTACTGTTGTAATCCAGATGGTTAGTCTGTTTCCATCATTTACTGTTGTAATCCAGGTGGTTAGTCTGTTTCCATCATTTACTGTTGTAATCCAGGTTGTTAGTCTGTTTTCAGAATTTACTGTTGTAATCCAGGTGGTTAGTCTGTTTCCATCATTTACTGTTGTAATCCAGGTGGTTAGTCTGTTTTCAGCATTTACTGATGTAATCCAGATGGTTAGTCTGTTTCCATCATTTACAGTTGTAATCGAGATGGTTAGTCTGTTTCTATCATTTACTGTTGTAATCCAGATGGTTAGTCTGATTCCATCATTTACTGTTGTAATCCAGATGTTAGTCTGTTTCCATCATTTACTGTTGTAATCCAGGTGGTTAGTCTGTTTCCATCATTTACTGTTGTAATCCAGGTTGTTAGTCTGTTTTCAGAATTTACTGTTGTAATCCAGGTGGTTAGTCTGTTTCCATCATTTACTGTTGTAATCCAGGTGGTTAGTCTGTTTTCAGCTTTTACTGTTGTAATCCAGATGGTTAGTCTGTTTCCATCATTTACTGTTGTAATCCAGGTGGTTAGTCTGTTTCTATCATTTACTGTTGTAATCCAGATGGTTAGTCTGTTTCTATCATTTACTGTCGTAATCCAGGTTGTTAGTCTGTTTTCAGCATTTACTGTTGTAGATCCAGGTTGTTAGTCTGTTTTCAGCATTTACTGTTGTAATCCAGGTTGTTAGTCTGTTTTCAGCATTTACTGTTGTAATCCAGATGGTTAGTCTGTTTCCATCATTTACAGTTGTAATCCGGATGGTAAGTCTGTTTTCAGCATTTACTGTTGTAATCCAGATGGTTAGTCTGTTTCCATCATTTACTGTTCTAATCCAGATGGTTAGTCTGTTTCTATCATTTACTGTTGTAATCCAGATGGTTAGTCTGTTTCCATCATTTACTGTTGTATTCCAGATGATTAGTCCGTTTCCATCATTTACTGTTGTAATCCAGGTTGTTAGTCTGTTTTCAGAATTTACTGTTGTAATCCAGGTGGTTAGTCTGTTTCCATCATTTACTGTTGTAATCCAGGTGGTTAGTCTGTTTTCAGCATTTACTGATGTAATCCAGATGGTTAGTCTGTTTCCATCATTTACAGTTGTAATCGAAATGGTTAGTCTGTTTCTATCATTTACTGTTGTAATCCAGATGGTTAGTCTGTTTCCATCATTTACTGTTGTAATCCAGATGGTTAGTCTGTTCCATCATTTACTGTTGTAATCCAGATGGTTAGTCTGTTTCCATCATTTACTGTTGTAATCCAGGTGGTTAGTCTGTTTTCAGCATTTACTGATGTAATCCAGATGGTTAGTCTGTTTCTATCATTTACAGTTGTAATCGAGATGGTAAGTCTGTTTCTATCATTTACTGTTGTAATCCAGGTTGTTAGTCTGTTTTCAGAATTTACTGTTGTAATCCAGATGGTTAGTCTGTTTCCATCATTTACTGTTGTAATCCAGGTGGTTAGTCTGTTTTCAGCTTTTACTGTTGTAATCCAGATGGTTAGTCTGTTTCCATCATTTACTGTTGTAATCCAGGTGGTAAGTCTGTTTCTATCATTTACTGTTGTAATCCAGGGTTAGTCTGTTTCCATCATTTACTGTTGTAATCCAGATGGTTAGTCTGTTTCCATCATTTACTGTTGTAATTCAGATGGTTAGTCTGTTTCCATCATTTACTGTTGTAATCCAGGTGGTTAGTCTGTTTCCATCATTTACTGTTGTAATCCAGGTTGTTAGTCTGTTTTCAGAATTTACTGTTGTAATCCAGGTGGTTAGTCTGTTTCCATCATTTACTGTTGTAATCCAGGTGGTTAGTCTGTTTTCAGCTTTTACTGTTGTAATCCAGATGGTTAGTCTGTTTCCATCATTTACTGTTGTAATCCAGGTGGTTAGTCTGTTTCTATCATTTACTGTTGTAATCCAGATGGTTAGTCTGTTTCTATCATTTACTGTCGTAATCCAGGTTGTTAGTCTGTTTTCAGCATTTACTGTTGTAATCCAGGTTGTTAGTCTGTTTTCAGCATTTACTGTTGTAATCCAGGTTGTTAGTCTGTTTTCAGCATTTACTGTTGTAATCCAGATGGTTAGTCTGTTTCCATCATTTACAGTTGTAATCCGGATGGTAAGTCTGTTTTCAGCATTTACTGTTGTAATCCAGATGGTTAGTCTGTTTCCATCATTTACTGTTCTAATCCAGATGGTTAGTCTGTTTCTATCATTTACTGTTGTAATCCAGATGGTTAGTCTGTTTCCATCATTTACTGTTGTATTCCAGATGGTTAGTCCGTTTCCATCATTTACTGTTGTAATCCAGGTTGTTAGTCTGTTTTCAGAATTTACTGTTGTAATCCAGGTGGTTAGTCTGTTTCCATCATTTACTGTTGTAATCCAGGTGGTTAATCTGTTTTCAGCATTTACTGATGTAATCCAGATGGTTAGTCTGTTTCCATCATTTACAGTTGTAATCGAGATGGTTAGTCTGTTTCTATCATTTACTGTTGTAATCCAGATGGTTAGTCTGATTCCATCATTTACTGTTGTAATCCAGATGGTTAGTCTGTTTCCATCATTTACTGTTGTAATCCAGGTGGTTAGTCTGTTTCCATCATTTACTGTTGTAATCCAGGTGGTTAGTCTGTTTTCAGCTTTTACTGTTGTAATCCAGATGGTTAGTCTGTTTCCATCATTACTGTTGTAATCCAGGTGGTTAGTCTGTTTCTATCATTTACTGTTGTAATCCAGATGGTTAGTCTGTTTCTATCATTTACTGTCGTAATCCAGGTTGTTAGTCTGTTTTCAGCATTTAATGTTGTAATCCAGGTTGTTAGTCTGTTTTCAGCATTTACTGTTGTAATCCAGGTTGTTAGTCTGTTTTCAGCATTTACTGTTGTAATCCAGATGGTTAGTCTGTTTCCATCATTTACAGTTGTAATCCGGATGGTAAGTCTGTTTTCAGCATTTACTGTTGTAATCCAGATGGTTAGTCTGTTTCCATCATTTACTGTTCTAATCCAGATGGTTAGTCTGTTTCTATCATTTACTGTTGTAATCCAGATGGTTAGTCTGTTTCCATCATTTACTGTTGTATTCCAGATGGTTAGTCCGTTTCCATCATTTACTGTTGTAATCCAGGTTGTTAGTCTGTTTTCAGAATTTACTGTTGTAATCCAGGTGGTTAGTCTGTTTCCATCATTTACTGTTGTAATCCAGGTGCTTAGTCTGTTTTCAGCATTTACTGATGTAATCCAGATGGTTAGTCTGTTTCCATCATTTACAGTTGTAATCGAGATGGTTAGTCTGTTTCTATCATTTACTGTTGTAATCCAGATGGTTAGTCTGTTTCCATCATTTACTGTTGTAATCCAGATGGTTAGTCTGTTTCCATCATTTACTGTTGTAATCCAGGTGGTTAGTCTGTTTTCAGCATTTACTGATGTAATCCAGATGGTTAGTCTGTTTCTATCATTTACAGTTGTAATCGAGATGGTAAGTCTGTTTCTATCATTTACTGTTGTAATCCAGATGGTTAGTCTGTTTCCATCATTTACTGTTGTAATCCAGATGGTTAGTCTGTTTCCATCATTTACTGTTGTAATTCAGATGGTTAGTCTGTTTCCATCATTTACTGTTGTAATCCAGGTGGTTAGTCTGTTTCCATCATTTACTGTTGTAATCCAGGTTGTTAGTCTGTTTTCAGAATTTACTGTTGTAATCCAGGTGGTTAGTCTGTTTCCATCATTTACTGTTGTAATCCAGGTGGTTAGTCTGTTTTCAGCTTTTACTGTTGTAATCCAGATGGTTAGTCTGTTTCCATCATTTACTGTTGTAATCCAGGTGGTAAGTCTGTTTCTATCATTTACTGTTGTAATCCAGATGGTTAGTCTGTTTCCATCATTTACTGTTGTAATCCAGATGGTTAGTCTGTTTCCATCATTTACTGTTGTAATTCAGATGGTTAGTCTGTTTCCATCATTTACTGTTGTAATCCAGGTGGTTAGTCTGTTTCCATCATTTACTGTTGTAATCCAGGTTGTTAGTCTGTTTTCAGAATTTACTGTTGTAATCCAGGTGGTTAGTGTGTTTCCATCATTTACTGTTGTAATCCAGGTGGTTAGTCTGTTTTCAGCTTTTACTGTTGTAATCCAGATGGTTAGTCTGTTTCCATCATTTACTGTTGTAATCCAGGTGGTTAGTCTGTTTCTATCATTTACTGTTGTAATCCAGATGGTTAGTCTGTTTCTATCATTTACTGTCGTAATCCAGGTTGTTAGTCTGTTTTCAGCATTTACTGTTGTAATCCAGGTTGTTAGTCTGTTTTCAGCATTTACTGTTGTAATCCAGGTTGTTAGTCTGTTTTCAGCATTTACTGTTGTAATCCAGATGGTTAGTCTGTTTCCATCATTTACAGTTGTAATCCGGATGGTAAGTCTGTTTTCAGCATTTACTGTTGTAATCCAGATGGTTAGTCTGTTTCCATCATTTACTGTTGTAATCCAGATGGTTAGTCTGTTTCTATCATTTACTGTTGTAATCCAGATGGTTAGTCTGTTTCCATCATTTACTGTTGTATTCCAGATGGTTAGTCCGTTTCCATCATTTACTGTTGTAATCCAGGTTGTTAGTCTGTTTTCAGAATTTACTGTTGTAATCCAGGTGGTTAGTCTGTTTCCATCATTTACTGTTGTAATCCAGGTGGTTAGTCTGTTTTCAGCATTTACTGATGTAATCCAGATGGTTAGTCTGTTTCCATCATTTACAGTTGTAATCGAGATGGTTAGTCTGTTTCTATCATTTACTGTTGTAATCCAGATGGTTAGTCTGATTCCATCATTTACTGTTGTAATCCAGATGGTTAGTCTGTTTCCATCATTTACTGTTGTAATCCAGATGGTTAGTCTGTTTCCATCATTTACTGTTGTAATCCAGATGGTTAGTCTGTTTCCATCATTTACTGTTGTAATCCAGGTTGTTAGTCGGTTTCTATCATTTACTGTTGTAATCCACTTGGTTAGTTTGTTTTCAGCATTTACTGTTGTAATCTAGGTATAGTATGATCTCAGATTTTACAATTGCCATACAGGTGGTTATAGTACGTTTCCAGTATTTACTATCATCATCAAGTTGGTTATAGTCTGTTCCCAGCTTTACTGTTGTAATCCAGGTGGTTATAGTCTGTTCCCAGCTTTGCTCTATTCTCCATAATGAGTTTATACATGCAAGATATTGATGCCTCATCTCTGACTGAAATGTTCAACCCCCTGGTTTGAGATTTGAATTTTCCCTATCCTACAAGGATACTCATAACATATCCATAATCAGACTGAGGTGAACCCATATGGGTCAGCCACATTAAGTTTTGAAGGCTAATGTACAGGCAGATGCCAGTGTGAGAAAGTATTGCCAAAGATAGGTGGTTTTTCTCCATGTACTGTGGTTTCCTCAACTATCCAGAACTAAGTGCCTCAATATAAATTACAGAATCTTGACTTTGGAATAAAACACAATTTTTCTATAAGTCCAATCCATATAATATGTCACTGAATACAAAATTCAGTTAAAATCACACACAGGACTCAAAAGATAATTTGACCTTTTGACCTTTTGGCCAAGTGAGCAAAAAATACATAAAACTTTGCCTCCATTTTTTCTTTTTAATGAATTTCAAGTGTACAGGATAATAGCACATGGTTTCTTGTCTAATTTGTACCAGAGGGCCTGCAATGAAAGATAAATATAAATTAAATTAATTGAAAAAAACATTAGATAATAGTTTCAAGTAATTTTGCAATATATCTCTTAATAGTTCACCCTATATAGAACAGAAGCACTGCTTAGTGGCGCAATGTACACCCATTTGTTCGTGGCGTTGCCATGGCTACCATTACTAGGTGAAGGTGACATGGGTTGAAAAAATCTTTAAAATTCTTCTCAAATCTGATGTGATATTTGGCTTCTGTAGGGTTTTAAGCCTATAGTTTGTTGATTTTGTAAAAAGGAGGTTGTGCGCTATGGGCTCTTTCCGGCACCACAATTTTAATAATTTTTTGAAGGGGGAAATATCTTTGATATGTTACCGAACACATTGCCAATTATACAAATGAAATAAATCCATAAAAGTTTTACACAAAAAATATTTTAAACTGTCGTCATGTATTACTAAAGTACTGGGTGTTTGTCCAATTTTTCGAAATATTGACGTTTTTCCGGTACATTTCTTCAAATTAAAATATGAGCGCAGTCGTGCTCCAAAAAGATATTTAAACTATAAACTAATGTTGAATAAAAGAACCACGTGTTAAAATATTTTTGTGGAGCACGACTGCGCTCATAGTTTAATTTGAAAAAATCGTCAATAAAATTGTCCACTGAAGTCGGGAAGTTATGGGGTAAGGTAAATTGTGTAGCACAATGTGGCTAATATATTTTCTTTCTGTTATGATTCTGATAAATAAGCAAAAAAAAAAAAATAATAAAATATACTTGTTTTTTTATTGATTACATATATTTTAAAAAACGGAGTCGATAATATTTAATGCATTTATAAATAACTGTTTAAAAACAACGCCGGTAACTGTTCATGCTGTAGAGCGGGATGCTACACATTTTAGAAATCGACGACGTCGTCAAGAACAACAACAACAACTGGCCCCACCGGCTACGTAGATCGTTCATAACATTAATACACAAGTTAAGCTACACATTCGCGATTTCAGTGATGTGCATATAATTATGTTACTTTTCTTTTTCATTTTATTTCACGGATACTGTTATTTTTTGTCTGATAATATGGTAATACGAAAATGGTCTCAAATATCCTGACTCCCGACAGTCGGGACAGAGTTCAGTGACACCGAGGTGAATGCCACTTGTACCGTTTCGTGTGTATGGTTTACAATGTAGCGATCATAAATCCAATAATTTTAAGAAGCGATTTTAAAAAATACGACAAATAAAGCAATGAAAAAATAAAATCCAGGAATATCAGTTGTAATTAGAGCGTAGATCGGATTGTACATGTCTACTACGAAAACCATTGTCAAAATTCAATGTTGTGGTGGCGCAATAGGTAGCAGTATAGACTTAAAACTGACGACCCGGGTTCAAATACCAATGAAGTCTTTTTTTTTTTTTTTTGAAAGATTATAAATTATATTTTTATAAATTATTAAGATTATACCCGATGAAGATAAACTCAAATCTCTCTCTCACTTCTTCACACAATTCATGTTTTTGTTAAATATTATACATCTATATTAGATCCAGGTGCTTTTATTATTTTCATTTTTGTCTTTCGCACCTCTTAATTTTTTTTCATTTTTAAATTATAAATATAGATTTTAATTATATATATATTTTTTAATTTTACTATTTCCCTTTTTCTGCAGCATTTTTTTTAAAATTATTATCATAAATCAGGTTTTATTTATTACTTTTAATTTCTTTTCTCTCTCTCATCTTTTCAGGGAATTTTGGAATATTATAATACATGTAGTTTTTCTTAATAATTCACCCAGTTTATTTACGTACAGAAATATTTATCATGCGGTATTGTTAGATCTTTTTAAAAATACAAATACATGTATACACACAAGTTATATATATTGCTGATATTGGAATGGTGAACAGAGGAATCTCTCAATTTTCGGACTTCTAAGATAATTTGACCGTCCAAAAACTGAACTTCGGCACTGATTACTAGTATTAATCCCCTCTCAATGAAACTTATGTATGTCTGTCTTTTTGTTTGCCAAAAGATTTATCCCCATCGCTTCCTTAGGCTCTTATAAACATTTATGTCTGTACATCTTTTTCCTGTGTTCCAAAATGATGTTGTCTTATGAAAGAAGATTCATCCTACATAATTTACATTTGGTGTTAAAGTACAATGATCAAGGGACTAGTACCACTAACATTTACGCACATGATATTCTAACTTGGATAAGGAGATCTTGATGGTGCTACTTTTCAGTTCAAGTTGAAGTGAGGTCCACCTTTCCTAAATTAGTAAGACTACTCTATACATAGTTATGTACATGTGCATGAACATAGGATGTTTAACAGTGACGAACTATTAAACTCATGTTGATTGGTTGGTGATAAAGACATCTGTTAGGATTCTTTATGTTATACAGAGGCATCCAGCTTGCCTGGTTTTCTGTACCATATGTAACTGGTCAGAGAAAAACAGTGAATTTCACGAAGGAGGCCTATGAACATTCTTGAATTAAATACCATCCCAAGCTTCATTTGCATGAGATGCACTGATCCGTATTCGGGTGATATTTAGTCATTTGCGACAGGTACCTGACGGGGCATTGCAGTTGTGTCTTGGGGGGGTCACATCTCATTAGTTGAAATAGAAAGGGAGATAATAACGACATCCCACTGTACTGATTTTGCACTCTAAAGGAATGGACATGGAATGAAAATTAGTTTCTAGGTACAATCTTATATGCTCTACATGTTGCGCTAAAAGTCGGTCATTGTGACCTACTTTTTCATGGCCTAGTAAAATTTTCCTGAAAGTTGCAGTACCTTAGATAGTAAAACAACATGTCTTGTTATGAATGTGCACATGGAAACATCATAATTATATAAAAAAATAACAATTTCCAGAAGTTATTACACCTTTATCTTCATTCAAATACACCCATCATCGCTACTACTAATAAAATCAGTTCTTTTCTAATGTACAAGGTTGCCACCATTGGGGTGACTTACCCCGCGATTGACCCCTGCTCAAACGCAATTTCTTGTTTTAATCATCCATTCCTATGGGAACAATTACATCCACTCCATATGTACATGCGAAAATTTAGCAGTCCGTTGCTATGGATAATTAGTTGCCATGGTAACAAATAATGTTTTATTTCATGACTTTATACATTATGTAAACCATCAGTTGCCAAAGGCACAAATGCATCCGTTTTTATATCTATATAAGTATATTTAACCACCCGTTGCTATGGACATTTTGTTGCCATGGTGACAAATAATGTTATATTTTATGTTCTCGAACTTAATATTTACTTTTATTGATAAATGTAGTAATGTAGAAAGATTATTTACACAAAAAAATAGAATGGGATGAAATCTGCCACAATATGTTAAAACTATAATGCGAAATATCCATATTTAAGATTTACTAAGGGTCAGTTGCCATGCACCGTTGCTAAGCAACCATACATCGGAACACTTAAATTTTTATATTTTTACAAAGGCTAAATCTTGGACTAAATTCTACAGAAAAATCATTATATTCTGGTATGGGGCCAAAAATGGCCTATAGTACACAACCTCCTTTGGACAAAATATTGGTTATCCGTTTTGTGTTTGATTTTGGAAAAAAAAACATAAATAGCTTTAAATTGTTATATCATGTGGGTAAAATTTTCGCAGTAATTTTTTAGCGCGAAATTTTTACCCACACGAAAATTTCCCCTTTACATATATATATATATATATTATATATTCTTATATCCATAAAAAGGGTTCAAAGGGTCCCACAGATATGATGATAATCAAAAGTTACTTACTTAGCCCATTCTACATTTAAGATCAAATGATCATAACCAAATCCTGATACACCAGCAATAGCTCTAGCTGCATCTTCTCTTCTGTGAAAGTTGATGAATGCAAATCCCTGAATTATAAAAGAAAACACTGTTATCACTCTAATCTTATAGTAAAGGTTCAAAATTCCTTAAGTCCGAGGTCAGGACATATTAAGGATTTTACACTAGGACCCTTGATATTTATACTGTAGAAGTCCAATGGACCTGTCATTTTTACCAGGATAATAGTTTTTTTACTTGATTATATAACTGCACATGAACCTGTAAATGGTGATAATTGACTTTCACAACTTTATGTTGGACCTGACAAAGAAAGACAAGAAGTCATGGCCCTTCCTTAACAAAACATAATTTTGAGCCCCTGGGAGTGGAGTAATAATGTTTGATGCCTCTGTCAAGATTATACATTTATATTCAGCTAGTCAATTTTAGAATGGTGTAGGAAACAGGACTGCCTACAGAAAACACTGACTTTCATCAAGCAACCTGAAAAGTTGCCTCATTCTTGGATTCAAATATAGGAG
This sequence comes from Anadara kagoshimensis, assembly GCA_021292105.1. Classification (NCBI taxonomy): domain Eukaryota; kingdom Metazoa; phylum Mollusca; class Bivalvia; order Arcoida; family Arcidae; genus Anadara; species Anadara kagoshimensis. Next base: position 41,938,143 of record CM037859.1, on the reverse strand, counting down.
GTGCGGAATTGTGATCTGAAAATGTGGACTAGACCACTCATCAACCAGGACTAGACCACTCATTAACCAGGACTAGACCACTCAGCAACCAGGACTAGACCACTCATCAACCAGGTCCGCTTTTATAGTAAAGACTTTTATTATTAAAGAGTTGAGTAATCGTGTTTAACGTCCCAGTAAAGAATATTTCACTTATATCGAGACGTCGCCAGCTATAGGCGAAGGTGCGGAAATTTTGCCTGTGCGTTGCGCTGATGGCATTATACAGCAGGTTTCTTTAGCGTGTCAAGTCCACCCTGACACGGGACCTCGATTATTTCAAGTTCCCATCCGAAAAAGAACCGCGACTTTCATTTTGTAATGCCAAGTGCTTGGCGAAAGAACAGTCACTACCCACTTTCAAGTCTTGGGTCAGACCCGGCCGGGGATCAAACCCACAACCTTCCACTTACGGAGCGAGCACTCTACCAACTGAGCTACCGCAGTGGTCTTATTATTAAAGAGTACCTGCAAGAATTTTTTATTTGTACATACTTCATACATGCCTTTATGTGATAGATGCCGAAATAAGGGAGATATTGGCGAAATAAGGGAGATATTGACGAAATAAGGGAGATATTGGCAAAACAAGGGAGATATTGGTAAATTTCTAATACATTTCTCATTAAGCCAATTGGGGACCCTGTACCGTGGCATCAAAGTAAGAAGACCCCCTCAAACAATATAATTTATTTACATATACTATACTGGACTAGCTGAAAATAGTTTTAACATTTCACGAGAAATTAATTTAATAAGTGTAATTTGGAGATAATTATTAACACACCTTGATAAAAAGTTTGTTCATAAGACATTCCTTTCATTGACACCCATATCATTAATAAGTAAAATGATTGTAGAAAGATAATAACAAAATCTGGGAATTAAAAGAAGTATAACTAGACTGATAACTCAAGAGTTGTTACTTTCTTGTCAATTCATCATGTTACACCTTGCTACAACAGCATTATTACTTCTGCCCATTAAGTTAGATCTGTGTTTTTTATTAAAACGACACAATTTTTATTCAGAAATAAACAAAATTTGATGAAATTTATTCATCTCAGACTGCAACACGACCAGTATGGCTAGTCAGCAAAATTTTCACACATCTGCACCATGGTTTTTCTAGACATCTGTTGTACACTTTTGTGTCTCCTGCAGTAAAAACTGATGCTGGCAAAGTAGCTTAAACACATGAACTTACACCAGGAAAGTGAGGTTGGGTGCTCCAGAAGGGTAAGCTCCTCCTCTTTAGCTAGCTACACTGCCAACAATTGAATCAGTGGTGTATGAAGAATGATGAGATAAAACACATTTATAATGACCATTTAAAGGACTGGCAGAATTTAGTTCAAGGCTAGTAAACATTCTCAGAACTAGACTGACTAGTCTAGTCTTCAAAAAACATTGTGTTGAACCCTAAGAAGCCAAAGATAACCCTTTTGAAAAAACCAGGGGTATCGCTATTGAAAAGTCAACATTGGCAAGCACTCTACATTTAGAAATGAAAGTCCCTGATTCCCAAAAGCAAAAAATTTCTACTGTTTGACCTATAGCTGGCAAGGTCCTAATGTAAGTGAAATATACTAGACAGGGTGTATTACTTCATTCATTTATTACATCCTTACCTTTGATTGACCAGTATTTTTGTCTTTAGCCAGGTAAATTCTCTGTATAGGTCCAAAAGGTCTGAAGAGTTCCTGAAGATCTGACTCACGAGTATCTTCTGATAAGTTGGTAACACGGATAGTAGCAGATTCATCTAAAGAAAACATAAATAAGTATGATGAAAGCCAAAGGTTAACAGCATTAGGACAGATATACAAGCTATAAAACAAAAGAATCTTTGAATGATCCTGGTGCAAGATAGAAAATTCTGTATAATTGTCCTATGTCTTGCCGTTTTTTCAACACTAGCCAAGTCGTAATGGAAAATTTCTGTGCACATCCATGATAACCATAAAATATCTCTACACAGAGTAAAACTTCCCCATAGTGGCAACATTTTCTATCTACAATATTATTCTATGGCAGTTGCGTATACACACAGTGATTTTTTGTTATGATTATGCTAAAGTAAGTGAAAAATATCAATTTTTATTCAAGTTTATTGGGATTTTCATGGTAATTAAGCATAAATCAGTGTCACGAACATAGTGACTATGATAATAAGTACTTCTGTTGAAGCCATAGCTGTGATAATACATCTGTACACCGGTGTTGTATCTTCTGGCTCATTGGTTTATGGTTAACTAAGTTGTTAGTACATGTATATTACTGGTATTGAGAAATTGCCAGTTGTGCTGCTACATATTTTTTCTCTACTACATACCCACAATGTTTGCTTGAGACGACCATGTGTTGATCTTTTCGAGTTCAACAAATTCTGTTGCAATTAAGTCTGTTAAGATCTGTCTACATACACTGGCAAAGAAAAAGACTGATTCAGAGAAAAAACCAAATATAAATATCTAAATAAAATTCTAACCTCTCTTTGACTGCATGGTCTCTCCACGTCCTTTAGAGGCACCATCTCTCAAACTGGGTGGGACATATTTTCCACCTGTTTTAGGTTGTGCTGCAGCCGCAGGTTGTTGCTGTGGGGCTGGACCGCCAGCTTCTGTTGTAGCAGGTTTGTCATCTTGAAGTTTTTCCTGGAGTGGTCCAAGTGTGTCTTTATAAGGACATTTTGTGGTCCAATGATCACCTTTACAGATACGGCAAGATACCAACTTCTGATTTTTTAATTTAGACAAACCATCATCCTCTTGTTCTGGTTCAGCCTAAAAAATCAATCCAATGGCATATACTGAAAACATTTCAAGCCCATCTTACAGTGTTGATAATTTAAGACAGCCTCCAGGGCCCAGAATACAACATTTCAAACAGTCCTGGCACCAAGACATGTAAATTTCATACAGAACTGGAGCCAAGGAATGCAAATGATTAGATGACTTGACATTAGACATGTAACTTTTCAGACAGACCTGGTCCCATGGAATGTAACTTTTTAGATGCCTTGATTTTAGACATGTAACTTTTCAGACAGACCTGGTCCCATGGAATGTAACTTTTTAGATGCCTTGACCTTAGACATGTAACTTTTCAGACAGACCTGGTCCCATGGAATGTAACTTTTAAGATACCTTGACCTTAGACATGTAACTTTTCAGACAGACCTGGTCCCAAGGAATGTAACTTTTTAGATGCCTTGACTTCATACATGTAATTTTTCAGACAGACCTGGTCCCAAGGAATGTAACTTTTTAGATGTCTTGACCATAGACATGTAACTTTTCAGACGGACCTGGTATTAAGGAATATAACTTTTCAGAGGATCAATAAAAGTCAAAAAGTTAAAATTATGAAGATTTCTATTAATTGTTGATCTAAGTGTTTATACATGAATGAAAAATTTTCCTAAGATAATAAAATAATTTAAAGGAACATTATTAAGGTCATTAAATCCAAAAATAATATTTTCAATAGTTATATCTACTATTTTGAAATCATATTGTAACCTACTCCACCGGACAGTGAATTTGTTCCAGGGGGAGAAGATTAAAGTTGATGCACAGACACACTGACACATGCTTTGCCATGCCATAAGCTTAGTTAGCTACTTTCCTTTTCCTTACCTCCTTGTTATGCACAAAGTTCATTAAGATTTCTTCCACCTGTACTATAGTATTAGCAGGATTTGGTCCCGGCGGATCTCTTTCAGCAGCCCCAAATTTGCGCCAAGTCTGAAATAAAATGATCAATAAGTTTTATATACATGTATTGTAATTAGGGGTGGGTATTGAGAAAAAAAGCATATTGCAATATTTGAGAAAATATTGCAATACATATTGCAATATATTGCAAAGTTAATGAATGCTTAAAAGTTGTGTATTTTTGTATTTCCAAATGTAACTATTTTGTATTAATGTATTGTATAAGCCAACCCAGAACAAGACTTTAAAACAGCCGAAACCGGCATCCAAGTTTGGGTGATGGCGGCGAAAGTGCCAAGTAAGATTACTTGTACCCCAGCATATTTAACGTCTGCATTACAGACAGTGCATACTGCTGCATACCTACAACATTCTAATATGCATGCCTATACAAAAAGTTTATAGTTTTCAAGATAATTAACCATTTCAGTATTTTTTCGCATCTGTGACAATACCTTTGAACCCATGAACTTTTTCTATACATCAAAATGACCGTTGTATCAATACCTACAACATTCTAATATACATGCCTATAGAAAAAGTTTACAGTTTTCAAGATAATTAACCATTTCCGTATTTTTTTACATCTGTGACCTTGACCTTTGAACCCTTTGAAACAAAAAGTTTATAGTTTTTGAGATAATTAAGCATTTTGGAATTGTTTCGCATCTGTGACCTTGACCGTTGAACCCATGACCTTTTTCTATACATCAAAATGATTGATGTATCAATACCTACAACATTCTAATATACATGCCTATACAAAAAGTTTATAGTTTTGAGATATTAAGCATTTCGGAATTGTTTCGCATCTGTGACCTTTACCTTTGAACCATGACCTTTTTCTTTACATCAAAATGATGGTTGTATCAATACCTACAACATTCTTATATACATGCCTTATAGAAAAAGTTTTTAGTTTTCAAAATAATTAACCATTTCGGTATTGTTTCACATCTGTGACCTTGACCTTTGAACCCATGACCTTTTCTATACAGCAAAATGATCGTGTATCAATACCTACAACATTCTAATATACATGCCTATACAAAAAGTTTATGGTTTTTCCAAATAATAATTATAATCAGAGGTAAAAAAAATTAGGTCACGACCTTCACAATTGACCTTGACCTCATTTTGAAGATACTAACAAGAAGATGTCAAATCTGAAAACCCCCATGTCCTTATCTGCTCAAATAGCCAAGTTATAACAATTTGAAGCTATTTAAGATTTTTCAAAATTAAACGCAAAAACGTGCAACCTATTTTTTGTCCGAATTTACACAATAAACTATAGGCTTAAGACCCTAGAGAAGCCAAATATCACATCAGATTTTTTCTCCAATCAATATTTTCGCAGAAGAAGATTTTATAAGATTTTTGCACCCCTAGGTCACCTTGACCTAGTTATGGTAGCCATGGCAACGCCACGAACAAATCTGAATTGCACTGGCCCATATATACTTCTGACCAAGTTTCATTGTAATCTGTGTAGTAGTTTCAGAGGAAAAGTCGAAAATAGGTGTTAACGAAGCACACACACACACACATGCACGCACATACACACGCTGCGCTATGCCATAAGCTCACATGACCTTTCGGTCAGGTGAGCTAAATAAGATGTTCCATCAATCCAATCATACATGTATGTTTGTTGGAATCTTAAATAAAATAAATTATTGTAGTGATAATCTTACATTTCTGTCATGCTAACAATATTTTTCTATAATTGTAAATATAAGATCTTGCGGCTCATGTAAAATATGCTATTACTGACTTTCATTCATAATACTAAATGAATACACTCAAATAGAAGTTTATTTCTTCAGTACCTTTCTCTTAGCTATAGATTTTGGTGCTCTTCTTCTTTCCACCTTGTATGTCTTCATGACCTAACAAAATACAAATTTATTTTTTATCCCATTTGTTTATACATATTGGTCTATTTACCCAACAAACAGGAAAATTCTGATTTAGTTAAATTTGACAGAAATACCACATGTAGTTAAGACAAGTGTGACAAAATTGATATTTAACTAAGCATACTGCAATCTGATTGGTTGATTGTTTCAGGATTATTACCCCTGTATAAATAACAGTAGATTTTGTGGATCAGTTTGTTGTTAACTTTGAAGCTACATTTTTAATGTGTTAAAAATTGTCAATAACAAATATTTACATCAGTGCAATCTCTCTGTTCTTTCCTCTCTCTTTTTGGTGAATGGGCAATGGGGTAAGGATCTAATGCAATTGTGTAAATTAGCCATATATATGTGAAAATGAACAACACATGTACCGTTATTGTAAATAAATAGATAAAAAATAATTACAATATCTTTAGTTACATTGCATGGTCTATCTATATCTATCTATGGTTTTATTAGGGTCAGTAAATTCATAATAGGTTATACATCCATACTCTAGATTTCCATAAATTTAAAATAATTACTAGCCAAATTTCAAAAATTTGTGAAAATATGGTCCTTTTTTAAGTATTTTTCCATAAATTTGCTAAAATAGGTTACTTCTTGAAAGAATTCCTCAGAAATTAGTAGCCAATGGCGATTTTGGCTACCAGGAATGGAAACTTGATACTTGTCTACCCGATTTTGAGACTAGGAGTTAGTTTGGGTAAATTTGATTATAAGTTTTACAAAATCAGTCTCTTGGTTTTATTGTACAACTTACACTAAAACCATAAGGGTAGACAAGCATGCATATCCTGCTGATTACCCTGAAGAACCACCCTGAAAATACAGACCCTTGGTCACCAAGATGAAGAGTAGTTCTGAGTTGGAAATAACTAACATAAACTTCAAACATATCATTAGTGCCTTTATTCCTTAAAATCACCCCTTTATAAATCATATTAATAGGTCAGCAAAAATATCTTTTTTTCTTTTATATTGATGCACACAAAAATCTCACAAAAATAATCACCAAAGTCAAATGTAGAGTGTCTTTAAAATAAAATCACATCTGGTGACATTGGCAATGCCGAAGCTAATCTTATGGCGACAAAATTTCTAGTCAACTGACCTATATTTTCACAGCAAGTATACAATTCCTATGAGAAAGCAAGAGTTGTCTCCCTTTAAAGATTTTTGAGGCAATGTGTTTTAATCTGTAACTTTTTACATTGAGAAATAACATAGCTTTATACCAGTGATTTTTCTGGGTATCCACAGGGTCTGGTAAAGGGACCCATTCCCAATGCAAAAAAACATACATTTTTCCCAATTCTGTAGTAAAAAATTCCCAATTACTATGTTTATCAATTTTTTGAGAAAAAAAATTTCACAAGATCATCAACATCATATTCGGAGGATATCTCGTTCTGATAACGATTTCATCTATATTAACCCACATTTTGCTGGATGATTTATATAGAGACAAAAAAGACAGCGATATTTTGCTGTGAACACCGATATAATTGTTCAATTACCAGTATTCTAGTGGTCTAGAATTTTTATTATGTTGTTGTGATTTTCCCAAAATTACATTTTTTGAGCATTTTCCAAATTTTATACCAAGGTCCTTTTCCCAAAAAGGTCAGAAAAATCCCTGTATATTACACTTATAATACATAAACCTCTCAAAATATAACTGACTTGTGAACATGTACACCGTGTGTCATTATTGTGTCTAATATTTATCAAAAACTCCAAACAGACACAGCTATTATATATACACCCTGCACACATAAAACGTAACTCAGTTTATATAAACCTATTTTACATGGAAAAGTTATAATTGAAAAACAAGAGTTGTCTACCTTGACCATTTTCCCATCGTCATTGTACTTAAATTCTGTCAGTACTTTTATTCCCTTGTTTTCATCAATATGTTCCGATGATGGTGGCAATGCTCCTGCAAAATAATGCCGATATTTATTTATGCTCTTACAAGATTTATATAATATATGTATAAAGCTAAATAAATCGATAAAAAGTATGTTGTATAATTGACCAGAAGATATTACTTAATTAATAATTATAGATTTGTAATTGTTTAATTCAATTAAACAACCTGTGACACATGCAAACAAGAGGCTCATTAGGCCTGATGCCCTCACCTGATAAATAATAGCTCGAATGTCAAATGCAAAATCTTTCATAATAGTAACGATTTGAGGCTAAAATAGTAAAAATACTAGGCAATTTTGGGATTTTTTGGTATCTGTGACCTTGACCCTTGAACATATGGCCTTTATTAACATAACAAAATGATTGTGAGGCCAATACCTAATCTTCTAATATACATGCCTATACAAAGAGTTTATAGTTTTTGAGAATGTAACCATTTCAATATTGTTTTGCATCTGTGACCTTGACATTTGAACTCATGACCTTTTTCTATACATCAAAATTATTGTTACATCAATACCAACAATATTCCAATATACATGTCTATACAAAAAGTTTATAGTTTTCGAGATAATTAACCATTTCTGTACTGTTTTGCATCTGTGACCTTGATCTTTGAACCAATGCCTTTTTTCTATACATCAAAATGATCGTTGTATCAATATCTACAACAACTTAATATACATCCCTATACAAAGGTCAAAAAAAATAGGCCATGACCTTCACATTTTGAAGATAATACATGAATATGTCAAAATTGAAAACCCCATGTCATTATCTGGTCAAATAGTGAAGATATATCAATTTAAAGCTATTTTATGATTTTTTTCAAAATTAAGCGCAAAAACGCGTAGTCCGAATTTCACAATATGCTTAAGACTCTAGAGAAGCCAAATATCACATCAGATTCTTTTCCAATCATTGGTTTTGGAGAAGAAGATTTTTAAAGATTTTTGCATCCCTAGGTCACCTTGACTAAGTTATGGTAGCCATGGCAAAGCCATATACAAATCTGGCCCATATATACTTCTCACCAAGTTTCATTGAAACCTGTCTTGTAGTTTCAGAGATGTCGAAAATAGGTGTTAACAACGCACGCATACACATACACACACTGTGCTATGCCATAAGCTCACATGACCTTTTGGTCAGGTGAGCTAAAAAACAACTTTGTTCAATTTATTTTTTTTTTTTAAATTCCTGTCATATTTACTTAATTTTTCTGGAATTCTAGAACAGGGTTCATGCTGCCGTTCGTTTTTTTCGCAAAATGAGAAAAATAAATAAATTTGGCGATAAAAACTAAACATTGGCGAAAGTGATGGCAAAAAAAATGTTTACATCAACAGGTTCACTGCGCATCGCGGACATGAGCAGAGAGTTGTTACAGTAACTGGTTTCCGTCTCGCGTCTGTGTATATCAAACGATCAATCTAGTGAGTTCTGAATGGGTGTTTATTTGGGTCATCGAAACCATGCTCATGATGTTGAATAAAAGCCCACGTGTGAAGGTGTTAATTACAGGTGGAGTAATCCTTTAACGAGATTAATTAACGTTGTCAGCGAGTGTTTACCAAGCCGCGATCGGCGTCCGAGTAGTGTCCCAAGCGCATTTACAGATAAACAAGGTAATTTAGAACGATTTATTATCGGCGATAGATCTTTGGAAGCTGGTAAAAACAAATGAGCGCTTTTCGATAATTACGAAGCTTGTGCCTCATCTTTGATCAACCGATCGATCGACTTAACAATGGACATGCGAAGTCAAAGAAATCAGATTATTGGCAATTATGGTAAAACGTAAACCAACTGACGAAAAAAAAAAAAACGTAAACCAACTGACGACTTGAAGAAATTGACTAAAGCTCCAAAGTTGTCATCGAATAAAAGAAATAAAACAAGAAAACAGTTGTTGTTTTTCATGTCATCAGACATGCATTGTATTAGACAATTTTATTTCTCATAAATTTTCGCTAGAAATTACAATTAGATCAGAAAATATCTTTGGCCCAAAAAAATTATATTTGGCGAAAAAAAATAGTTTTGGAGAAAAAAAAGATTGAAGTCAGTGTGAACCCTGCTAGAAGGTTTTAATATTAAAATTTTTGGAATTTCATTGTCATCCATAATGGGGTCTGGAGTAAAAACTGTAGATGTAAACAAGTGTACACAGTTTTAAGTGTAATATGGCTGTCAACAGACACTTTATGCACACTCAATGTGACAGAATAATCACCTTGTTAATGGTTGAGAGTACGAGTCAGAGAAAATTGGTTGGTTAAATGTTGCTTGATGTCGCTTCATCAATTTATCAGCTATTCATGACGAGAATTATTTTATTAATCTCTATGTATTTATCTATGAACAAGATTGTGTATGCATGTGATGTACAAGTGTGTTTGCCTTGTACTGGCGCACACTAGGGCGGCTTTATGGTGCTAGCTAACAGTACATCACAGACAAGTGTACCACTCCCCTAGACCAGCCCTAGTCTTAAGAGGCGATATTCAATATTCGGACATTTTTTGCCTCTTTAGAGACCAGTTTTTATCCGTAGCCATCATCGTAGAAAACCAGTTGTCCGACAGAGTGATTTTGAAATCGGCGTCGTAATTAATCAAATTCCACTGGCAAAAAACTGCAACTGTTTAATTGGATTCATAAATACCTTAGCTTTCGATCGGTGATCTCTTATTAACCCAGTAACCTCCTCATATTTAAACATATCCTGTTAGTTCTCTGTTGTAATTGGTTTGTGAATTCATCCTGACACTATTTAATTTGCACATGCGCATTGAACGAGAAAAAGGTCGAGCTAATAGTACAGATCGAAAAAAATGTGAAAGAAACGAAACTGTTTATGACAGTATTGTTTAATAAAAACTTAAGGAGATCATGCATGTATAATGTATACATAATTGTGTACTTTATACGTGTTATAATAAGCATTACCGAACTAATGACGAGACGTTTGCGTAATTTTGTTTCGTTAATATTTCCCGTGCTCAAAGTTGAATAACACACCGAGCATGCGCAGTAATCACTGTTTATTATTAATTAAGTTGAAAGTTGATGGGAGTAGCTTAACGAGGCATTTTTTTTAAGGCAAATTGACATGGTTGGAGGAAATGAATGACGTCAATCGATAGAAAAGATATTTTCCTTTAAAACTATGTTTGATTTGGGTTTCAAATTAATTTTAACTACAGAAAAACTTAGTTTTTGCTAGGTTTTTTTTACAGCCGGGAAGAATCTACGAAGAAAGAGGGGGTTCAGATGAAGGCCCGTAAAAGGCAACATAAATGTCCGATTGAAAATAAGCCTTTGTAGGGTCTTTATTGAAGGCTACCACTCCCCCAGTCACATTATACTGATACCGGGTGAACTAGTAAATATAAATTAGTGAGGGTTATGATTATTCAGCTCCAAAATTGGGACATCTTGATTGACAATAAAAGAATTTGCATTTCATTCCTCAGATTTCTTCAGTTGTATAAATGTTTGCTTATCATCAAATCATTTGTGACTTGTTTTATTATCATGACGTGAGTGTGTGTGGATGGGGGGGGGGTTAAATTTAAAATAAATTTGACATATGGCGTAATTACCATCATCTCCAGCTTCAACCTGTTCGGCCCAGCTAATTGGCTTCAAGCTGAAAAAAGAAAGTAGTTTTAAACAAAGACAAACATTTGAAAAATAAAATACATAAATTCATAATGATACACAAAAAAGAGAAATTTCCTCACTCGTCTAAAGAAGGCATGTTTTCCACTTATTCACGACTTCCGTATTTCTATGCGCATGCACCAATTATGCCGAAAATTAAGATAGTCAAAAGTAGGTGATAAAAACATAAGAATAAAGTTACTTAAATGTTTTCCTTTTCATTAATGTTATTTATAGTTTGTTATCATTTTATATTTGCTAATTCTTCTTAATGAAATATAAATGAAATATAAATTATTTTATCATAAATAATAGGAGGTAAAAATAATCAAATTTTATCAGTTATGCATTACTGTTGAATATGGCGACTTCCTTGCAGCACTTTTCAATACAAGACTGTAAAGGTTTGCGTGTTTAATATGACTTTCCATATAAAACTAATATTTTTTTATTTGAAACACGGTTTTAATCCACATTCTTTCTTGCAAATTTGTTAATGCACGTTGTTCACACGTCTAATTTTAAAAATAGTCGGATGTGTGACGCTTGGTTCTAGCATAGTCTGCCATACATGACTGGGTATTGAAGCATCTTGGCCATGCAGACTGCTAGAGACAAATCAGTAACCTGGACTCTAGGTTGTCTTGATTTAATACACAACAAGTTTCTTTGTAAGAAAATATTGTAATGGGGCTGGGCTACTTTGAAAATTGCATTATTTTCACAGCAAATCCTGCGGGGCAGAAGTCTCAGTGGGTAAAGTCTGCCTTAGGAAATGGGCATAAACAAAATTGGTTGGTTAGATATAGTAATGGTGTTTGTATCTCTGTCCATCCATCAAACTGTTGTTCAGGCTATTACCGAATTGAGTTCAGTCAAACTTACTATGAAGTAGCAATTAAATAATCAGTGCTCCAGATAGAGCGCTTAATTGCATAATTACGCAAATCTTTTGGACAAAAATGCATTAAATTAAAAATCCATGCATCTTGGAATGCAAAACTAAAAGCTTGTTAAGAATTAGAATGTGACTTTGTGCGTATTCATGATAAACCATCTTGATGGCGAGACAACTCAAATTATATATAGTTGACTAATGTCAGTAATGATATTGATATACATAATAGTAGTTAAAAGTTTGTAAAAGGGAGATATTTATTAATAAATCTCCTGTACTTCTGTTAATAGACCCCTTTCACATTCCAATGCGCACGCGCTAAATTTTGCCAAACGCGGTTATCTCCCCTAAAATCGGAACTCTTTTATCAGCTCAGGGGGCAAGTCTACTTTCGCTTTACATAGTAAACAGCATGGACGTTTGATGTTCACTGGTTTAAACATAAATGTGTCGCCGATTTGACCATCCATCGACGTAAAACCAAAGCGAGAAGAACGATTATGTTCACCTGTAAAAGCGGTAGCCGTTAAAACTTATATTACTCATTTAATTCCATTCCAGATAGTGTCGTCTGACGGGTTAGGATACCCCTTCCCCGATATTGGTTGTGACGGGACAGTAACAGACTAACCACGACGGGGTGAGACTGTCTTTCCTTTCCCTCGGTATCGACAAGTGGTTATTTGGTAGAACAGAAAGAAATTATTTGATCCATTGTGAAATAATGAATCACAGAACATAAGACGGGCGGTGTTCATTCTAGAAGGCACATTGACCCCCTTATTTTGCAAAATGGCACTATTGTTAAGACCTTAGTAGCCATATTTGATAAAACATTAATGCAAAATATTATATCATGATGTTTTAGACAAAAGTTTTGAAAATGACCCATTCTGAAAAAATCTAAGATTCAACACTGAAGCTTTCAGTGAAGGAGTCCACTGTCTGAACAGTACTTGTTACAAGTGCCATCAAAACTAAAACATCATTTAATAATTTTTATTTCATTATATCCATTGTTTTGATTTTTATAACTGGTGTCTTAACATGTTATTATGTGGACCAATGTTAGCCTGTCAAAAGCTATACCATACATATCTGCTCCCACCAAACCAGTCTATTCTGGTCTAGCAGTATTCATGTAGCCTTATTCTAGCTGCTAAGATATATGTTTATCATACTCCACTGCCCAACCAAGATTCACTAAATCGTGCGCTAGCTATAGCCTGACAGTATCTATATAATATAATATTATACTGACATACCAAGAGAAAAACCATGCTTACACTTCTTTGTCAAAATCTACTGAGTTTTACACTGGCCAGTCAAGATTAATGCACAATTGCACTGGCCAGCCATAGCTGTACGGTGTACGTACTGACCCGTCAAAGCTATACTGTGTAGCTACTGACCTGTCAAAGCTGTACTGTATACATACTGGCTGGTCAAAGCTAAACTGTAAACATATTGACCTGCCAAGGCTATACTGTCTAAATACTGGCCTGTCAAAGCTATACTGTAAACATACTGACCCGTCAAAGCTATACTGTATACATACTGGCCGGTCAAAGCTATACTGTAAACATACTGACCCGTCAAAGCTATACTGTAAACATACTGACCCGTCAAAGCTATACTGTATACATACTGGCCGGTCAAAGCTATACTGTAAACATACTGACCCGTCAAAGCTATACTGTATACATACTGGCCGGTCAAAGCTAAACTGTAAACATACTGACCCGTCAAAGCTATACTGTATACATACTGGCCGGTCAAAGCTAAACTGTAAACATACTGACCCGTCAAAGCTGTACTGTTTACATACTGGCCAGTCAAAGCTATACTGCATCCAAGATGTATGCATGCTTGCACTGCCCTTACAAAGATTATTCCATACATGTACTGGCAGTCAGGCTCCATATATGCTTCTTAGTATTTATGTAAGCTTATATTGGCTAGTCAGTAATGTATCTATTTACCAGTGGATTGTAAAAACCAACTCTTCATGGTATTTATATACAATATTTGTGTGAAATACATATAGTGGCATTTTGTATCAAATTACAACTAGAGAAGCTTCTTTGTAGAGTATTTGTTCTGTAAATGGCTTTTGTGTTTGAATACAAGACCTGAGAAATGGAAGTGGTTACTATTGCATCTAGATATGAAAATTCTGCTGGTTCCAGTCATTCCTTATTTGAGATTTTCCTCAACTTGAATTTAGCAAATTTGAAAGCTTAATATTTTATTTAGTATTCAAGAAATCCATAAATTTAAGTTGTCATTAAGAAGATCATTCTTAAGTTTTTTACATTTATATTCCAATTTTGTTGAAACTTTATTTGTATAAAATTATTGTCAAAATTAAAAGTTGTCAGATTTCAATTAAGGAAAATCTTATAAGTTGAGAAATGATTGTTAAACTGGAATCAAATATGTAAATCCAACACTATACTTTTAAAGAATTCCCACTTAAATTAAAATTAAATGACAATCATGTCCTTTTAAATTCAGTTAGGATTGACTAGTTTCAGTGATTTGACTGATTATAAATTTGTTGATTTTGGAAGCAGAAAATGTCAATTTAGAATTATTTATGAAAGCTCTTTTCTGTGTACCTTTGTGTTTGGCATAACTGAGGTGTTGAATTTGTTAATAAAACAAACTTTTAGTGAATATGGATGGGGATTTTAGATTTAGATACAACCCTTTTGTAATGTAACACTACTGATTTTGAAACCCAATCTTCTTGATTTTCAGCTTGGTTCTTGCTATTTTGCACATTTTGTTGCACATACACTTTGAACAGTTGAGCTGCATTGAAAAACATAAAACCAAATTTGCATTTAATTTTCTGCCAATGATAATGCCTCATTCAGAAATGGGTGACCAAGGAAGACTGATTGGTGTGGTGTATACTGTTATTTTATATTCAAACTGATTACCACTTTGTCTTTGTGCCATATAGGCTTATTCTTTATAATTTGGTTATCTCCATACAACTGGTAAGATGGTTTGGTTATCTAAATACAACTGGTAAGATGGCTTTATTCAGTCATAAATAATTAAAATACAATACTTGACAGTGTCAAGTATTGTATTTTAATTATTTATGTCACAGAGAATACAAATCTAGACTCCTCTTTGCACCAATATATTGTATATATGCAGGTGGATAAATTGAAAATGAAGAAGGCTGTTGAAGTTTTGGAAATTTCAGCTGATAGCTCAGCACTGTCCCAGTGTCTGTATAGGTTCATGTTCTAACCACTGTTGGCAGTTTGAAGGTGATCCTTTGATACATGACCAGGCATTCATTTGGATTTAGCCCACTATTTTAATTTTATTTATTTTTCATTATTTTTTTTTTGTGTGTGGAAAATGTGCTTATTTTAAATATTAATATGTATGGTCCATCAGTTTTTTTTTTTTTTTTTTTTTTTTGCAATAGAATGAAACAAAGTATCATTACATGTACCCAGCCCTAACTCTATGTACACATGGAGTTCTGGTGAACTGATGTAATACTCTGAAGAAATAAAAAAAATTAACCTAAATGTTGCTGATTTGGAGTGGAAAAAAATTTGTTTAAAAGGAAGGAAGATTCCAAATATCAATTCAACTTTAAAATAAAAAAATCTTATTTTTACTAGATCTACCTAAATCAGAAAAATATAACTTGTCTCTGCCTAAATCATTCATGATGTAGTATGACCTAACCAAAATTATTCCACTAACAAGATTTAGCAGTAGTGTTATGTGACAATTATCATAAAGATACGCCATAAGAACTTTAGTTCGGTTAACGTTCACGTGTGTATAAAGTACAGTCCTGTCGAAAATTTAACACTAAGTTACCGAATATTGGTCCCAAATCTGGCTAATTCCTGTAGTTTCTTACATAAATCTGTATATCAGCTGTATATATCTCGGCAATTTTGGGCAGCTGCTATGCTTATCTCAACAGGTTTTTCTTTCTAGCGTCGAATCAACTTCGTTAGCTCAGTGTTAAACTTTCGACAGGTCTGTAACGTAGTTCTAATCGCGATTACTAGCTAGGCCTAGTCCCAACCCATCTTGTTTTCGCCAAAACACATGGGCGCCGCCATTGTTGTTATTGTTTTTGTGTGAATCACGTGGTCGAAAATAGTACTTGAAAATACAGACCGATCTAATCTGAGTCGTTTTGCGAGGAAGGACATTTTTTTAATGTTTGCCTGGCAGCCCATTTTATGCCATTGTCTCACTCGCGCACTTGCCCCCTGGAACAAAATCCCGCGAGGTTTTGTAAATTCGCGCGAGACTTAGTCTAGAAATTTCGCTGTCGTCAGTAGATACAGGGCATGCGCATTTGAATGTGAAAGGGGTCTATTGTAATGCACAGGATACATAGCAAAGCACATCGAAATGAACACGCCAACTCATTCTGTTTATGGTAAATAAAAACAAATTATCAATGTTAACTGCAAAATTTAAGAAAATAAACATCACTTATCGATGTTAAAGTTTGTGAATCAAACTTATATAAGCAGCCGCGATAAAATTGACATTCCGTAATTTTTAATAGTGTAATATTTGCGATTTTTCTTTCAATTTGTGAAATTAGCAAACATTTTCCATCACACAAAAAGTACCACGTTTAATGTGAATTAGAGAAGTGCTCTAATGATTTATCCTTGCAGAACAAGTCAAATAAAATGAAAATTAACTAGATACAGAATATTTGAAACTAAACATAATTCTAATTTAAAAAAATATTGATGATTTTCAGTATTGATTTAACCATATTAAGCATTGCTACAAAAACCTGCACTTCATGAAGAATTACACCTTAAAAATTATCTGGAACACTGGCAATATCAAGTACAGATGTGCATATTGTCAGTTGGTTTTGATTTAAGAATTTTCCATGAAGTTATGGCACTTATGAAAATTGTTTCAAAAATATCTTCTTATTTTTGAAATACCGTAATTGCATTTAAAAGTTGTGCTACTTTTGAATACATTATTTCATAAAAGTTTAAAAGTCTGACATGGCAGATCTGTTATTTTAAGGTATAGGTACAGTACTGTTTAACAGTTATGAAATATTTTCCACGATGCCCAATTTGTTATTGTATTAAAAATGAAGAACAGAGAAAATGTCAAAAAGATTTGCAATTGGTTTCCCTTCCTATAAAGATGTCATTAAAAGTGATTTTGTTTGCATCAGTAGTTTCCCCAGGGAAAAATGACTGAGTGATTTATTTATTTATTTGTTTATTTATTTGATTTTACAGCTGCTTTGAGTGATGTACTGACAGCATTCAGACAGCCTGCTAATGCAATGAGACTGGATGAAGCTAAAGATAATGCAGGAAATGATATGCTTAGATCTATGCAAATTGTCTTTCCTATAGCAACACAGATCCAGATGGAAATTATAGAAAAATATGGATTTCCTCCTGACGGAGATGGTAATATTGTAATTCTCTAATTTTATAAACATTGAAACCAGTTTTGTATTTTATATAGAAAGAGTTCTATTTGTGCATTCGATCCTTACATTAAAATAATGTTAAATTTGACTTTAATACATGTGTATGGTGGGGGAAGTATTACAAAATGATCTCTTACTGTTATATATAAGTAACAGGTAGGAGAAAACCTGCAAGGTTGGACCAGGGATTGAACTTGAGACCTCCCACACTATAGGCGAGTGATCAACCAACTGAGCTACTCAGACTGCCACATACACATTGATAACAAATTTTCTGCAGCCTGGACCTGTTTTAAAACAACAGTCTATCTGTTTAATTGGATTAGATGACCAATTTATGGTTATTCACAAACTGAGTGATTAATTTTCTCAAAACTGTTAACACCACAGAAACATGAACAAAGTTGAACTGGACATTTTTTAGCTCAGATGAGCTATTGCCATCTATCTCCATCCATTGTTCGCCATGCATCATCCATTTTTTGTAAATTTTTCACATTTTAATCAACTCCTCCAAAACTACTGGGTAGTAAACCAAATTGGACGATGTTTGATAATAATAATGATGTCTAGGTAAGGGTTTTCAGATTTGCACAATTGAAGGGGTTATGTCCTCTTGGGGTCCCATTAAAAAGACTTTAAAAAAAATCTTCAATGAACATACAAGAGATATAGTTTAGATATTTCATATAAAACATACTTAGGGTACCTAGTGTCAGATTTCCACAAATCATAGTTGCAGTGTAGTGTTTGTGTATTAATGATGTCAATATTGAGCGTGTATTTTGTTCTTTATTTTACAGGTATAATAAGGTTTACCCAAGCAGTAAAAATTTATGAAAAACAAGACCCTGAAGTGGCACATCTAAGTAATGAAGTTAGAACTGTTTTAATGCCTGGTGTGTCTTTAATGAGAGAGGGAAACTTAGCAACGTGACAAGTGTGATAGTAGACAAACAACCTTTTAAATTTTTAAATCTTTTAAGTTTTATATGAATTTATATGATATATCAATACTTGTTTAGAATGCTTCACTGTGAATTTTGTAAAGTTCTAGGATACATAAGTGTGATCTCTCTAGGACCCAGAAAATCTATCGTCTTATTGCTAGTCTAGGACCAGTAATTTCTAAAATCTACCAGAGCATGACAAAGACACAGAGGTCCTGACCAATAACTACAGAAATCTACCAGAGCAAGAAAAAGACTTATAGTTCCAGACCAACAACTTCAGAAATTTACTAAAACAAGTAAACATCTAGAGATTCAGGTTCTGAAATCTACTGATAGACAATTAACCAAATTCTTAAGGGCCAGAAAATTGGTTATATGGTGGTCAGATTTATTAATAGCTCTAAAACCTGGTGGTTCTGGACCAAACTTGATGGTTCTGGACTAAACCTTATAGTTCTGGACCAAACCTGATGGTTCTGGACTAAACCTTATAGTTCTGGACTAAACCTGATAGTTCTGGACTAAACCTTATGGTTCTGGACCAAACCTGATAGTTCTGGACTAAACCTTATGGTTCTGGACCAAACCTGATAGTTCTGGACTAAACCTTATGGTTCTGGACTGGAGACTAGTAAAATATTTGGAGTCCTATTGCCTTTATTATGTTAGTTAAAATATATGTATAGATTGTTTAAGATCTAAAATACCTTTTGTTTATGTATGCAGTACTCAGTATAAAAAATGTTTTATGTCATCTTTAAATTGACATTTAAGGTATTAAATATACCCTTTGTTACAAAAACAACACATTTACTCCCAAGTCCTAGCAAGTGGGGAGGGTGGCCAACCAGTTATAAGGAATTACTTTACTCATAAACATCACAGCATCTCTTGATACATTAGTTCAGGTACATCCTAGTGGTTCAAGCACATCCCTGTTAAGATGAATTGTCAGTTCACTTACTGTCCCCCAGGTTTGTATTTTTTCCATCTACTCCAGTTTCTTCCACTATTTCAGGACTGATCATCTTGATATAATTGAAAAAATCTTGACTAGGAATTTAAATACCATTATTTCACTCCACTTCAGAATTGACGGTCTCAATATAAGTGAAAGAATATTGGCAAACATAAAACACCATTATGTCACTGTATAATCAAGCTACAGCTCTATGTGCCATTGAACAAAACTGCTTCTTTGCTGAAAGTCAGAAGTCACAATGTATCAACAACATACTCTCAATGATAGATAAGTAGTCCTGTCTGTATTTTCCACTTCATTGCATATTATACTTTCGGAACATATGTGTTACTGTAAACATATTTACTTTCGCGGTGTTCTAATTTTCGCTTATTTCACAGTCAATTGCTTTGCACGAAAATTAATACCATGTGAAAATTATATAATTATATAATGCTTATTGTGTTAAAGTGAATATTTCAAAATCTCGAAAATTTAACTATGCGGATATGTCTAAATTTCCTATACTGTGAAAATAAATACATGCAAACTTAAGTATGTTTACAGTACCTTTGGTTTATATATGTACATGCGTGTGTGTGTCATTGTTAAATACCAGCTTTATGACCCTCTTCTGTATTTAGGGACACTATGTGGGGGTTGTTCTTTATGTAATGCCTATTGTACAATATCAGACTTTAGCAGATGTACAAAATTCCCCAGAGATTTTGGGCCTAATGATTTTACATGGTACCCTTGATATTTGAACTATAAAAGTCTGATAGACCTGGAGTTGTTTACAAGGATATTGCTACTTGTTCTATATGATAAGATAATTGCAAATGGACCTATTTGGTTTTATGTGGGACCTGCCAATAATAAAGACAAAAGGTCCTGGACCTTCCATTACAAAACATAATTTTGAACCTCTGTATTACACTTGATTCCATAACTTTGGTGAATTTTACAAGTATCCTTACATTTCTATTATATTTGCTGGTGAAGAAGATTAGAAAGCACAACATCTGTTTTTATTGATTGATTTACATGATTAGAAATGTTAAAGCGTTTACATTACACATTAATATTTGATTTTAGCATTTGTTCTTTCCTGTTCTTGCACATTTATTTACTCAAACAGAGTGAATTTCAATGTTTTAAAATTCTGGATGTTTCAGTTATGCAGTGAATCTTCCATACATTATCATTCAATGTTGTCAGTTAAATTTTAGAATTTTAAAACGGATTGTTAATGAGAAAAAATCTAAAAGAAAAATCGAGAAAATAGATTTAGTGACTTCTAACTGGTATGATGATAAGTCAGGTGAAAGGTGGATCAAAAGAAATACAAATGTACTAGTAGTAGTATTTTTACATTTTCTTATACTAGGTTTCCATAAATTTAAAATAATTAGTAGCCAAATTTCCAAAAATTGTGAAAATATAGTCCTTTTTAAAGTATTTTTCCACAAATTTGCTAAAATAGGTTACTTTTTAAAAGAATTCCTCAGAAATTAGTAGCCAATGGCGATTTTGGCTACCGGGAATGAAAACATAGCTTATAATACCTGGGAAAATTATCCCTTTTTATTTCCTTTCATGCATTCTTTTCCATCTTTAGTTTCTTTTATATTTTAAATTTAAATAGTCTTATTTTGTTAAGAAATTTAAATGATTTAAATGAAAAGTGATTAAAATGTAATAACTTGTTTGCAGTTCATTTTTATGTAGTGGTATAATGATAGCATCATTGTCTTATAAAATGAAACAATAGTAACATATCTGACTTGTTATCTAAGGACTAATGTGATGTTACCATCAGGGTGTTAGCATAAGAATGAATAAAATCTTAAAAATGGTTTAATAATCACTTCCACCCTTGTATTGGGTCTAATGCCTTTATGAAATCATGTAATTGTGTCAAATGTCTTTGTAAAATCATTAAATTTGTCTGAAATATCATGTGATTAAAATCAATTACATTACTAGTATAATATCAATCTGATTTAACTTATTTGATGTCTCTGTGTCGGGGATTGCCCTGGGTATATTTGACCTCCCATAGTTCCATGTTCCTTTCACTCAATGTCTTTATAAAATCATTTATTTTTTTCCGTGTTCATCAAGATTTCTTCATTCATTACTGAAAGTGCAATATATTCATACACTGCCTCCACAATTTGTTTAATATTTGTATTTTTGTCATGTAGAAGGGTCTGTTTATTACATTTTTTGTACTGCCCTATATTTGTCATTTACTACACTGATTTGTTATTAAGAAAGTGGTATAAGAATGAAAGTAAATATATTGCAAGAAAATATTGAATTCTTAGAAATCATGCTCTTTAGGTCTCTTGTATTAAAGAAGTAAAGGCATTAATGTGTCTATAGACTATAGTTTCAAATGGAATAACAAGATAGTTTGTATCATTGTTTCTGAATGGAATATTCTTTGGTTGGTAATTATTTGAATCTCAAAAAATGAAATCAAAATGTTAGTAATGTTCTGAATATGAATTAAATATGATTTGATAAGATGAACTTTGTTTAGTGAACTTTATAATGGTTGATTAATCATAATCACATATACTTATAATCTGTCTTTAATGAACCACTGGGGTAGCTCAGTTGGTAGAGTGCTCACTTCATAAGTGGGAGGTGGTGGGTTCGAACACCAACCAGGTCTGACCCAACACTTGAAATGGGTAGTGACTGTTCTTTTGCCAAGCACCCGACATTATAAAATGAAAGTCACAGTTCTACCGAATGGGAACTTAAAATAATATGCGTCACTGTAGGCTTGGCACGATTAAGAACCCTGCTGTATTATGCCATCAGCACAACACACAGGCAAAATTTCTGCAACTTCGACTATAGCTGGCTACGTCTTGATATAAGTAAAAAATTCTTGATTGGGGCGTTAAACATTATTACTCAACTCTGTCTTAAATGTCATGTAATAAAAATCAAAATGCATTACTAGTGTAATATCACTCTGATTTATCTAATTTGAAGTCTCTATGTCCAGGATTGCCCTGGATTTATTTGACCTCCCATAGTCACTCAATTTTGATTATATACATGGCAGTTGTAGCAAGCTAAACAGGAGATGCTTACCCTTCCATAGCACCCGGCCTCACTTCCATGGTGGAAGTTGACATGTCTAACCTTACTTGTCAGTTTCAAAGTTTTCACTTTGCTTCTGGATTGCGATTCCGACATGGATTAGTATGCTTGTGTTTGATTTGTATGTCACTGTATACACTGATCAAAGATTTATCATCATAACTATATGTTGATAACCTTTATGCCATAAGAATGTGAGAATTACTTGGTAAAACACATTTAGAATTTTACAAAATTCTAGAAACTAAAAACAAATCATGGAAATGAACTTGAAGACAGGTTGAGGCGTCATTTGGACTAAAACGGATTGTCTTTATTCACATTAGACGGGAGGGCTTTATATAGAGGGTCATGATATAATACAATTTATTGGTGATACTTGTAGTTAGCTAAACAGGAGGTGCTTACCTTTCCGGAGCACCCGGCCTCACTTCCCTGGTGAAAATCCACGTATCTAACCTAACTTGTCAGCTCCAAAGTTTTAACTTTGCTTCTGGATTGTGATTCGGTCATGGATTGGTATGTTTGTTTTTGATTCATAAATGTCCAAGGACACAACAATATGAACTTTGAAGATTACGTTTTGTATATTTATCAACCAAATATGAATTTGTCCGAGACTTTATATACATGAATTTATTATTTGACAAGAAAAAAACGTATTTAGATATTGTATACATGTAAAACTCAGATTTTAATAAAATTAGTCTTTAACACAGGCAAGAGCCGAAAAGCGTCTAATCAGTTACGGTATGTTACGACATTGCTTACTACATTAGTTTTGACAACCATTCTATTGATTTAATTTCTTTTTTTCGTCGTCATTTTAACCACTCGAGATTATTTTTATCAATAAGGACAATATGTTATGGTATTAAATTTCACGTCCTTGTTTTGCGATTTTTTGACCGTTTTTTTTGGGTATCTATATCTCCTTTTTTTACTTAAGATCTTATGGTTACTCTCGTTTGATATTTAGACATTCTATACATCTTCATACCAATTTTTGCACTAGGATGGATGTTGGTGTTGTTAAGATAATAATAATATTATTAATACTATAGGTCGCGCACGATCTGATGATGGCATAGTGTTTATGTTTTGGGCGAGTCCATTATTATAAATAGG
The DNA here is from genome assembly GCA_021292105.1 of Anadara kagoshimensis. NCBI lineage: Eukaryota > Metazoa > Mollusca > Bivalvia > Arcoida > Arcidae > Anadara > Anadara kagoshimensis. The sequence continues at coordinate 41,914,302 of CM037859.1, read as the reverse complement.
GGACTGACAAATGTCAACGAAGTTTCTGTCATTTGCCATGTTAAATCTTCGGATAATCTGATGTCTTTACTTAGAAGATCAGACCTAAATTCACTCGCAATGACATAAATTTTGTCTTCCCAACGTGCAAGTTTGACTATAATTTGTCAAATTCGATGTACTTCTAAAATGTCTTGTTCCTTGAATCATCCTTTGTTGATTTCGTGGCATGGAGAGTCAGGTATTAACTGGTTGTAACAGTATGCCCTTGCTACGGTGGCTGATTTAGGACACGCATTTTAAAATTTTTACCTCGAGCGCTCAACTTAAGATCTCGAGCGCTCGACATACTATCTCGAGCACTTGACTTACTATCTCGAGCGCTTGACTTATTTTCTCGAGCGCTCAAATTATACGATCTCGAGCGCTCAAATTATTTGATCTCGAGCGTTCTACTTACTACCGCGAAATGCTGCAATGGCAATGAGCAAGAAGAAACAGGAACTTGGAAAAGTTAGAGTGTATGTATAAAAGCAAATTCTCTCTCTCTCTCTCTTTCTCTCTCTCTCATTCTCTCTCTCTCTCTCCTCAAAGTTTTTATTGAAGCAAATAAGCTCTCTTTCTTTCTCCCCATTCTCTCTCTCTCTCTCTCTCTCTTTTTTTTTCTCTCTCTCTCGCGCGCGCGCTTTCTTTCTTTTCCGAAACCCTCTCTTCAAATTACTTTATGGACGCAAATTTTCATCTCTCTCTCTCTCTCTCTCTCTCAATTTGTATTGAAGCAAATAAGCTCTCTTTCTATCTCACCGTCCGCTCTCTCTCTCTCTCTCTATCTCGCTTTCTTTCTTTTCCGTTTCCCTCTCTTCAAATTACTTTATGGACGCAAATTTTTATTTTTTCTCTCTCTCTCTCTCTCTCTCTCATCAAAGTTTGTATTAAATGAAAATAATTTAGACCCACTTTCCCATTATAGTTTGTATGGAAGCAAATTAGCCCCCTACGCCTCTCTCTCTCTCTCTCTCTCTCTCTCTCTCTCTCCTCTCTTCGTACCATCATAAAGAAGATAAAAGTTCAATTGAATTTTAAATACTATATTAGATTTAAAGAAATTGTCTTGACAATATTTGGTTACCTATATTTATATCATATCACTATAAAATATATCTACAGCATAGTCAGCATCATCCCCGGATTCACATAAACTCTTTGTATTCGAGTTGTATCTACTGCCATCAATTGGTTTAACTTCTCAAAGGTTCTTCTTTATAACATCTTCAAATAAGCAATGCATTAATACTTTGTTTTGAGTTCCCATCAACAAGTTTTATTTAATTTGGACATTTATGGTAACAGTTAGAAGAGTCAAATTAAATTTTGTTTAAAGAAAATAACCAATTCAATACACTGAAACCATACTTTCAAAAACTCGATTATATCCGACATACTTTCAGAAAAAAATGCTAATCAACGGAAATATCGGACCAGTTGTGATGACATTTAGTGTGTAATTCCCCTTTCATCTCTTATGGAAATAAATAATTAGCTGATTTTACAATGATGTTTAAAGCTGTTGTTTCATTAAATAAGACTTGAGAAGAAACAGTTTATTTATCCCAGTGAGGCACTTATGGTTAAAACACCAATAATTTAGTATTACCACCCTACCTAAAATCTCTTATATCTTGACGTCAGAAAATAATTACGTTGACCGCAAAACATGTACACTTTTTCAAAAATTTATTAGGACATTTCTGGTCTATCTACAGAGAAAAGATGGATCTGTGGAGTTTCCTGAGACAAGAAAGACAGACAGATGAATTGACTATCGACAAACTGAAAGCAGAAGGGGTAACTATCTTCTATTTTACAATTATATTTATCACATGGGTGGCTCAATGGTCTGCTTCGAGAGCCAGGAAGATCGTTTTTACGATCCTATGTTGGGTCATGCATAAGAAGTTTTTAATATATTACTTGGTGAGTGTTACACTTTTCTGTGGCGTGTTGGCTTTATAATTTTGAGTTAGCACAGTTGTTCTGTGTATACACTTTTAAAAAACTGAAAATCAAACATATTCGTTCATAAATGAACATTTTCTTAGAGTAACCTTTTCTGATCTCGTCACGATAGCTGAAAGAATACTAAGGCGACGTTAAACACCATTACTACTAAATCTTATTGGATATTTCTGAAACCATTAGCTGGATACAAACTGGGTACATTTGTTTTATTAACTCGTTATTATTGTCTTATTTTACACTTTACATTCGGCAACGTCCTTGTTTGAACATAATTCGAAAGGTGTAAACACACACACACACACACGCACACACAAACACACACACACACCCTCTCTCTCTCTCTCTCTCTCTCTCTCTTTCTCTCTCTCGTTTATATATATATATATATATATATATAATATCAATTTCAGATAGATCAGTCCACGCTTCGGTACATGAAAGATGAAGACCTCAACCAGTTTCTACCACGTATGGGTGACCGTATAGCAGCAAAAGAGTTTTGCAAGAAGTTACAGAATGAACCAGACATTGAAAAACGATCTCTTTTTGATAGGCTTCGAAAGAAATTCCGATGTGAAAACGTTGACAACAGGAAAGGTGTAGGAAATAAGCATGCTGCAAAAACTAACAGGATAGTTGAAATTGGTTGGATGCATTTTGATGATAATCTAAAAATGTACAAGCAAGTAAGGAGCCGTTCTGGTGGAGGTACAAGACTGGTTCGTGTTGACAAATCTTCAAAGAAAGATGTAATTCTGTCTATTGCAAAAGATCGTTTTTCCCTGGAGGGATATCTAAAACAGGCCCATTATCTGATTTCGAATTTAATCTGTGCGATTTTAAACAATCGGAAGTGATGGACAGTACTGTTGGAGAACTTTACGAACTATATGGTGTAAGAACTCTCAGATTTTATATGTGTTCTAAGCGCAGGGAAGTTTTAAGCGACAGTTCTGACACTGATTTTCCAGTTTTCAGAAAAACGCGGTTACATAGACGCAGTAGATCACAAACGCAAACCGAAGACAAGGAAAGCACAACTGTGTTTGACGCAACATTAAATGACCGTCACACAGCAGAGAGTACAATAACTCAGGCACAGACAGTTACAACATCTTCATCTGAATCAGTTTACACACCTTCATTTGTATCTTCTAGTGGTGTGTTTGAAAACTATAAATCGTCAACTGAATCTGTATCCTTTGGCAATGTAGATGTTGTTTCTCAAGATATAGGTTCTCCAGAAACAATTGCCTCCTTTACAAGTCAAAATAGTACTGAAACTTGTGAAGTTGACACAACAGAGATTGTTCCATATATACGTCTATTTCCTTCCGAAGATACCGACAGTTTTACAGAACCTGTTTCAGTGTCTATACCACAGACAATTGGCGAGGACAGTATCCTACCTGATGTATCTGAAAATATTGTCATCTCTTATAGAGATAATGAAGTATCATTTGGGCCTACTTCAACTCCTAGAACATCACAATTTGATGATACCATTTCATGGACTCCACCACTACAACCAAATTCTATTACTATTGATAATTCACCGACAACTACACGTACAATAAAAGTTCGTAGAGGAAATGCTTTAACTGATCTGATCAAAGCCTTTTCTGATGAATCAATATTAGGCGACGAAGTAAGTGTTCAAAGAATTCTTGAAATGGACAAAGAGAGATAGGATCAGGCATTGGAGTTTTGTTGGACTGTTTGGTCGAATTCTGGACTGAATTTTACGAGCGCTGTACTACAGGACTTAAAGAAAAGATTCCGTTTCTTAGACATGATTTTAGAGAGAAGGAATGGCGATCGTGTGCACGCTTATTTCTTTTTGGATGGGCTCATTTTAAATACATTCCAGTGTTACTGTCTAAACATTTCATCAAATGCGTAATTGGTCAAAGTTCAGATCATTTATCTAAATCCTTTCTTAACTACATAAGTATGGACGAAAGCAAAATACTAAAAAATGCTTTGGAGAATTATAGGGAAGTTGATGAATCAGACTTATTAGACGTTCTGGACAACCATTCTTGTAAGAAAAGTCCAACGTCAGAAAACATCGAGGAGATAATCTTTGAGCTTGCACATAAAGAGCTAGTGCAAGAGCCAAAGTTTATCATTGATTGCTGGAAAGATATCTTGTTGCCATCACCGTTTGCTAACATTTCACAATTAGAATTGGACGAATTTTACGACGAACCTATTCCAACGTCTAAAAAGATTATACAACGACTACACATTAATGCATCAAATTCAGTTCAGAATGATACTGCAAACCATTTGAAGCGTTATCTACGTGAAGCTGATAGGTCAACACTTGAAAGATTCATGCGCTTTTGCACAGGGAGCGATTTACTCGTCAAATCTAACGAAACAATTACTATTGAATTTTTAACCATGTCAGATTTTGAACGCAGGCCTATAGGAAAGACGTGTACCCAAACACTCGAATTAGGAGAAAACTATCCAAACTACCCAGAATTTCGAGCTGAAATGAACAGTGTTCTTAAAAGTAACATTTGGGTTTTTGATTATGCCTGAATTGTTTGAGTACTTGGATATGCCGAACACATTTTTGATGCAACATTTGGGATATAGGGTAATCTTTTTGTTGAACATTTGTAATTACTTCTCTTTAATATTGCATTTTATTCACTTGGTATGTTCAGTTTTGAGTTCGGCAAACTTGATATTCAAATGTCTTATTCCAGTGAAAGTACACATGCACAATTACATTTGTCTTGATATTAAAAAAACACAAAATACTCTTGTTTTGAGAGAAAAGTTTACTTTTAATTATTGTAATAACGTTTGCTACCGTTCATTAGGGCTTCAGATAAAGCCTTAATTCGTGTTCTTTCTTTTTTTCCATTTAAAAGCTTTACTGCACATAATCATTTGACATACAGTCATTAAGTGGTGATCGTTTCTGGTGTTGGTTTAACTAATAACAAATATAATCTAGTTACAGATAATCTGTGTGATTTTTAAAAGAATGATTTTCAGAATTTTCCATATTTACCTTACCTGTTTTGTTTATATGCAAAGCCATGCAGGGCACTATATTATACCCCCGCTCGAAGGGGTCGGGGTATATAGTATTGATGTTGTCCGCCCGTCTGTCTGTTCACCCGTCTGCCTTTGCAATAGCTTTTTATCCGCTACTCCTCCAAAGTTATTGAAAAGATTGATTTCAAACTTTGTCGACATATACATTAGAAGATGTAGATGCTTTAATACTTGAATTGTATCTCATAACTTTGTATCCGCTACTCCTTCAAACTTTTTTAAAGAATTTACTTCAAACTATGTGGACATCTTCATAGGATGATATAGATCTGCATGTGCATTTTTTTTGCTGAACTTTGTATTTTTTTTATTGTTTGAGAATTCAGTTCTTACTTTACAATCTGTTTGTATATATATATATACACACACACATATATATATATATATATATATATATATATATATATATATATATATATATATATATATATATATATATATATATATTCTATATACTTCTGTTTATGCAACTGATAGATGTGCATGTGTTTTTAATAATTGAATGTTACATTTTGTTGGAGATTGTCCCTTTTCAATTGGTACGGAAAATATGTGTTTTTGTTATTTTTTCAATTCTTTACAATTTGTTTCTCTCAGATAAAATTATTTGAAATTTGACTCTTTGTTGCAGTTCGAGTAGGCGGGGGGTACTCGCGGTTGTCCCTTGGACTACTGAAAATCTAGTTGTTAAAGTTTTAATGTAACTTTCATTTTAGTGAAATAATCATTTGTGACAATATGCACCATATTTTTTAGTTTAGTTAGAGAGGTTTAAGTTGATGTCGTTGTTTCGAGCTAACAATTTGGTGTAGAGAAGGGTCTGTTTATTACATTTTTTTGTACTGCCCTATATTTGTCATTTACTGCACTGATTTGTTATTAAGATAGTGGTATAAGAATGAAAGTAAATATATTGCAAGAAAATATTGAATTCTTAGAAATCATGCTCTTTAGGTCTCTTGTATTAAAGAAGTAAAGGCATTAATGTGTCTATAGACTATAGTTTCAAATGGAATAACAAGATAGTTTGTATCATTGTTTCTGAATGGAATATTCTTTGGTTGGTAATTATTTGAATCTCAAAAAATGAAATCAAAATGTTAGTAATGTTCTGAATATGAATTAAATATGATTTGATAAGATGAACTTTGTTTAGTGAACTTTATAATGGTTGATTAATCATAATCACATATTCTTATAATCTGTCTTTAATGAACCACTGGGGTAGCTCAGTTGGTAGAGTGCTCGCTTCATAAGTGGGAGGTGGTGGGTTCGAACACCAACCAGGTCTGACCCAACATTTGAAATAGGTAGTGACTGTTCTTTTGCCAAGCACTTCGACATTATAAAATGAAAGTCACAGTTCTACCGAATGGGAACTTAAAATAATATGCGTCACTGTAGGCTTGGCACGATTAAGAACCCTGCTGTATTATGCCATCAGCACAACACACAGGCAAAATTTCTGCAACTTCGACTATAGCTGGCTACGTCTTGATATAAGTAAAAAATTCTTGATTGGGGCGTTAAACATTATTACTCAACTCTGTCTTAAATGTCATGTAATAAAAATCAAAATGCATTACTAGTGTAATATCACTCTGATTTATCTAATTTGAAGTCTCTATGTCCAGGATTGCCCTGGATTTATTTGACCTCCCATAGTCACTCAATTTTGATTATATACATGGCAGTTGTAGCAAGCTAAACAGGAGATGCTTACCCTTCCATAGCACCCGGCCTCACTTCCATGGTGGAAGTTGACATGTCTAACCTTACTTGTCAGTTTCAAAGTTTTCACTTTGCTTCTGGATTGCGATTCCGACATGGATTAGTATGCTTGTGTTTGATTTGTATGTCACTGTATACACTGATCAAAGATTTATTATCATAACTATATGTTGATAACCTTTATGCCATAAGAATGTGAGAATTACTTGGTAAAACACATTTAGAATTTTACAAAATTCTAGAAACTAAAAACAAATCATGGAAATGAACTTGAAGACAGGTTGAGGCGTCATTTGGACTAAAACGGATTGTCTTTATTCACATTAGACGGGAGGGCTTTATATAGAGGGTCATGATATAATACAATTTATTGGTGATACTTGTAGTTAGCTAAACAGGAGGTGCTTACATGTACCTTTCCCGAGCACCCGGCCTCACTTCCCTGGTGAAAATCCACGTATCTAACCTAACTTGTCAGCTCCAAAGTTTTAACTTTGCTTCTGGATTGTGATTCGGTCATGGATTGGTATGTTTGTTTTTGATTCATAAATGTCCAAGGACACAACAATATGAACTTTGAAGATTACGTTTTGTATATTTATCAACCAAATATGAATTTGTCCGAGACTTTATATACATGAATTTATTATTTGACAAGAAAAAAACGTATTTAGATATTGTATACATGTAAAACTCAGATTTTAATAAAATTAGTCTTTAACACAGGCAAGAGCCGAAAAGCGTCTAATCAGTTACGGTATGTTACGACATTGCTTACTACATTAGTTTTGACAACCATTCTATTGATTTAATTTCTTTTTTTCGTCGTCATTTTAACCACTCGAGATTATTTTTATCAATAAGGACAATATGTTATGGTATTAAATTTCACGTCCTTGTTTTGCGATTTTTTGACCGTTTTTTTGGGTATCTATATCTCCTTTTTTTACTTAAGATCTTATGGTTACTCTCGTTTGATATTTAGACATTCTATACATCTTCATACCAATTTTTGCACTAGGATGGATGTTGGTGTTGTTAAGATAATAATAATATTATTAATACTATAGGTCGCGCACGATCTGATGATGGCATAGTGTTTATGTTTTTGGGCGAGTCCATTATTATAAATAGGGGACTGACAAATGTCAACGAAGTTTCTGTCATTTGCCATGTTAAATCTTCGGATAATCTGATGTCTTTACTTAGAAGATCAGACCTAAATTCACTCGCAATGACATAAATTTTGTCTTCCCAACGTGCAAGTTTGACTATAATTTGTCAAATTCGATGTACCTCTAAAATGTCTTGTTCCTTGAATCATCCTTTGTTGATTTCGTGGCATGGAGAGTCAGGTATTAACTGGTTGTAACAGTATGCCCTTGCTACGGTGGCTGATTTAGGACACGCATTTTAAAATTTTTACCTCGAGCGCTCAACTTAAGATCTCGAGCGCTCGACATACTATCTCGAGCGCTTGACTTACTATCTCGAGCGCTTGACTTATTTTCTCGAGCGCTCAAATTATACGATCTCGAGCGCTCAAATTATTTGATCTCGAGCGTTCTACTTACTACCGCGAAATGCTGCAATGGCAATGAGCAAGAAGAAACAGGAACTTGGAAAAGTTAGAGTGTATGTATAAAAGCAAATTCTCTCTCTCTCTCTCTCTTTCTCTCTCTCTCATTCTCTCTCTCTCTCCTCAAAGTTTTTATTGAAGCAAATAAGCTCTCTTTCTTTCTCCCCATTCTCTCTCTCTCTCTCTCTCTCTCTCTCTCTTTTTTTTTTTTTTCTCTCTCTCGCGCGCGCGCTTTCTTTCTTTTCCGAAACCCTCTCTTCAAATTACTTTATGGACGCAAATTTTCATCTCTCTCTCTCTCTCTCTCTCTCTCTCTCTCAATTTGTATTGAAGCAAATAAGCTCTCTTTCTATCTCACCGTCCGCTCTCTCTCTCTCTCTCTCTATCTCGCTTTCTTTCTTTTCCGTTTCCCTCTCTTCAAATTACTTTATGGACGCAAATTTTTATTTTTTCTCTCTCTCTCTCTCTCTCTCTCTCTCTCTCTCTCTCTCTCTCTCTCATCAAAGTTTGTATTAAATGAAAATAATTTAGACCCACTTTCCCATTATAGTTTGTATGGAAGCAAATTAGCCCCCTACGCCTCTCTCTCTCTCTCTCTCTCTCTCTCCTCTCTTCGTACCATCATAAAGAAGATAAAAGTTCAATTGAATTTTAAATACTATATTAGATTTAAAGAAATTGTCTTGACAATATTTGGTTACCTATATTTATATCATATCACTATAAAATATATCTACAGCATAGTCAGCATCATCCCCGGATTCACATAAACTCTTTGTATTCGAGTTGTATCTACTGCCATCAATTGGTTTAACTTCTCAAAGGTTCTTCTTTATAACATCTTCAAATAAGCAATGCATTAATACTTTGTTTCGAGTTCCCATCAACAAGTTTTATTTAATTTGGACATTTATGGTAATAGTTAGAAGAGTCAAATTAAATTTTGTTTAAAGAAAATAACCAATTCAATACACTGAAACCATACTTTCAAAAACTCGATTATATCCGACATACTTTCAGAAAAAAATGCTAATCAACGGAAATATCGGACCAGTTGTGATGACATTTAGTGTGTAATTCCCCTTTCATCTCTTATGGAAATAAATAATTAGCTGATTTTACAATGATGTTTAAAGCTGTTGTTTCATTAAATAAGACTTGAGAAGAAACAGTTTATTTATCCCAGTGAGGCACTTATGGTTAAAACACCAATAATTAAGTATTACCACCCTACCTAAAATCTCTTATATCTTGACGTCAGAAAATAATTACGTTGACCGCAAAACATGTACACTTTTTCAAAAATTTATTAGGACATTTCTGGTCTATCTACAGAGAAAAGATGGATCTGTGGAGTTTCCTGAGACAAGAAAGACAGACAGATGAATTGACTATCGACAAACTGAAAGCAGAAGGGGTAACTATCTTCTATTTTACAATTATATTTATCACATGGGTGGCTCAATGGTCTGCTTCGAGAGCCAGGAAGATCGTTTTTACGATCCTATGTTGGGTCATGCATAAGAAGTTTTTATGCATTTTGATGATAATCTTAAAATGTACAAGCAAGTAAGGAGCCGTTCTGGTGGAGGTACAAGACTGGTTCGTGTTGACAAATCTTCAAAGAAAGATGTAATTCTGTCTATTGCAAAAGATCGTTTTTCCCTGGAGGGATATCTAAAAAAGGCTGATTTCGAATTTAATCTGTGCGATTTTAAACAATCGGAAGTGATGGACAGTACTGTTGGAGAACTTTACGAACTATATGGTGTAAGAACTCTCAGATTTTATATGTGTTCTAAGCGCAGGGAAGTTTTAAGCGACAGTTCTGACACTGATTTTCCAGTTTTCAGAAAAACGCGGTTACATAGACGCAGTAGATCACAAACGCAAACCGAAGACAAGGAAAGCACAACTGTGTTTGATGCAACATTAAATGACCGTCACACAGCAGAGAGTACAATAACTCAGGCACAGACAGTTACAACATCTTCATCTGAATCAGTTTACACACCTTCATTTGTATCTTCTAGTGGTGTGTTTGAAAACTATAAATCGTCAACTGAATCTGTATCCTTTGGCAATGTAGATGTTGTTTCTCAAGATATAGGTTCTCCAGAAACAATTGCCTCCTTTACAAGTCAAAATAGTACTGAAACTTGTGAAGTTGACACAACAGAGATTGTTCCATATATACGTCTATTTCCTTCCGAAGATACCGACAGTTTTACAGAACCTGTTTCAGTGTCTATACCACAGACAATTGGCGAGGACAGTATCCTACCTGATGTATCTGAAAATATTGTCATCTCTTATAGAGATAATGAAGTATCATTTGGGCCTACTTCAACTCCTAGAACATCACAATTTGATGATACCATTTCATGGACTCCACCACTACAACCAAATTCTATTACTATTGATAATTCACCGACAACTACACGTACAATAAAAGTTCGTAGAGGAAATGCTTTAACTGATCTGATCGAAGCCTTTTCTGATGAATCAATATTAGGCGACGAAGTAAGTGTTCAAAGAATTCTTGAAAATGGACAAAGAGAGATAGGATCAGGCATTGGAGTTTTGTTGGACTGTTTGGTCGAATTCTGGACTGAATTTTACGAGCGCTGTACTACAGGACTTAAAGAAAAGATTCCGTTTCTTAGACATGATTTTAGAGAGAAGGAATGGCGATCGTGTGCACGCTTATTTCTTTTTGGATGGGCTCATTTTAAATACATTCCAGTGTTACTGTCTAAACATTTCATCAAATGCGTAATTGGTCAAAGTTCAGATCATTTATCTAAATCCTTTCTTAACTACATAAGTATGGACGAAAGCAAAATACTAAAAAATGCTTTGGAGAATTATAGGGAAGTTGATGAATCAGACTTATTAGACGTTCTGGACAACCATTCTTGTAAGAAAAGTCCAACGTCAGAAAACATCGAGGAGATAATCTTTGAGCTTGCACATAAAGAGCTAGTGCAAGAGCCAAAGTTTATCATTGATTGCTGGAAAGATATCTTGTTGCCATCACCGTTTGCTAACATTTCACAATTAGAATTGGACGAATTTTACGACGAACCTATTCCAACGTCTAAAAAGATTATACAACGACTACACATTAATGCATCAAATTCAGTTCAGAATGATACTGCAAACCATTTGAAGCGTTATCTACGTGAAGCTGATAGGTCAACACTTGAAAGATTCATGCGCTTTTGCACAGGGAGCGATTTACTCGTCAAATCTAACGAAACAATTACTATTGAATTTTTAACCATGTCAGATTTTGAACGCAGGCCTATAGGAAAGACGTGTACCCAAACACTCGAATTAGGAGAAAACTATCCAAACTACCCAGAATTTCGAGCTGAAATGAACAGTGTTCTCAAAAGTAACATTTGGGTTTTTGATTATGCCTGAATTGTTTGAGTACTTGGATATGCCGAACACATTTTTGATGCAACATTTGGGATATAGGGTAATCTTTTTGTTGAACATTTGTAATTACTTCTCTTTAATATTGCATTTTATTCACTTGGTATGTTCAGTTTTGAGTTCGGCAAACTTGATATTCAAATGTCTTATTCCAGTGAAAGTACACATGCACAATTACATTTGTCTTGATATTAAAAAAACACAAAATACTCTTGTTTTGAGAGAAAAGTTTACTTTTAATTATTGTAATAACGTTTGCTACCGTTCATTAGGGCTTCAGATAAAGCCTTAATTCGTGTTCTTTCTTTTTTTCCATTTAAAAGCTTTACTGCACATAATCATTTGACATACAGTCATTAAGTGGTGATCGTTTCTGGTGTTGGTTTAAGTAATAACAAATATTATCTAGTTACAGATAATCTGTGTGATTTTTAAAAGAATGATTTTCAGAATTTTCCATATTTACCTTACCTGTTTTGTTTATATGCAAAGCCATGCAGGGCACTATATTATACCCCCGCTCGAAGGGGTCGGGGTATATAGTATTGATGTTGTCCGCCCGTCTGTCTGTTCACCCGTCTGCCTTTGCAATAGCTTTTTATCCGCTACTCCTCCAAAGTTATTGAAAAATTGATTTCAAACTTTGTCGACATATACATTAGAAGATGTAGATGCTTTAATACTTGAATTGTATCTCATAACTTTGTATCCGCTACTCCTTCAAACTTTTTTAAAGAATTTACTTCAAACTATGTGGACATCTTCATAGGATGATATAGATCTGCATGTGCATTTTTTTTGCTGAACTTTGTATTTTTTTTATTGTTTGAGAATTCAGTTCTTACTTTACAATCTGTTTGTATATATATATATACACATATATATATATATATATATATATATATATACTCTATATACTTCTGTTTATGCAACTGATAGATGTGCATGTGTTTTTAATAATTGAATGTTACATTTTGTTGGAGATTGTCCCTTTTCAATTGGTACGGAAAATATGTGTTTTTGTTATTTTTTCAATTCTTTACAATTTGTTTCTCTCAGATAAAATTATTTGAAATTTGACTCTTTGTTGCAGTTCGAGTAGGCGGGGGGTACTCGCGGTTGTCCCTTGGACTACTGAAAATCTAGTTGTTAAAGTTTTAATGTAACTTTCATTTTAGTGAAATAATCATTTGTGACAATATGCACCATATTTTTTAGTTTAGTTAGAGAGGTTTAAGTTGATGTCGTTGTTTCGAGCTAACAATTGGTGTAGAGAGTTACCTACCACCAAACTTAATTTAGTTACATGTATTATTATTTGAAGAGATTTTTCCTCTTATCATGTATTTTATTAGTTAAATGATTTTTGATATACATGTTTGACGCCTTATTTCAGAATGATGTTTGATTTTAGATTTTGTTAAATAAATAGTAAAATAGTATTTGATTTTCCTGTCTTAGTCAGTTTAATTTCTATTTTACAGTAATTTGGTATATGCATATGTCTCTTCATCTCTTGGAAAGTCTATAATTACAGCGGTAACACGATCGTCGTTGTCTTTGTCTTTGTAAACTTTATGAATTTAAATTCAAAGTTCCTAATGAATATTTTATGATTTAAGGTAAATAACAATTAAAAACAAGCATACTTATCTATGTCAAAAGCAAAATGAAAACTTTGGAACTGACAGTCAGGTTTGACACAAGAATCCCACCAGGGAATCGAGACCGGGTGCTCCGAAAGGGTAAGGACCTCATGTTTAGCTAGCTATACCCGCTAAATGTGTAATCGAAATTTGTTAGAAAGTAACATTGAACGTTAAATCCGTGAATACAAAGACTTCAAACTTAGGAACAATACCGTGATGTCGTCCATAAAACTTTTACGGGCCTTTTAAAAACGTTAAAAGTTTCAAATGTAGCTTTCTGTGAGCGTCATAAATCAGGTTCAAATCTTAATACGAAATTAACTGCGAATTGTGTTATCTGCAAGTTTATGCGTTTGTGCTTTCTTTTTGTAATCCCACCATACCAATATGTCCAATGTAATCAGACTGACTTCAGTATATAATATGCTATGACTTGATTAACAAATATTATTTAAACCTTAAATCAAAGCTTCTCTGAAATTGGGTCAAAACCAAACATATATCACCTAATAAGATTAACATCTCCAAAAAAAGCTGAGATAGTAAGGTTTGGTTTATACTCAGTGGTTTTTCTGCTAAATTCATTTTGCAGATCATTTCATTGTTTTACTTTATTATACATATACATATGTTATATTATATAGTCTGTACACTTTGTAAGTGCAATCTTGATATTTTTATATGGGACAGTTCTTCAACTGAGAATCTCAATGAAAGCTAGGTACAAAATAAAAACCACTAAGAGACCATTTAAATGATTAAATGAGTTCATTCTCAATACAATACTGCATGGCAATAGACGCAATATGTATATTATATATCGCAAGTGTATAGAGACAACGAATGAGTGAAGAATAGTAACTTGCGATAATGTATCATGAACTAAAGAATTAACATTAGACGCACATTCAATGAACGAGAGAGAGAGAGAGAGAGAGAGAGAGAGTGTGTGTGTGTGTGTGTGTGTGTGTGTGTGTGTGTGTTTGTGTGTGTTTATTTCTTATTATTAATTTATAAACTGTTCATTAAATCGAAATGATGCGGAGTATTTCTCGTCGCAAATTTAAGTAAAGATTGCGAGCAGAATTGGCATCCTCTGGCATTGACCAATTATTCTCTTCCATGAGTAATCTGCAAACATCATGAACATCCTTGTCACAGTGAATCCGAGTCTTAAAATACATTCTTCTTGACAAACATTAACAGTTACATCATCAACTGGAGTTGAATAATCCCTCGTATTGAACATTGCTGGAACTGTATACATCAAATCAGGGCGTCCGTAAGCAATTTGTTCATTGTGAGTCTTCCTGATGTAATGGGTGTTCCACAACAAAGAAAAATCGTCAAGCTCGACCTAGTCAATGAAAAAGTAAATAAATACTAGTGTCTTAGTATAGACCTGTCGAGAAAAAGGTGTGCATTGTCAATATTCATGTATACACAGAATACATAAATACAACATGGACGTTTTAAAACTATCTATATACATACTCTGTTTCTGTATACTTTAACTTTCGACCGAAAACAGTGATACATAAATCCTGTTTTGTGTTTTTGTTTATGTACACAATGCGCAGCTTTTTCTTGGTCGACATATACGACTGATCATAAATGCTTCATATGCGATGAAAAAGTACAGAAATATTTATACTTGAATGACAATAGCGAATCGATCTGACAAATTAATATTTACAGTTTTGTGGCGAAATGAAATATTCGATTTTAAAATAAATACACGCGCATTCAGAGGAGATATTATAATCTCAATTATGCAATTGATCTTTGATCTTCATGGAATCAGATAGGATAGAAGACAGAATCTTCCTATAGATGAATCGAATAAAGCACAGATAGACAATACAGTGTTTACAGAATTTAGAATATATTGCTAAGCTGTCTAAAAAGACGATGATTTCAGATTTCAATTGTTCTTTTACTATCCATTTTGTATCAGCTTATGTTTTGCCTATGTTGTCACTTGCCATTAAGTCTTGTATGTGCTTGATTTAGTTGTTGCAAAAATTGACGTATTGGTTGGTCGTGTACCGTCGCAAAAACCAAAAACAACAAGCTACATAAAGCGTATAGCAAGAACAAAATAAACACAGATAGCGACAGAATAAAAGATATTTTTACAATGCGTTAGGTTCGGGCATTGCACAAACATACACTTATTACATTTTATTAAGAAGTTGGATTCTAAACTTTCATGCATGGCTAGGTTAAGTCACAGTGACTGAACAAATGATAATTATAGGCCAGTGATAATTTTGAGCTGATAGTGATTTGATTCAAGAAATTATGCAGTTGCAATAATTTTGGTCTAAGCACTACCGATGTCGTGATGAGGAATTGTATTTCGAAAAGGCCGTCTAGTGCTGTAAAATTAAAACTTGTATAATATGTTATTACAATGAAACTAAAAAATCGAAGATAAAAACATTACCTGTATTATATCCACAAAAACGAAACGAATTATTTCCTTTTCGATCAAGTCCCCGCAAAAATAACCGTGTTCCTTAAGTTGATGAAAAAAGCTTATCCAAAATTCAAATTTTTGCTTTCGTAATTGGCACCAATAACTCTCAATCCTTTGGTTTGCTGTACTTCTCCCGTATAGAAAACATCTCCCAATACCTTGTTGGAGATTGTGGAAAAATGTTTGTATATGTTGTACATGGCTATTTTCTGTTCCGCGGTCTCCTCTAACAATCTGAGGGCAAAATCCCCTGTCCTTTACAGCATTAACGAAGTAGCCACCTACCACTTTCGGGTCACTCGATGTGTAGTTAGCCTCCAACCAAATGACGTGCCTAGAAAAACCATCGACACAGCCATTAATTGCAATACCATATGGTTTAAGTTTATCGTAAGAATCTAGATGCCAAATAAAATTTGGTCCTTTAGCATAATATCGCCGACGAACAAGACGTCTACGACGACGATGTTCTACACCTTCAGGATCCAATAAACTGAGCAATCGCCTTACGTTTTCTCTGCTTATAGTCAAACCTGATAGCATACATTTTAAGTGCATAAACCGATAGCCATGAAATTGTCCAGACATACCAATTTGGTCATTTATAAACTCGGCCACCTCCACAATATCCGACCTGTTTTTATAGCGGTACAAATTATACCTTTAAGTATCCGTCTTAGCTGTCTATCGCTGAGAAAAATACCATATAGATTTGATAATATCTCGACTATTTCTTTTTGTCGAAGACCAAGCTGGTGACAAACAAATATGATTTCATGTTCTTCTTTTTCCATGACTGTACGACACTTCTTCCAAGTCGAGTACTCCAATAAATCGTTAGCTCGAGAAAATAAGTCAAGCGCTCGAGATAGTATGTCAAGCGCTCAAGATAATATGTCGAGTGCTCGAGATCGTATAATTTGAGCGCTCGAAATAATAAGTCAAGCGCTCGAAATAATAAGTCAAGCGCTCGAGATAGTATGTCGAGCGCTCGAAATCTTAAGTTGAGCGCTCGAGAAAATAAGTCAAGCGCTCGAGATAGTATATCGAGCGCTCGAGATCTTAAGTTGAGCGCTCGAGGTAAAAATTTTAAAATGCGTGTCCTAAATCAGCCACCGTACCTTGCAGTAAAAACATATAATATTTAATTATATAAAATTGAATGTCTAAATTTTGTAAATCAGGAAATAAACATATTTAGACCCAATTTTGTAAATTATAATTCGGTAATTTCTCAGTATCAAAATACTTCCCTTGAATATGTAGATTTTGGTATGAGATGATGGATAGTTATATGCCAGAATATACCGTTGATATTATTTAGAAAGTAACATGCAAGCATATTTCGTGCATATAATCTTTGGAATCGTCCTAATTACAGCCTTAGGTAAATATTGATTGTTTTATTAGTTTCATTACATAGAGATAGATTACGTTATTTTAAAGTAAAGGCGATTAAAAAGAAATGGGCAAGTTGAATATAACGTGTACTTGACAACATAAAACGCAACCAACAATACGGCAAAATACAAGCTAATGTCAAATACAGCTTAAGAAGAAAATATATCAATGTCAATTTCTCTTTAGGTCCTCAAAGTAATAGAAACTTTTGTACCTTTTAAATATTTATGGATATCAAATATATGTAAAAGATGTTTGGTTTAATTTGTCGATTGGTAAAATAACGAATATTTTGAAGTTTTAAATGTGTGTATTTATGGTCCAAAATGAGAGTGGAACTATTTGAGACCCCTTCATCAGTGATATAACAACACCGCCGGACATTTTCTCCAACACCAGCCCTAAAATGGGAATTCTATAATATGTGACCTCAATGTGTTTGTCGAGTGTTTGTATTGCCTTGCATAGCTGTTTTATCATTAACTTGTATTCATTTGTGTTCCTGGTTCAGTTGTCGGTTTGCCAAGTACATATTTTTCTGTTGCACACCTCATATACATGTGCAATAAGTAAGAAATTATATATATTCTTTTGAAAATATATTCATTGATATTTCATTATATGAGAGTAGAATGGGTCAAAATGACAATGTTTTTCCTGTCCGTAAAAACTGATTAAGGCGATTGTCATTTCTATTTGTTTCCTTGTCTTAGATTGTCTTTTATTTGACCCCAGTTATTAAACATTGGCTAGTATTTTATCTCAATATTTGTCAAATATTTGTTGATATAACCTTTGCCTCTGTTAAAATACTTTTATTTACTATTTTATTTCTGTTCAATGTATTGTTAACTCTAATTATAAACATGGGGTAGTGCAAACCTAGGCTTTTCGGGACCCTAAAAAACGTTTATGGTTGTAGTCGCAGTATTATTGATCAGTTTAATTTCTTTGTGTCCAGGATTAACCAGGGTATATTTGATGTTCCATAGTTACATGTTCCTTTCACACAATTTTGATAACACACGTAGCGGATGTAGCTAGCTAAACAGGAAGTGATTACCCTTCCGGACCACCCGGCCTCACTTCTCTTGTGTAGCCTCGCATGTCTAACCTAACTTGTCAGTTCCAAAGTTTTTACTTTGCTTCTGGATTGTGGTTCGGGCTTGGAATTATGTTTATTTTGAGTCTGCTATGTTCCATCTGGAGTTAACTGTTACATTGTCTATTCAAAAAAACCAATGATATTGTAATCATGGTATGATCGACGGATTTTGATATTTGATATCGTTTCAGGGTGTGACTGCTGCTCTCGGGATTACTTGCCATGTGGAGATGGGTTATGTGTTTATGTGGCAAATTGGTGTGACAAAAGAATAGACTGCAGAAATAAAAACGATGAGAATCAATGTGAGTCATAGGTCGCTTTAAGCTATCGTTGTCACGGTTTATTTTTCCTATGTCTTCAAAAATATTACTGTTGTAAAAATTAAAGCATGTACATATAATATGTATTAAGAGAAAGGTCTACAAATATTGTCATTTACAAATTCGTATTTAATGTGAAAATGTAATGTATTAGTCACATGTTGTCATTTATACCCCAATTGATTATAACTTATTGTGATATGGACCCGAGGCCTTATGCATATATTTATATGTTTATCGTTTACTCTTCCTTAAAGACTACATTTTTTCAAATGTCTTCATAACTCTACTCATTCGTAATCTTCGTTTTCTTTTTACTTCTTGTACATTTGTATTTGTGGTTCGATTGTCAGTCCTTAATAAAACTTTGCCACAAGAAACAAAATAGCCATACGTATTTTTAGGAAATAGTGTAAATCTTAATCAGAATTTAAATGTATTTTTAACACGATATCCGAAAATGGAAATGTAATAAATGTATAAGTTCATATGACATGATAGGCAGGCAGGGAAACATTAACCATAATACAGACAAGTTAAGGGATTTATAACACAAACAAGTAAAATATGTGGATACAATGATGCAACCCAGGAATAGAATTCACGTTATTAAAAAACATACTGTTAGGACATATTGCGGATAATGTTTAGATTCCGTGTTTTTTACCATAAAGAAGCGCTTAATATATTTATTTCACATACGTTGAAATTGTTTCCTGTCTAGTATTATTAATGTATACAAATGTATATGTTATATGAAGCCTTTGATCCCGAAATAAGAATTGAATATATCCGGTCGGAAACATGTTTCTACTTAGTTAATTTATATTTTCTGGTAAATTGTTTGAGATTAAAAAGTATATCCAGATATAATTGATATTTTACTGGTTAACGGTTTATTTAATTTAAATGTATGTCCAGATGATATAATCAAAAGTAAACATACAAATTCATGTTCGAATCACAATCCAGAAGCAAAGTAAAAACTTTGAAACTGACAAGTCGGGATAGACACGAGAACTTCCACCAGAGAAGTGAGGCAGGGTGATCCGGAAGGGTAAGTACCTCCTGTTTAGCTAGCTACACCCGCTACGTGTGTAATCAAAATTTTTTGAAAGGAACATGGAACTATGGACGTCAAATATACCCAAGACAATCCTGAACACAGAGACATCAAATTTATCAACAATACTGTGATGACGGCCATAAAACGTTTTGAGGGCCTTGATAAGCCTAGGCTTGCAATATCCCTTAATTAACAATTTATTTGCAAGCAGCCTGCTTCGTTGTACAAAATAGTGGGAACAAGCTCTACTATAGCGTATTAATTGGGAAACAAATACACCATAAGCAGGAGAAACAGGTACTTTGCTGCAAAGGAAAGGAAAGTTGACAATAAAAAAATTGAAGTCATCACGTTTGTCATAAAATTTCAAATCTAGCCTTTCGTAGGGCGTCATAGTCAGGTTTAAGTCTAAATATATATGAAGCAGAACTTGAGGAATCAGTCGTATCTTTGATTTCAAGCACACTAGGATAGATAACATTCACATAGTCTCCAAATTTATATTTTACTGGTTAATTGTTTAGGTGATATTAATGTATGTCCAGATAACTGGGCGTCCTGTGGTAACGGTCAGTGTTACAAGGAAGAGTATAGATGTAATATTTATTCAGACTGCATCAATGGATTTGACGAATGGAACTGTAATGAAGGTAAAGATGTTTGTTTATATTGTAATCACATTGAAAATTTGTTTGTATACCTTTCGTTTTAGCAAAACATTACAATGACATGGACCCTGTTTGTCCTATTATATGCTCCCAGTCATTGTCCCCATACAAAAACAATCCATTTCATAAGAAATTGAATCACATGACATAACGCATTAGTTTTTCTTTTGAGATGACTGGCAGCGTTGTTTTGTTTCTGACATCAAATTGCGAGTAATATTTTAAATCTGAATTCAAAATGGAAGATTGAAAATGGGAATGACAAACTTTAGTTTCACAATCATTCTTTATATCCTCAGCTTAAAAAGTGGGGGGTATATAGTGATAGGGGTGTCCGTCCGTCTTCCCGTTACACCTTAGGGTACCTATCTCTTATACGCAACTCCTCCAAAACCCTTCGATAGATTTTCATGAAACTTTCACACAATCTTTGTGATATAATGTAGATGTGCACCTCCTATTTAAAAATGAGATCCGATGGATTTTTTATGTGTGTGGGGGGGAGCGGGGGGTATTTTTGTGACCTTGTGGCTCACAGTTTTTCTAGTGTTAATAATGGGTTTACTTAACTTATTTTAGAAATTTTTGCCAATCTTTTATCAAGCTCCATAAAATTTTGAACAAAATTAGAATATAGAATTGAAGTCAATTAAAATTTAGTCGAGAATGGTACGAAATAAACACTTTGACTTAAATTAACCTTATTTTAGACGTATGTATACACAATGATTTGGGATCGTGTTTGGTGACAATATCATCGTCTGAATTATTTGTCTTGCAGAACAAATTTCCGAAGCACCTGAAACATCAGATGTTCCGACAACAATAGATGCAACAAAACCAAAATCAACAACAGTGGTAATAACAACTGTGTCGACAACAGCTAAAATAACGACTAACAAGGAACAGCAGACTGCTTCAACTAACAATGAACAACAAACGACTGCAACTAACAATGATCAAAAGATAACGACAACAGATATCCAAAGCACGTCTAAACTACAGGAGAGCAGCGTTATGTTCAGTAGCCGATCATCTACAGAGGTTCAAACTGTCGACCTTAACACCGGCACAACTATAAAAGTACATACGGAAACTGCAACCCACGACAAAACTATAGATATAATGGGTAATTATAAACAAATAAGAATTTTAATTACATAATAGATACTTCAAATTCGGGATATCATAAACAAACATACTAATCCATGTCCGAATTTTAATCCAGAAGTGAAAACTTTGGAACTGACAAGGTAGGTAAGACACATGAACTTCCACCAGAGAAGAGAGTCCTGGTGCTTCCGATATATAAGTGCACTGCCTTTGAATACCATATGGTGTTGTCTACCTTACATTTTGTGAATACAATGCCAAGCATTTGTGTGAATTCCACTCGAGATTTTAAATCAATTAGTCGCTTGGTATGTTTAATATTGATGAATTAATAAACTATTTCAAAACGAATGCCTACAAATAACTTGTATCACTGGTATCAAAAGTATCAATACATAAAAATTATACATTTGTACATATAAATAGAACATATTACAGGAAAAAAGCACAACAAATAGAATTGATCTTCAATTGTCTTTTGAGTATAAGCCCAAGATGTTATTAATATCTATGAGACATTTTGATCGTCAGGGAATTGCGTTCTTTTAAGAGGTACAGCTGAAAACATAATTTAGTCTAAAGAAATGTTTTAAAACAATATAACATTTATTGTGTATTAGTCTATATTGTTTCGCCCCTTTCAGGTATATTAAGGTCACGCACTGTTCATGGGTGAAACGTAATAGGTTTATTACTTGATGTACAATTCGAACACTTAGAAATAGTTCAATTGGTCAACTATTTTCTCTTTATTGTTTAAATTATTAATACAATAAATATGCTGTAAAACTATTTTTTGTTGAAAGTACTTGGTTTTTGATGTTATGTATGTTTTTGAGCACAAAATTACCCTTTATATGTATTACGTGCGATTTGCTGGCATCAACGTGTTTTTAGTTTTTGGATTATGAGTTTTTTGGTTGCCTATCAGCCCAAAAAGACAGTCTATTTTGTAATTAGAGGAGCGTAAAGAAGGCCAGTTAACTAACAGTAGTAAACATGGATTGACTATATAATAGATTATAACTACGTATAATAAACACAAAGGAACCAAAACCGAAACACTGTAAACAGGAACAAACTTTTGATTTGGCCAGAAGAACCAAAGTTACATTACACATATAAACTTTTATAAGGGACCGCTTATCTAGATGTTGACAGCGAGGGTTTAAGCAAAGCACTTATGTTTACAAAATGTTTATAGTTGTATAGTTTAGACGGTAACATCTCTTTTAAAAAAACGACAGCACGCTAAAACTTGTTTTATAGGACTGGATGAAATTATTAACTCGATGAGACGAAAACTGTATAAATGAAAATGTGAATTTTATATAAAAGCAATGGAGGATTGTTTTGGATCAGAGTTATTGCTATTCAGACCTTCACCCCTCCATTATCAAGGCCCTCAAAAAGTTTTATGGCCGTCATCACAGTATTGTTGATAAGTTTGATGTCTCTGTGTCCAGGATTGCCTTGGATATATTTGACGTCTCATAGTTCCATGTTCCTTTCACACAATTTTGATTACACACGTAATGTGTAGCTAGCTAAACAGGAGGGGCTTACCCTTCCGGAGCACCCGGCCTCACTTCCCTGGTGGAAGTTCACGTGCCTAACCTAACTTGTCAGTTCCAAAGTTTTTACTTTGCTTCTGGATCGTGATTCGAAAATGGATTAGTATGTTTGTTTTTGATTTATCTATATCTACACGTATGTTAAATGTGGCGAATGATTACGTTTATGTTATTTTCTGTTGTAGTATATTTTGTGTTTCCTGTCATCGTGCTGTTAGTAATATTGTTTATAGCAGTTGTAGTCTTTGCCGCTGTACGTTATATCAGGTATTACAACAGTCTCTCTCTCTCTCTCTCTCTCTCTCTCTCTCTCTCTCTCCTATAGTGTTAATTATTATTAAATTATTAAAGTGTTATATATATATTCTTCTGATATTCTAGTCTCGTTGAAATCTTGTTTGAAAATAATTTCCAAAAGATGTAACACTAGTGGAAAACGTTGATTGTTATAATAATTATTGTGTAAAAATTACATGTATTAATTTAGCAAAATATTTTTAGTGATTTAATTTTTAAGTTCTATAACTAAAAAAGACCCGTGGTGACAGTCTAAGCATGGACAAAATGGGCGATCTTACAAAATCAATGCACAGCCCATACCCATTTTAGCTTTTCAAAATTCTTTGTTATTCATTTTTACAATGATTTACGTTTAAAAATTTTGAAATTTAATTTTCTTTATACTGTAAACGCCGAAAAATCACAATTTAAAGATAAATCTTTATCTTCTTGTTTACTATTAATGTTCGATGTTGTTGGTTTAAAGTATCACAAGCTCTAGTAATATAGGATTTAGTATTCAAAGAGATAAAACTGATATCCATTCTCAACACACTTTAAGAGCAATAAAAATGTACACAAAAAATCAAATTTAATAAAAACAGTTTTGTTCTTTGTTTTATAGAAAGAGTGTCAGGATTCTAACTGAAAACATAGCTGAAGATACATACTCAAATGTTAAACTGAAGAGAGATATTGAAGATCCAGTAAATGATCAGAATTTATCCCTAGAGACTTCGGTTAACCAGTGCCCCACGGTTCGTGTTTATGATGAAATCAAAGATTCAGAAATTAGTTCTCTTAAATCTAGAAATGATATTTCAATCCATTCAGACAGCCTTAGAAGTGAGAATTCAGTTAATAATTTACCAATAGCACCTCCATTACCGTTTTTGTCAGAGGACTCGTGGGACATGATATGCCGTAATAAAGAAACTGCTACCGACAATAAATGTCAAATGTCTGTGTTGGTAGATAATTCCGGATACGTTTTGGCATCTAATGTTGAAAGGACACAAAAACAAGAATGAACCACTTGGAAATACTGAGCGAAAACAACAGTTACTGTCTATAGTTAGATCAGAACTGTTTTACATATTTAAAGTTAGTTTTGAATTTGATCTAAGATAAGAAACGTTTTATGTAGACAATATTAATAATCAAATGAAAATCAAAAATGTTTCTTGCTGGGTATGTGAATTACAGTTTAAAATGTCATCGTATTTTACAAAAAATAAAACAATATGTACCACGTATCAGGTCGAATGCAACTTCCCTCTTTACACCATCTATAGAGATAAGAAATTAAAGTGTCATCATTGCTTACTATCACAACCTAGTTGTATGCGAGTAAAACATATACAAAGAAATATTCTAATATAATTTATTAAAAAAATAAAATAAACATGTATGTATATGTACAAATCTATACTTGTGAGCTACATTGGCTATATGCCAAAGTGTAAATCAGTTGTTTTAGAAATCTTAGTTCTTTATGTTTTGATAAATTACAATGTATATTAAATTTTGTCAAGCGACTATGTTTACCTACTACATAGAATGTTTTTCAAATGGTATAATTGATAAAAAGTTAGATTTTAGTTCAAGTGAACTGCGAGTGGTAATACAAATGAAAAGAGAAAAAAATTCTTGAAATATGGATTAAATAAATAAAAATACTGAAACGGGCTATAAAAACTTTGTTCAATGTAAGTACCAAGCACGTTTGAAGAAAACATACAATTTTGTCTGTTACATTCCGATCTGTAGTGACAATACTAAAATATTTAGAAATTCGGCAAAATATGATTTTTGGTTAGTGTGTTTCATTTTATTTATTTTTCGTGCAACATCCATTCCTACTGCAAAGCAAAAAGATGTTTCATAGTAAAATTAACGTAGAAAACGAATTTAGTTTATGCTTTGGAACACATGCTTTGTTCTCAGTGCCTGAAAAAAAAATTTGCAAAAGGACCGTAATTTTTGTCTAAAATGTATGCATGGTATGAAGGGGAAGTTTTTTTCTTTTGCAAAGAATTGCGTGAAACCGGCGATTTGCTCTAGTCGTATGCCAACTGTAAGTAACTGTTACAAGTTATTATAAAACATTTCAAAATAAGTTGTATGGATTAGTATGTTTGGTTTTTATTGTAGCTGACAAAATCTTGCCTAGCTATTAACTACATCAATCGGGACCTTCAAACTTTATGTTTATGGTGCATTTGTTTCATTATTAAAACGATATGGCTTATCTTGATTCCTTTATATAACTTTATACAACGTAGCAAGCTGCTTTCAAATAAAGTATTGACATAAGGATATTACAAGCTTAGGCTTATCAAGGTCCTCAAAAGTAGTACGGACTTTATCGCAATATTGTTGATATAAATGGTGATTTTTTTATCCAAAATAACCCTGAATATATTTGTCGTCCTATTGTTTGTTTTCCTTTCCGTTCCTTCATATTTTGATTACACACGTGACAAGTGTAGCAAGGGAGACGTATACCCTTCCAAACCAGCCTCACTTCTCTGTTTGAAGATTACTATGCCACAGATAATACTCAATTTGCCACTTTTCAAAGTTTTTACTTTGAGATTTTGATTATGATTTGAACATGGATTGATATGTTTGTTTTTATTATAACGCATTGCCTAATTCATGAACATAATCTTTTCCATTAATTTTTTAAGTTATGTGTCAAATTTCTTTATATCACATCTTGAAAAGAATTGCTTTTACAAATTTGGTCCAAGAACTACGGATGAGGAATTGTAACGGCCATCTAGTGCAGTGAATTTAAAACCGGTACATTTTTTGTATAATAGGTAATTGCAAACGCTTATAAAATGGGAACATATAGACATAAAAATAATAAAAAACAAACATACGTGTCAACTATAACAAGTAATATACATTATTAAAACTGAGGACAATCCTCTCAATAATAATTTTATAAGCTTACATAATTAAAATGATAAAGCTGTATGGTTGATAAAATTACAAAGTATTATTTTTGTCAGTTTAGCATATTGGAATAAAAACTTTCTGTATGTAGAAGTACAACATAAAATATGATGTAATATAGGTTCACATAATTAATGTGATCAGTAATGAATTTATTAAAAAAAATTACAGATGGACGAACATTTCTATATAAAAATCTACATTTATTCCATAGCAAGTCTTTATAATCAAAAAGAAACTACCAGCTTGGTAGTTTTCTAGTAATTTTATTTCAATCCATCTTACAACTAGTGGCATCTGAAATGAATTAAACCAAAATCTTCAATACAGAATAGCTGTAACGTGACACATCTCTATATTGTTCATATTATGTTTAATCATGTAGAAAAGAGCATTTTAATGACCATTGCCAGAACAACAACAAAGAAGACATACACATAAAATGCGTTGGAAGATTTTTCTACTTTAAATCCGAGCGGTCGTGTTTTGAGTGGATAGAATGTCCGTTCCCATTGTGTCATAATTGCATCTCGAGCTCCGTTCCACTTTCCAGGTCCAGACAGACGGAATTGGTAAGGTGTGCATGGTCCAAATATACATTTAAATGCCAATTTAGGGTCTGTCAACATCAAATGTTCTGAAAGTAATAATCAGATTTTCAACATGATTTAGTTTTATAGTCGTCATGGCAACATTGTTAGTAGGTGTGATGTCTCGGAGTCCAAGGTTACCCTGGATGTATTTGGCTTGGCTGGAGGTTTTTGACCTTCCAGAGCAACCAGTCTCACTTCCCTGGTGGAAGTTTAAGTGTTTAACCTAATTTTACAGTTTCAAAGTTTTAACTTTGCTTTGTGATTGTGGTTTAGACATGGATTGGAATGTTTATTTTTGATGAGATGTTCTTGTAAAGTATTTATTAATCAACCAGAAAAGTATAAACAAAACCCAGGTATTATTGACGGAAAATTGCATTCAGACTCAGTTATAATGTTAATGTGACATCAGTGATCGGTGAAATGGGTTGGTTGAATGTTGCTTAACGTCGCATCAGCAATGTTTCAGCTATTCGCGACGAGAACTATTTTATTAATCACTATGGATTAACAAGTTTATGTATGTATGTGAAGTGCGAGTGTGTTGTATGGTCTGCCTTGATCTAGTGCGCACTCGGGGCGATTTTAACGTGCTAGCTCACAGAATCAGTACGCCGCAGACAAGCGTGCCACTCCCCTCACATTATACTGATACCAGGTGAACCAGACCAACGGTAACGATATTTACCGGGAATGATAAGAAATTGGTCGATAATTTTTACTGTGGCACTTTCTAAACTTTTGTCTTTCACATTTTAATTATTTTATATACATTTTATGTTATGTGTAGTTATTGCATTTTGTATTACTTTCTCAGGAGTACCTTTGATAAAATACTGTAAACATTAATTTTCGTGGTTTGTGCGCATTTTTGTTGTTGTTGTTGTTGTTGTATTCTAAATTGCTCTGACACAAGAACTTACATGTCAACGAAATATTATATACAAATGTATAACAAACTAACTTTAAATGGAAACAATAAACCATAAATTTACCATTATCACAAAATTATTTTAACACCATGAAAATAAACGATTTTAGAGTATTTAATGAATTTTTATCTTACTTAAGTTAGGGTTACATCCAACCATTTCTCCTAATTCGACCATATATGTAATATAATCAACTTGTATAGTGTGTCTTTGAGATTCCACATAACGTTCTGCCATCTTATCACGCCTGTGGTGAATCTCTGCCCACATTTCATCACGTGCCGGTAGAGTAACATCACCCTGTACAATAAAAAATTCGAGTCATTAAATTAAAAAATTTGTTAAGATATAATTCTATATGCTTTGTAATAATTTATCAACTATATAACAAACAACTACGGTAACTCAATTAGTAGAGTGCTCGCTGTGTCAGTGGGAGGTCATAGTTTCGAACCCCGACCGATTCTGACCTAAGACTTGAAACTGGATAGTGACTGTTCTTTCGCCGAGCACTCGGCATTACGGAATGAAATTCACGGTTCTTTCAGAAGGGAACTTAAAATAAACGAGGTCCTGTGTCACGGTGGGCTTGGTACGATAAAGAACCATGCTGTATAGTGCCATCAGCATAACGCACTGGCAAAAGTTCTGCACATTCACCTTTGGCTGATGACGTCTCGATATAAGTGAAATATTCTTGACTAGACGTTAAACACCATTACTCAACTCAACTATAACAGCATTTTGTGTAAGAGTACACGTTTGGAGCAGAGTTATGTTTCCTGTACCCCAGTCAAGTTTCTGTTCCATATATTGAGAAAGTCAGATTTTGGATAGTGGTAAAAAACCTGCGATAACCGAACTGACAACTTTTTCGTACTAAGATTTACCCGATGCAACAGTGTATAAAACAAATACTATATAACGTACTAGATATATAAATTGAATGATTAAGGACAAATTCAATCAACACTACTAACTCCGTAAAAATTTATGTCAATAGGTGATCTTGATATTTGATCTTTTTGTGTTTTTTTTAATGATTCTTAATGACTCCTTTGTCCGCTAAATTGGAAAGGGTTAATCTTTTAGAGATATGACTCAGAGTAAGAACAAGGAAGGTTCATTAAAGCATCTTCTAGGGACCGTACAGAACGTCAAACCCAGCTGATGAAAATATCATCGTCAAGAATGTAGCACAAACGATTGCAAAACTGTAAAGAAATAGAAAAGTAATGGAACAAACATTTTGAAATTGTGTCGTTATGGTTACGAAAATCCACTTTAGCTTTTCAGAAAAGACCGAATTTTAATTATTATAGTGTCTTACAAAAAATGTCATAATGGCGTAAATTAATATTGGACATTATTGTAAATTTAAACAACACTTTGTATTCTAAATTCGTACATTCTAAACTCAGCCGAGAGAAATGTTCCCGGTCTTTCTAAGTTTTACATTAAATGATTTACATCATTTTAATCACTACTACTACACAATGAGTTTCCTTACAACAGCAGACAACAATTGGAACACTATTTTATTTTATTTAAAAGGACATTTAATTAAGCCATGGCGCATATGGAGTTATCTCAGTAATTGTCGTGTTCCTTATATCACTCTTTGGTATCATTGTAGCCCCTTTACCTGTTAGAAGAAAGTCTCAGTCGCCAAGTGGAATAATGAACTCACTAACGGATCATAGTATTTCTCACTACCTAGACTAGAATTCCACTCAGACAGATCCTAGTGTGAGAAAGATTGCCAGTTAGCTTGAGAAAATGTCGGTAGTTTTCTTTGGACAATCAGGTTTCTCACACCACCTAAAAACTGAACATTCGATATATTAAATAGAAAATTTTTCGTCGGCCGTGGTAACATGTTAATCAATTCAATTCCTATTTGAGCAAAAATAACTTAATCTATCCCTATCTAACTTACTTTGAAAACTCGTGTTGCTAGTCGTGACTGCATCTCTGATATTGGCATAATCGCTCCGAGCGGCTGAAAACATCCAATCGTGGCAAGAGTGTGGTGTTCTAAATTTGGCGGGAACATAAACATAAACAAATCCACCTTGTTTTGTTTAACGTCAATCACTGACTTGTCTACAAAGGGGAAACCAAATATATAACCAGTACCCAAAACAACAGCATCGATGTCATCAACAAAAGTTCCGTCTGTAAATTCTACACCGGATGTCGTAAATTGTTTTATATCCGGTTTAACCATGATTGAACCGGAAGCGATCTGGTTAGGCAAGGCGTCGTTAATGGTAGGATGTGCAGCAGTTACGCTATGTTTCGGTTGCAGACAATAAGCCTCGTGATCAAAACGTCTGTTCAGTTGTTTTTGTGCTATATTGTCTATGGTGCTTTTTGGCAATAAATCGCGTAAAAAGACAATAAACCTGGAACTTCTAACCATGTCGATTGGTGCCCCGTTATCTACTATCCTATTTATAATCCAAGAACCTCTTCTCGTACTTAGGTAAACCTGAAACAGATAAAATATACTCTCTTAAATCATAACTTACGACAGAAAATACACTGTACTTCAACTAAAGGTCCAACCGAAAGTTTGGCGACAACTTACGACATAACATTACATTGATCCAACCCTTAAGTTTGGTGACAACTTTCGACGGAACCATTACGTTGTGCTTCAACTATAGGTCCAACCTGGAAGTTGCCACAACTTACAAGAGAACCATTGCATAGCGCTTCATCTACATACCCAACCCGAAAGTTTGGCGACCATTTACGACATAACAATACATTGTGCTTCAATTACATATCCAACGCGGAAGTTGCCACAACTTGCGACAGAACCATTACATTGTGATTTAACTACAGACCCACCCGGAAATTATCACAGCTTACGACAGAACCATTACATTGTGCTTTAACTATAGGTCCAACCCGAAAATAAACACAGCTTACAACAGTACCATTACATTGTGCTTTAACTAAAGGTCCAACCCGGAAATTATCACAGCTTACGACAGAACCATTACATTGTGCTTTAACTATAGGCCCAACCCGGAAATTATCACAGCTTACAACAGTACCATTACATTGTGCTTTAACTATAGGTCCCACCCGGAAATTATCACAGCTTACAATAGAACCATTACATTCTGCTTTAACTACAGGTCAGACCCGGAAATTATCACAGCTTACAATAGAACCATTACATTCTGCTTTAACTACAGGTCAGACCCGAAAATTATCACAGCTTACAACAGAACCATTACATTCTGCTTTAACTATAGGTCAGACTCGAAAATTATCACAGCTTACGACAGAACCATTACATTCTGCTTCAACTATAGGCCCAACCCTAAAGTATGGTGACAACTTACGACAGAACCATTACATTGTGCTTTAACTAGAGGTCCAACCCGGAAATTATCACAACTCACGACAGAACCATTACATTGTGCTTAAACTAAAGGTCCCACCCGGAAATTATCACAGCTTACAACAGAACCATTACATTGTGCTTTAACTATAGGTCCAACCCTAAAGTATGGTGACAACTTACGACAGAACCATTACATTGTGCTTTAACTAGAGGTCCAACCCGGAAATTATCACAGCTTACAACAGTACCATTACATTGTGCTTTAACTATAGGTCCAACCCGGAAATTATCACAGCTTACAATAGAACCATTACATTCTGCTTTAACTACAGGTCAGACCCGAAAATTATCACAGCTTACGACAGAACCATTACATTCTGCTTTAACTTCAGGTCAGACCCGAAAATTATCACAGCTTACAACAGAACCATTACATTCTGCTTTAACTATAGGTCAGACTCGAAAATTATCACAGCTTACGACAGAACCATTACATTCTGCTTCAACTATAGGTCCAACCCTAAAGTATGGTGACAACTTACGACAGAACCATTACATTTACTTCAACTAATTATTATTATTATTATTATTATTATTATTATTACCTGTGAAGCAACTCTACTTAATTCTACAGAGACATCCCCTCCGGAGTTTCCAATGCCGATAACAACCACTCTCTTTCCTTCATATCCGGTAGGTGTTTTAAAATCATGCGTATGAACAACTTTTCCTTGGAAATCAGAAAGTCCTTTAAATACTGGTATGTTTTTCTCGGCATGGTGTCCTGTACAAATCATTACGGCATCAAATACCTGATCCTCTGTTCTATTGGTCTTCTTATCCATTATGGTAAGCTTCCATTTTCCAGTTGTTTTAAAATCTTCATTTTGTGATATTTGTTTTACCTATAACATGACACAGAAAAATATACCTTATTATTTACATATCAAATGATCGAAACTTTAAAATTACGATGTATAAAACTATAAATTAATGCTTGTCTTCTAAGTACTGTAAAACTAATCTCGGTGTTCAAATGTTCTTATTTTATGGTAGTTTGTTTTGCGCAAAAATTAATACCAAGCGAAAATTATATTATGTCTTTTGTGTTACGGTGAATATTTTAAAGACGCAAAAATTAATACCAAGCGAAAATTATATTATGTCTTTTGTGTTACGGTGAATATTTTAAAGACGCAAAAATTAATACCAAGCGAAAATTATATTATGTCTTTTGTGTTACGGTGAATATTTTAAAGACGCAAAAATTAATACCAAGCGAAAATTATATTATGTCTTTTGTGTTACGGTGAATATTTTAAAGACGCAAAAATTAATACCAAGCGAAAATTATATTATGCCTTTTATGTTACGGTAAATATTTTAAAGACGCAAAAATTAATACCAAGCGAAAATTATATTATGCCTTTTATGTTACGGTAAATATTTTAAAGACGCAAAAATTAATACCAAGCGAAAATTATATTATGCCTTTTATGTTACGGTAAATATTTTAAAGACGCAAAAATTAATACCAAGCGAAAATTATATTATGCCTTTTATGTTACGGTAAATATTTTAAAGACGCAAAAATTAATACCAAGCGAAAATTATATTATGTCTTTTGTGTTACGGTGAATATTTTAAAAACGCAAAAAATTTACGAGCGTAACTTCGCGAATATGTTTAAATTTCCTATACCTCGAAAATAAATACACGAAAAATTAAATACGTTTTCAGTACTTGAAATTCTTTTAGTTTAAAACATATAGTTTCTTTTATTTGGTAAATCATCACTATTATCATATGTAGATCATTAGAAGAAACAACCTATTGGGATAGCATCTCACATTGACAAACAGATAAACGTCATCAACAGTTTTGTATTGGACAAGAAGAGGTTTTATTGCAATATCCAGATTCGTCGTTTTTACATAGGATATATATTTTGCATCATTATGTCTACACTTCATTTTTTGGTGGCAGACTACATCAGTGTTAATTACCTCTGTGTTAAATTGAATAAATTTCTTCAATCCGAATTCGTCAGCATAAAGATGGAAATATCTATCAACATATTTATTATGCATGTAAAACGGGTATTCCTTCGGTATGGGAAAATCACTGTAGCACATCATTTCTTTACTCGTATTAATTACTGTTGACTTCATAACGCATGCCTGACCCTCCTCCACCTCATCTGTATAATGCCATAATCCACCTTTCGAAAAAGTAAAAGAGTTTAAGATGAAAAAAGAACTATAGTTACTATATTCGTAAAAAATAATAATTCAAATAGCATTTTGCAAGACTGTAATTATCATACAGTAAAACCTACTGTTATAACCATCTTTATATAGAGAACACCTGTCTATAGTATCTGCTGTATGGACACCTCCATATAGTGATTACCTGACTACAGAGTAAACCTGCTATAATAACCACTTTTATATATAACCACCTGCTATATAGTGAAATCTGCTGTATGGACACCTCCATATAGTGACTACCTGACTACAGAGTTAACCTGCTGTAATAACCACTTTTATATATAACCACCATCTATATAGTGAAATCTGCTGTATGGACACCTCCATATAGTGACTACCTGACTACAGAGTTACCCTGCTGTAATAACCACTTTTATATATAACCACCATCTACTGTATGGACACCTCCATATAGTGACTACCTGACTACAGAGTTACCCTGCTGTAATAACCACTTTTATATATAACCACCATCTATATAGTGAAATCTGCTGTATGGACACCTCCATATAGTCACTACCTGACTACAGAGTAAACCTGCTGTAATAACCACTTTATATATAACCACCTGCTATATAGTGAAATCTGCTGTATGGACACCTCCATATAGTGACTACCTGACTACAGAGTTACCCTGCTGTAATAACCACTTTTATATATAACCACCTGCTATAGAGTGAAATCTGCTGTATGGACACCTCCATATAGTGACTACCTGACTACAGAGTAAACCTGCTGTAATAACCACTTTTATATATAACCACCTGCTATAGAGTGAAATCTGCTGTATGGACACCTCCATATAGTGACTACCTGACTACAGAGTAAACCTGCTGTAATAACCACTTTTATATATAACCACCTGCTATAGAGTGAAATCTGCTGTATGGACACCTCCATATAGTGACTACCTGACTACAGAGTAAACCTGCTGTAATAACCACTTTTATATATAACCACCTGCTATAGAGTGAAATCTGCTGTATGGACACCTCCATATAGTGACTAGCTGACTACAGAGTAAACCTGCTGTAATAACCACTTTTATATATAACCACCGTCTATAGAGTGAAATCTGCTGTATGGACACCTCCATATAGTGACTACCTGACTACAGAGTAAACCTGCTGTAATAACCACTTTTATATATAACCACCATCTATATAGTGAAATCTGCTGTATGGACACCTCCATATAGTGACTACCTGACTACAGAGTAAACCTGCTGTAATAACCACTTTTATATATAACCACCTGCTATAGAGTGAAATCTGTTGTATGGACACCTCCATATAGTGACTACCTGACTACAGAGTAAACCTGCTGTAATAACCACTTTTATATATAACCACCATCTATATAGTGAAATCTGCTGTATGGACACCTCCATATAGTGACTACCATGTGTACAGTGTAAACCTGCTGTAATTACCACTTTTATATATAACCACCAGCTATAGAGTGAAATCTGTTGTATGGACACCTCCATATAGTGACTACCTGACTACAAAGTAAACCTGCTGTAATAACCACTTTTATATATAACCACCATCTATATAGTGAAATCTGCAGTATGGACACCTCCATATAGTGACTACCTGACTACAGAGTAAACCTGCTGTAATAACCACTTTTATATATAACCACCATCTATATAGTGAAATCTGCTGTATGGACACCTCCATATAGTGACTACCTGACTACAGAGTAAACCTGCTGTAATAACCACTTTTATATATAACCACCTGCTATAGAGTGAAATCTGTTGTATGGACACCTCCATATAGTGACTACCTGACTACAGAGTAAACCTGCTGTAATAACCACTTTTATATATAACCACCTGCTATAGAGTGAAATCTGCTGTATGGACACCTCCATATACTGATTACCTGACTACAGAGTTAACCTGCTGTAATAACCACTTTTATATATAACCACCTGCTATAGAGTGAAATCTGCTGTATGGACACCTCCATATAGTGACTACCTGACTACAAAGTAAACCTGCTGTAATAACCACTTTTATATATAACCACCGTCTATAGAGTGAAATCTGTTGTATGGACACCTCCATATACTGATTACCTGACTACAGAGTTAACCTGGTGTAATAACCACTTTTATATATAACCACCTGCTATAGAGTGAAATCTGCTGTATGGACACCTCCAGATATTGATTACCTGACTACAGAGTAAACCTGCTGTAATAACTACTTTTATATATAACCACCTGCTATAGAGTGAAATCTGCTGTATGGACACCTCCATATAGTGACTACCTGACTACAGAGTTAACCTGCTGTAATAACCACTTTTATATATAACCACCTGCTATATAGTGAAATCTGCTGTATGGACACCTCCATATAGTGACTACCTGACTACAGAGTTAACCTGCTGTAATAACCACTTTTATATATAACCACCTGCTATAGAGTGAAATCTGTTGTATGGACACCTCCATATAGTGACTACCTGACTACAGAGTTAACCTGCTGTAATAACTACTTTTATATAACCACCTGCTATAGAGTGAAATCTGCTGTATGGACACCTCCATATAGTGACTACCTGACTACAGAGTTAACCTGCTGTAATAACCACTTTTATATATAACCACCTGCTATATAGTGAAATCTGCTGTATGGACACCTCCATATAGTGACTACCTGACTACAGAGTTAACCTGCTGTAATAACCACTTTTATATATAACCACCTGCTATATAGTGAAATCTGCTGTATGGACACCTCCATATAGTGACTACCTGACTACAGAGTTAACCTGCTGTAATAACCACTTTTATATAACCACCTGCTATATAGTGAAATCTGCTGTATGGACACCTCCATATAGTGACTACCTGACTACAGAGTTAACCTGCTGTAATAACCACTTTTATATATAACCACCTGCTATATAGTGAAATCTGCTGTATGGACACCTCCATATAGTGACTACCTGACTACAGAGTTAACCTGCTGTAATAACCACTTTTATATATAACCACCTGCTATATAGTGAAATCTGCTGTATGGACACCTCCATATAGTGACTACCTGACTACAGAGTTAACCTGCTGTAATAACCACTTTTATATATAACCACCTGCTATAGAGTGAAATCTGTTGTATGGACACCTCCATATAGTGACTACCTGACTACAGAGTTAACCTGCTGTAATAACTACTTTTATATATAACCACCTGCTATAGAGTGAAATCTGCTGTATGGACACCTCCATATAGTGACTACCTGACTACAGAGTTAACCTGCTGTAATAACCACTTTTATATATAACCACCTGCTATATAGTGAAATCTGCTGTATGGACACCTCCATATAGTGACTACCTGACTACAGAGTTAACCTGCTGTAATAACCACTTTTATATATAACCACCTGCTATAGAGTGAAATCTGTTGTATGGACACCTCCATATAGTGACTACCTGACTACAAAGTAAACCTGCTGTAATAACCACTTTTATATATAACCACCTGCTATATAGTGAAATCTGCTGTATGGACACCTCCATATAGTGACTACCTGACTACAGAGTTAACCTGCTGTAATAACCACTTTATATATAACCACCATCTATATAGTGAAATCTGTTGTATGGACACCTCCATATACTGATTACCTGACTACAGAGTTAACCTGCTGTAATAACCACTTTTATATATAACCACCTGCTATATAGTGAAATCTACTGTATGGACACCTCCATATAGTGACTACCTGACTACAGAGTAAACCTGCTGTAATAACTACTTTTATATATAACCACCTGCTATAGAGTGAAATCTGCTGTATGGACACCTCAATATAGTGACTACCTGACTACAGAGTTAACCTGCTGTAATAACCACTTTTATATATAACCACCGTCTATAGAGTGAAATCTGTTGTATGGACACCTCCATATACTGATTACCTGACTACAGAGTAAACCTGCTGTAATAACCACTTTTATATATAACCACCTGCTATAGAGTGAAATCTGTTGTATGAACACCTCCATATAGTGACTACCTGACTACAGAGTTAACCTGCTGTAATAACCACTTTTATATATAACCACCAGCTATAGAGTGAAATCTGCTGTATGGACACCTCCATATAGTGACTACCTGACTACAGAGTAAACCTGCTGTAATAACCACTTTTATATATAACCACCATCTATATAGTGAAATCTGCTGTATGGACACCTCCATATAGTGACTACCTGACTACAGAGTAAACCTGCTGTAATAACCACTTTTATATATAACCACCTGCTATAGAGTGAAATCTGTTGTATGAACACCTCCATATAGTGACTACCTGACTACAGAGTAAACCTGCTGTAATAACCACTTTTATATATAACCACCATCTATATAGTGAAATCTGCTGTATGGACACCTCCATATAGTGACTACCTGACTACAGAGTAAACCTGCTGTAATAACCACTTTTATATATAACCACCTGCTATAGAGTGAAATCTGTTGTATGGACACCTCCATATAGTGACTACCTGACTACAGAGTAAACCTGCTGTAATAACCACTTTTATATATAACCACCTGCTATAGAGTGAAATCTGTTGTATGGACACCTCCATATAGTGACTACCTGACTACAGAGTAAACCTGCTGTAATAACCACTTTTATATATAACCACCTGCTATAGAGTGAAATCTGTTGTATGGACACCTCCATATAGTGACTACCTGACTACAGAGTAAACCTGCTGTAATAACCACTTTTATATATAACCACCTGCTATAGAGTGAAATCTGCTGTATGGACACCTCCATATATTGACTACCTGACTACAGAGTAAACCTGCTGTAATTACCACTTTATATATAACCACCTCCTATAGAGTGAAATCTGCTGTATGGACACCTCCATATAGTGACTACCTGACTACAAAGTTAACCTGCTGTAATAACCACTTTTATATATAACCACCAGCTATAGAGTGAAAGCTGCTGTATGGACACCTCCATATATTGATTACCTGACTACAGAGTAAACCTGCTGTAATAACCACTTTTATATAACCACCTGCTATAGAGTGAAATCTGTTGTATGGACACCTCCATATATTGATTACCTGACTACAGAGTAAACCTGCTGTAATTACCACTTTTATATATAACCACCAGCTATAGAGTGAAATCTGTTGTATGGACACCTCCATATATTGATTACCTGACTACAGAGTAAACCTGCTGTAATAACTACTTTTATATATAACCACCTGCTATAGAGTGAAATCTGCTGTATGGACACCTCCATATAGTGACTACCTGACTACAGAGTAAACCTGCTGTAATTACCACTTTTATATATAACCACCAGCTATAGAGTGAAATCTGCTGTATGGACACCTCCATATAGTGACTACCTGACTACAGAGTAAACCTGCTTTAATTACCACTTTTATATAACCACCAGCTATAGAGTGAAATCTGCTGTATGGACACCTCCATATAGTGACTACCTGACTACAGAGTTAACCTGCTGTAATAACCACTTTTATATATAACCACCAGCTATAGAGTGAAATCTGCTGTATGGACACCTCCATATAGTGACTACCTGACTACAGAGTAAACCTGCTGTAATTGCCACTTTTATATATAACCACCAGCTATAGAGTGAAATCCGTTGTATGGACACCTCCATATATTGATTACCTGACTACAGAGTAAACCTGCTGTAATAACCACTTTTATATAACCACCTGCTATAGAGTGAAATCTGTTGTATGGACACCTCCATATAGTGACTACCTGACTACAGAGTTAACCTGCTGTAATAACCACTTTTATATATAACCACCAGCTATAGAGTGAAATCTGTTGTATGGACACCTCCATATAGTGACTGACTACCTGACTACAGAGTTAACCTGCTGTAATAACCACTTTTATATAACCACCAGCTATAGAGTGAAATCTGCTGTATGGACACCTCCATATATTGATTACCTGACTACAGAGTAAACCTGCTGTAATAACTACTTTTATATATAGAGACCACCTGCTATAGAGTGAAATCTGTTGTATGGACACCTCCATATAGTGACTACCTGACTACAGAGTAAACCTGCTGTAATTACCACTTTTATATAACCACCTGCTATAGAGTGAAATCTGCTGTATGGACCCTCCATATATTGATTACCTGACTACAGAGTAAACCTGCTGTAATTACCACTTTTATATATAACCACCAGCTATAGAGTGAAATCCGTTGTATGGACACCTCTATATAGTGACTAACTGACTACAGAGTAAATCTGCTGTCATAACCACTTTTATATATAACCACCTGCTATAGAGTGAAATCTGTTGTATGGACACCTCCATATATTGATTACCTGACTACAGAGTAAACCTGCTGTAATAACTACTTTTATATATAGAGACCACCTGCTATAGAGTGAAATCTGTTTTATGGACACCTCCATTTAGTGACTAGCTGACTACAGAGTAAACCTGCTGTAATAACCACTTTTATATATAACTACCTGCTATAGAGTGAAATCTGTTGTATGGACACCTCAATATAGTTACTACCTGACTACAGAGTAAACCTGCTGTAATAACCACTTTTATATATAACCACCTGCTATAGAGTGAAATCTGTTGTATGGACACCTCCATATAGTGACTACCTGACTACAGAGTTAACCTGCTGTAATAACCACTTTTATATATAACCACCAGCTATAGAGTGAAATCTGTTGTATGGACACCTCCATATAGTGACTGACTACCTGACTACAGAGTTAACCTGCTGTAATAACCACTTTTATATATAACCACCAGCTATAGAGTGAAATCTGCTGTATGGACACCTCCATATATTGATTACCTGACTACAGAGTAAACCTGCTGTAATAACTACTTTTATATATAGAGACCACCTGCTATAGAGTGAAATTCTGTTGTATGGACACCTCCATATAGTGACTACCTGACTACAGAGTAACCTGCTGTAATTACCACTTTTATATATAACCACTGCTATAGAGTGAAATCTGCTGTATGGACCCTCCATATATTGATTACCTGACTACAGAGTAAACCTGCTGTAATTACCACTTTTATATATAACCACAGCTATAGAGTGAAATCCGTTGTATGGACACCTCTATATAGTGACTAACTGACTACAGAGTAAATCTGCTGTCATAACCACTTTTATATATAACCACCTGCTATAGAGTGAAATCTGTTGTATGGACACCTCCATATATTGATTACCTGACTACAGAGTAAACCTGCTGTAATAACTACTTTTATATATAGAGACCACCTGCTATAGAGTGAAATCTGT
The DNA here is from genome assembly GCA_021292105.1 of Anadara kagoshimensis. NCBI lineage: Eukaryota > Metazoa > Mollusca > Bivalvia > Arcoida > Arcidae > Anadara > Anadara kagoshimensis. The sequence goes on along the minus strand of CM037859.1, from coordinate 41,873,331 downwards.
TTTATGGACACCTCCATTTAGTGACTAGCTGACTACAGAGTAAACCTGCTGTAATAACCACTTTTATATATAACTACCTGCTATAGAGTGAAATCTGTTGTATGGACACCTCAATATAGTTACTACCTGACTACAGAGTAAACCTGCTGTAATAACCACTTTTTATATATAACTACCTGCTATAGAGTGAAATCTGCTGTATGGACACCTCCATATAGTTACTACCTGACTACAGAGTAAACCTGCTGTAATAACCACTTTTATATATAACCACCTGCTATAGAGTGAAATCTGCTGTATGGACACCTCCACATAGTGACTACCATGTGTACAGTGTAAACCTGCTGTAATAACCACTTTTATATATAACCACCAGCTATAGATGAAATCTGCTGTATGGACACCTCCAGATATGATTACCTGACTACAGAGTAAACCTGCTGTAATAACCACTTTTATATATAACCACCTGCTATTAGTGAAATCTGTGTATGGACACCTCCATATAGTTACTACCTGACTACAGAGTAAACCTGCTGTAATAACCACTTTTATATATAACCACCATCTATATAGTGAAATCTGCTGTATGGACACCTCAATATAGTGACTACCTGACTACAGAGTAAACCTGCTGTAATAACCACTTTTAATATAACCACCATCTATATAGTGAAATCTGCTGTATGGACACCTCAATATAGTGACTACCTGACTACAGAGTTAACCTGCTGTAATAACAACTTTTATATATAACCACCATCTATATAGTGAAATCTGCTGTATGGACACCTCCATATAGTGACTACCTGACTACAGAGTTACCCTGCTGTAATAACCACTTTTATACATAACCACCGTCTATAGAATGAAATCTGCTGAATGGACACCTCCATATAGTGACTACCTGACTACAGAGTAAACCTGCTGTAATTACCACTTTTATATATAACCACCTGCTATATAGTGAAATCTGCTGCATGGACACCTCAATATAGTGAATTAAACCTGCTGTATTAAGCACTTTTATATAGAGACCACCTGTCAACAGAGTAAATCTGCTGTAAATACCACCTTTATATAGAGACCACTGTCAACAGAGTAAATCTGCTGAAATTACCACCTTAATATAGAGACCACCTGCTGTAATAACCACTTTTATATTAACCACCTGCTATAGAGTGAAATCTGCTGTATGGACACCTCCATATAGTGACTACCTGACTACAGAGTTAACCTGCTGTATAACTACTTTTATATATAGACCACCTGCTATAGAGTGAAATCTGTTTATGGACACCTCCATTTAGTGACTACCTGACTACAGAGTAAACCTGCTGTAATTACCACTTTTATATAACCACCATCTATATAGTGAAATCTGCTGTATGGACACCTCAATATAGTGACTATCTGACTACAGAGTAAACCTGGTAATTACCACTTTTATATATAACCACCTGCTATAGAGTGAAATCTGCTGTATGGACCCCCATATATTGATACCTGACTACAGAGTAAACCTGCTGTAATTACCACTTTTATATATAACCACAGCTATAGAGTGAAATCCGTTGTATGGACACCTCTATATAGTGACTAACTGACTACAGAGTAAATTGCTGTCAAACCACTTTTATATATAACCACCTGCTATAGAGTGAAATCTGTTGTATGGACACCTCCATATATGATTACCTGACTACAGAGTAAACCTGCTGTAATAACTACTTTTATATATAGAGACCACTGCTATAGAGTGAAATCTGTTTATGGACACCTCCATTAGTGACTAGCTGACTACAGAGTAAACCTGCTGTAATAACCACTTTTATATATAACTACCTGCTATAGAGTGAAATCTGTTGTATGGACACCTCAATATAGTTACTACCTGACTACAGAGTAAACCTGCTGTAATAACCACTTTTATATATAACTACCTGCTATAGAGTGAAATCTGCTGTATGGACACCTCCATATAGTGACTACCTGACTACAGAGTAAACCTGCTGTAATAACCACTTTATATATAACCACTGCTATAGAGTGAAATCTGCTGTATGGACACCTCCATATAGTGACTACCATGTGTACAGTGTAAACCTGCTGTAATAACCACTTTTATATATAACCACCAGCTATAGAGTGAAATCTGCTGTATGGACACCTCCATATATTGATTACCTGACTACAGAGTAAACCTGCTGTAATAACCACTTTTATATATAACCACCTGCTATATAGTGAAATCTGTTGTATGGACACCTCCATATAGTTACTACCTGACTACAGAGTAAACCTGCTGTAATAACCACTTTTATATATAACCACCATCTATATAGTGAAATCTGCTGTATGGACACCTCAATATAGTGACTACTGACTACAGAGTAAACCTGCTGTAATAACCACTTTTATATATAACCACCATCTATATAGTGAAATCTGCTGTATGGACACCTCAATATAGTGACTACCTGACTACAGAGTTAACCTGCTGTAATAACAACTTTTATATATAACCACCATCTATATAGTGAAATCTGCTGTATGGACACCTCCATATAGTGACTACCTGACTACAGAGTTACCCTGCTGTAATAACCACTTTTATACATAACCACCGTCTATAGAATGAAATCTGCTGTATGGACACCTCCATATAGTGACTACCTGACTACAGAGTAAACCTGCCGTAATTACCACTTTTATATATAACCACCTGCTATAGAGTGAAATCTGCTGTATGGACACCTCCATATAGTGACTACCATGTGTACAGTGTAAACCTGCTGTAATAACCACTTTTATATAAACCACCAGCTATAGAGTGAAATCTGCTGTATGGACACCTCCAATATTGATTACCTGACTACAGAGTAAACCTGCTGTAATAACCACTTTTATATATAACCACCTGCTATATAGTGAAATCTGTTGTATGGACACCTCCATATAGTTGACTACCTGACTACAGAGTAAACTGCTGTAATAACCACTTTTATATATAACCACCATCTATATAGTGAAATCTGCTGTATGGACACCTCAATATAGTGACTACCTGACTACAGAGTTAACCTGCTGTAATAACCACTTTTATATATAACCACCGTCTATAGAGTGAAATCTGTTGTATGGACACCTCCATATATGATTACCTGACTACAGAGAAACCTGCTGTAATAACCACTTTTATATATAACCACCTGCTATAGAGTGAAATCTGTTGTGAACACCTCCATATGTGACTACCTGACTACAGGTTAAACCTGCTGTAATAACCACTTTATATATAACCAGCTATAGAGTGAAATCTGTTGTATGGACACCTCCATATATGTGACTACCTGACTACAGAGTAAACCTGCTGTAATAACCACTTTTATATATAACCACCATCTATATAGTGAAATCTGCTGTATGGACACCTCCATATAGTGACTACCTGACTACAGAGTAAACCTGCTGTAATAACCACTTTTATATATAACCACCTGATAGAGTGAAATCTGTTGTATGAACACCTCCATAGTGACTACCTGACTACAGAGTAAACCTGCTGTAATAACCACTTTTATATATAACACCATCTATAGAGTGAAATCTGCTGTATGGACACCTCCATATAGTGACTACCTGACTACAGAGTAAACCTGCTGTAATAACCACTTTTATATATAACCACCTGCTATAGAGTGAAATCTGTTGTATGGACACCTCCATATAGTGACTACCTGACTACAGAGTAAACCTGCTGTAATAACCACTTTTATATATAACCACCTGCTATAGAGTGAAATCTGTTGTATGGACACCTCCATATAGTGACTACCTGACTACAGAGTAAACCTGCTGTAATAACCACTTTTATATATAACCACCTGCTATAGAGTGAAATCTGTTGTATGGACACCTCCATATAGTGACTACCTGACTACAGAGTAAACCTGCTGTAATAACCACTTTTATATATAACCACCTGCTATAGAGTGAAATCTGCTGTATGGACACCTCCATAGATTGACTACCTGACTACAGAGTAAACCTGCTGTAATACCACTTTATATATAACCACCTCTATAGAGTGAAATCTGCTGTATGGACACCTCCATATAGTGACTACCTGACTACAGAGTAACCTGCTGTAATAACCACTTTTATATATAACCACCAGCTATAGAGTGAAATCTGCTGTATGGACACTCCATATATTGATTACCTGACTACAGAGTAAACCTGCTGTAATAACCACTTTTATATATAACCACCTGCTATAGAGTGAAATCTGTTGTATGGACACCTCCATATATTGATTACCTGACTACAGAGTAAACCTGCTGTAATTACCACTTTTATATATAACCACCAGCTATAGAGTGAAATCTGTTGTATGGACACCTCCATATATGATTACCTGACTACAGAGTAAACCTGCTGTAATAACTACTTTTATATATAACCACCTGCTATAGAGTGAAATCTGCTGTATGGACACCTCCATATAGTGACTACCTGACTACAGAGTAAACCTGCTGTAATTACCACTTTTATATATAACCACCAGCTATAGAGTGAAATCTGCTGTATGGACACCTCCATATAGTGACTACCTGACTACAGAGTAAACCTGCTTTAATTACCACTTTTATATATAACCACCAGCTATAGAGTGAAATCTGCTGTATGGACACCTCCATATAGTGACTACCTGACTACAGAGTTAACCTGCTGTAATAACCACTTTTATATATAACCACCAGCTATAGAGTGAAATCTGCTGTATGGACACCTCCATATAGTGACTACCTGACTACAGAGTAAACCTGCTGTAATTGCCACTTTTATATATAACCACCAGCTATAGAGTGAAATCCGTTGTATGGACACCTCCATATATTGATTACCTGACTACAGAGTAAACCTGCTGTAATAACCACTTTTATATATAACCACCTGCTATAGAGTGAAATCTGTTGTATGGACACCTCCATATAGTGACTACCTGATTACAGAGTTAACCTGCTGTAATAACCACTTTTATATATAACCACCAGCTATAGAGTGAAATCTGTTGTATGGACACCTCCATATAGACTGACTACCTGACTACAGAGTAACCTGCTGTAATAACCACTTTTATATATAACCACCAGCTATAGAGTGAAATCTGCTGTATGGACACCTCCATATATTGATTACCTGACTACAGAGTAAACCTGCTGTAATAACTACTTTATATATAGAGACCACCTGCTATAGAGTGAAATCTGTTGTATGGACACCTCCATATAGTGACTACCTGACTACAGAGTAAACCTGCTGTAATTACCACTTTTATATATAACCACCTGCTATAGAGTGAAATCTGCTGTATGGACCCTCCATATATTGATTACCTGACTACAGAGTAAACCTGCTGTAATACCACTTTTATATATAACCACCAGCTATAGAGTGAAATCGTTGTATGGACACCTCTATATAGTGACTAACTGACTACAGAGTAAATCTGCTGTAATAACCACTTTTATATATAACCACCTGCTATAGAGTGAAATCTGTTGTATGGACACCTCCATATATTGATTACCTGACTACAGAGTAAACCTGCTGTAATAACTACTTTTATATATAGAGACCACCTGCTATAGAGTGAAATCTGTTTATGGACACCTCCATTAGTGACTAGCTGACTACAGAGTAAACCTGCTGTAATAACCACTTTTATATATAACTACCTGCTATAGAGTGAAATCTGTTGTATGGACACCTCAATATAGTTACTACCTGACTACAGAGTAAACCTGCTGTAATAACCACTTTTATATATAACCACCTGCTATAGAGTAAAATCTTGTATGGACACCTCCATATAGTGACTACCTGACTACAGAGTTAACCTGCTGTAATAAACCACTTTTATATATAACCACCAGCTATAGAGTGAAATCTGTTGTATGGACACCTCCATATAGTGACTGACTACCTGACTACAGAGTTAACCTGCTGTAATAACCACTTTTATATATAACCACCAGCTATAGAGTGAAATCTGCTGTATGGACACCTCCATATATTGATTACCTGACTACAGAGTAAACCTGCTGTAATAACTACTTTTATATATAGAGACCACCTGCTATAGAGTGAAATCTGTTGTATGGACACCTCCATATAGTGACTACCTGACTACAGAGTAAACCTGCTGTAATTACCACTTTTATATATAACCACCTGCTATAGAGTGAAATCTGCTGTATGGACCCTCCATATATTGATTACCTGACTACAGAGTAAACCTGCTGTAATTACCACTTTTATATATAACCACCAGCTATAGAGTGAAATCCGTTGTATGGACACCTCTATATAGTGACTAACTGACTACAGAGTAAATCTGCTGTCATAACCACTTTTATATATAACCACCTGCTATAGAGTGAAATCTGTTGTATGGACACCTCCATATATTGATTACCTGACTACAGAGTAAACCTGCTGTAATAACTACTTTTATATATAGAGACCACCTGCTATAGAGTGAAATCTGTTTTATGGACACCTCCATTTAGTGACTAGCTGACTACAGAGTAAACCTGCTGTAAAACCACTTTTATATATAACTACCTGCTATAGAGTGAAATCTGTTGTATGGACACCTATAGTTACTACCTGACTACAGAGTAAACCTGCTGAATAACCACTTTTATATATAACTACCTGCTATAGAGTGAAATCTGCTGTATGGACACCTCCATATAGTTACTACCTGACTACAGAGTAAACCTGCTGTAATAACCACTTTTATATATAACTACCTGCTATAGAGTGAAATCTGCTGTATGGACACCTCCATATAGTTACTACCTGACTACAGAGTAAACCTGCTGTAATAACCACTTTTATATATAACCACCTGCTATAGAGTGAAATCTGCTGTATGGACACCTCCATATAGTGACTACCAGTGTACAGTGTAAACCTGCTGTAATAACCACTTTTATATATAACCACCAGCTATAGAGTGAAATCTGCTGTATGGACACCTCCATATATTGATTACCTGACTACAGAGTAAACCTGCTGTAATAACCACTTTTATTATAACCACCTGCTATATAGTGAAATCTGTTGTATGGACACCTCCATATAGTACTACCTGACTACAGAGTAAACCTGCTGTAATAACCACTTTTATATATAACCACCATCTATATAGTGAAATCTGCTGTATGACACCTCAATATAGTGACTACTGACTACAGAGTAAACCTGCTGTAATAACCACTTTTATATATAACCACATCTATATAGTGAAATCTGCTGTATGGACACCTCAATATAGTGACTACCTGACTACAGAGTTAACCTGCTGTAATAACAACTTTTATATATAACCACCATCTATATAGTGAAATCTGCTGTATGGACACCTCCATATAGTGACTACCTGACTACAGAGTTACCCTGCTGTAATAACCACTTTTATACATAACCACCGTCTATAGAATGAAATCTGCTGAATGGACACCTCCATATAGTGACTACCTGACTACAGAGTAAACCTGCTGTAATTACCACTTTTATATATAACCACCTGCTATATAGTGAAATCTGCTGTATGGACACCTCAATATAGTGATTAAACCTGCTGTATTAAGCACTTTTATATAGAGACCACCTGTCAACAGAGTAAATCTGCTGTAAATACCACCTTATATAGAGACCACCTGTCAACAGAGTAAATCTGCTGAAAATTACCACCTTAATATAGAGACCACCTGTCAACAGAGTAACCTGCTGTAATAACCACTTTTATATATAACCACCTGCTATAGAGTGAAATCTGCTGTATGGACACCTCCATATAGTGACTACCTGACTACAGAGTTAACCTGCTGTAATACTACTTTATATATAGAGACCACCTGCTATAGAGTGAAATCTGTTTTATGGACACCTCCATTTAGTGACTACCTGACTACAGAGTAAACCTGCTGTAATTACCACTTTTATATATAACCACCATCTATATAGTGAAATCTGCTGTATGGACACCTCAATATAGTGACTATCTGACTACAGAGTAAACCTGCTGTAATTACCACTTTTATATATAACCACCTGCTATAGAGTGAAATCTGCTGTATGGACCCTCCATATATTGATTACCTGACTACAGAGTAAACCTGCTGTAATTACCACTTTTATATATAACCACCAGCTATAGAGTGAAATCCGTTGTATGGACACCTCTATATAGTGACTAACTGACTACAGAGTAAATCTGCTGTCATAACCACTTTTATATATAACCGCCTGCTATAGAGTGAAATCTGTTGTATGGACACCTCCATATATTGATTACCTGACTACAGAGTAAACCTGCTGTAATAACTACTTTTATATATAGAGACCACCTGCTATAGAGTGAAATCTGTTTTATGGACACCTCCATTTAGTGACTAGCTGACTACAGAGTAAACCTGCTGTAATAACCACTTTTATATATAACTACCTGCTATAGAGTGAAATCTGTTGTATGGACACCTCAATATAGTTACTACCTGACTACAGAGTAAACCTGCTGTAATAACCACTTTTATATATAACTACCTGCTATAGAGTGAAATCTGCTGTATGGACACCTCCATATAGTTACTACCTGACTACAGAGTAAACCTGCTGTAATAACCACTTTTATATATAACTACCTGCTATAGAGTGAAATCTGCTGTATGGACACCTCCATATAGTTACTACCTGACTACAGAGTAAACCTGCTGTAATAACCACTTTTATATATAACACCTGCTATAGAGTGAAATCTGCTGTATGGACACCTCCATATAGTTACTACCTGACTACAGAGTAAACCTGCTGTAATAACCACTTTTATATATAACTACCTGCTATAGAGTGAAATCTGCTGTATGGACACCTCCATATAGTTACTACCTGACTACAGAGTAAACCTGCTGTAATAACCACTTTTATATTAACTACCTGCTATAGAGTGAAATCTGTTGTATGGACACCTCAATATAGTTACTACCTGACTACAGAGTAAACCTGCTGTAATAACCACTTTATATATAACTACCTGCTATAGAGTGAAATCTGCTGTATGGACACCTCCATATAGTTACTACCTGACTACAGAGTAAACCTGCTGTAATAACCACTTTTATATATAACCACCTGCTATAGAGTGAAATCTGCTGTATGGACACCTCCATATAGTGACTACCATGTGTACAGTGTAAACCTGCTGTAATAACCACTTTTATATATAACCACCAGCTATAGAGTGAAATCTGCTGTATGGACACCTCCATATATTGATTACCTGACTACAGAGTAAACCTGCTGTAATAACCACTTTTATATATAACCACCAGCTATAGAGTGAAATCTGCTGTATGGACACCTCCATATATTGATTACCTGACTACAGAGTAAACCTGCTGTAATAACCACTTTTATATATAACCACCTGCTATATAGTGAAATCTGTTGTATGGACACCTCCATATAGTTACTACCTGACTACAGAGTAAACCTGCTGTAATAACCACTTTTATATATAACCACCAGCTATATAGTGAAATCTGCTGTATGGACACCTCAATATAGTGACTACCTGACTACAGAGTAAACCTGCTGTAATAACCACTTTTATATATAACCACCATCTATATAGTGAAATCTGCTGTATGGACACCTCAATATAGTGACTACCTGACTACAGAGTAAACCTGCTGTAATAACCACTTTTATATATAACCACCATCTATATAGTGAAATCTGCTGTATGGACACCTCAATATAGTGACTACCTGACTACAGAGTTAACCTGCTGTAATAACAACTTTTATATATAACCACCATCTATATAGTGAAATCTGCTGTATGGACACCTCCATATAGTGACTACCTGACTACAGAGTTACCCTGCTGTAATAACCACTTTTATACATAACCACCGTCTATAGAATGAAATCTGCTGTATGGACACCTCCATATAGTGACTACCTGACTACAGAGTAAACCTGCCGTAATTACCACTTTTATATATAACCACCTGCTATATAGTGAAATCTGCTGTATGGACACCTCAATATAGTGAATTAAACCTGCTGTATTAAGCACTTTTATATAGAGACCACCTGTCAACAGAGTAAATCTGCTGTAAATACCACCTTTATATAGAGACCACCTGTCAACAGAGTAAATCTGCTGAAATTACCACCTTAATATAGAGACCACCTGTCAACAGAGTAAATCTGCTGTAATTACCACCTTTATATATAACCACCTGCTATAGAGTGAAATCTGCTGTATGGACACCTCCATATAGTGACTAGCTGACTACAGAGTAAACCTGCTGTAATAACCACTTTATATATAACCACCTGCTATAGAGTGAAATCTGCTGTATGGACACCTCCATATAGTGACTACCTGACTACAGAGTTAACCTGCTGTATAACTACTTTTATATATAGAGACCACCTGCTATAGAGTGAAATCTGTTTTATGGACACCTCCATTTAGTGACTACCTGACTACAGAGGAAACCTGCTGTAATTACCACTTTTATATATAACCACCATCTATATAGTGAAATCTGCTGTATGGACACCTCCATATAGTGACTACCTGACTACAGAGTAAACCTGCCGTAATTACCACTTTTATATATAACCACCTGCTATATAGTGAAATCTGCTGTATGGACACCTCAATATAGTGAATTAAACCTGCTGTATTAAGCACTTTTATATAGAGACCACCTGTCAACAGAGTAAATCTGCTGTAAATACCACCTTTATATAGAGACCACCTGTCAACAGAGTAAATCTGCTGAAATTACCACCTTAATATAGAGACCACCTGTCAACAGAGTAAATCTGCTGTAATTACCACCTTTATATATAACCACCTGCTATAGAGTGAAATCTGCTGTATGGACACCTCCATATAGTGACTAGCTGACTACAGAGTAAACCTGCTGTAATAACCACTTTTATATATAACCACCTGCTATAGAGTGAAATCTGCTGTATGGACACCTCCATATAGTGACTACCTGACTACAGAGTTAACCTGCTGTAATAACTACTTTTATATATAGAGACCACCAGCTATAGAGTGAAATCTGTTTTATGGACACCTCCATTTAGTGACTACCTGACTACAGAGGAAACCTGCTGTAATTACCACTTTTATATATAACCACCATCTATATAGTGAAATCTGCTGTATGGACACCTCCATATATTGATTACCTGACTACAGAGTAAACCTGCTGTAATAACCACTTTTATATATAACCACCTGCTATATAGTGAAATCTGTTGTATGGACACCTCCATATAGTTACTACCTGACTACAGAGTAAACCTGCTGTAATAACCACTTTTATATATACCACCATCTATATAGTGAAATCTGCTGTATGGACACCTCAATATAGTGACTACCTGACTACAGAGTAAACCTGCTGTAATAACCACTTTTATATATAACCACCATCTATATAGTGAAATCTGCTGTATGACACCTCAATATAGTGACTACCTGACTACAGAGTTAACCTGCTGTAATAACAACTTTTATATATAACCACCATCTATATAGTGAAATCTGCTGTATGGACACCTCCATATAGTGACTACCTGACTACAGAGTTACCCTGCTGTAATAACCACTTTTATACATAACCACCGTCTATAGAATGAAATCTGCTGAATGGACACCTCCATATAGTGACTACCTGACTACAGAGTAAACCTGCTGTAATTACCACTTTTATATATAACCACCTGCTATAGAGTGAAATCTGCTGTATGGACACCTCAATATAGTGAATTAAACCTGCTGTATTAAGCACTTTTATATAGAGACCACCTGTCAACAGAGTAAATCTGCTGTAAATACCACCTTTATATAGAGACCACCTGTCAACAGAGTAAATCTGCTGAAATTACCACCTTAATAAAGAGACCACCTGTCAACAGAGTAAACCTGCTGTAATAACCACTTTTATATATAACCACCTGCTATAGAGTGAAATCTGCTGTATGGACACCTCCATATAGTGACTACCTGACTACAGAGTTAACCTGCTGTAATAACTACTTTTATATATAGAGACCACCTGCTATAGAGTGAAATCTGTTTTATGGACACCTCCATTTAGTGACTACCTGACTACAGAGTAAACCTGCTGTAATTACCACTTTTATATATAACCACCATCTATATAGTGAAATCTGCTGTATGGACACCTCAATATAGTGACTATCTGACTACAGAGTAAACCTGCTGTAATTACCACTTTTATATATAACCACCTGCTATAGAGTGAAATCTGCTGTATGGACCCTCCATATATTGATTACCTGACTACAGAGTAAACCTGCTGTAATTACCACTTTTATATATAACCACCAGCTATAGAGTGAAATCCGTTGTATGGACACCTCTATATAGTGACTAACTGACTACAGAGTAAATCTGCTGTCATAACCACTTTATATATAACCACCTGCTATAGAGTGAAATCTTTGTATGGACACCTCCATATATTGATTACCTGACTACAGAGTAAACCTGCTGTAATAACTATTTATATATAGAGACCACCTGCTATAGAGTGAAATCTGTTTTATGGACACCTCCATTTAGTGACTAGCTGACTACAGAGTAAACCTGCTGTAATAACCACTTTTATATATAACTACCTGCTATAGAGTGAAATCTGTTGTATGGACACCTCAATATAGTTACTACCTGACTACAGAGTAAACCTGCTGTAATAACCACTTTTATATATAACTACCTGCTATAGAGTGAAATCTGCTGTATGGACACCTCCATATAGTTACTACCTGACTACAGAGTAAACCTGCTGTAATAACCACTTTTATATATAACCACCTGCTATAGAGTGAAATCTGCTGTATGGACACCTCCATATAGTGACTACCATGTGTACAGTGTAAACCTGCTGTAGTAACCACTTTTATATATAACCACCAGCTATAGAGTGAAATCTGCTGTATGGACACCTCCATATATTGATTACCTGACTACAGAGTAAACCTGCTGTAATAACCACTTTTATATATAACCACCTGCTATATAGTGAAATCTGTTGTATGGACACCTCCATATAGTTACTACCTGACTACAGAGTAAACCTGCTGTAATAACCACTTTTATATATAACCACCATCTATATAGTGAAATCTGCTGTATGGACACCTCAATATAGTGACTACCTGACTACAGAGTAAACCTGCTGTACTAACCACTTTTATATATAACCACCATCTATATAGTGAAATCTGCTGTATGGACACCTCAATATAGTGACTACCTGACTACAGAGTTAACCTGCTGTAATAACTACTTTTATATATAGAGACCACCTGCTATAGAGTGAAATCTGTTTTATGGACACCTCCATTTAGTGACTACCTGACTACAGAGTAAACCTGCTGTAATACCACTTTTATATATAACCACCATCTATATAGTGAAATCTGCTGTATGGACACCTCCATATAGTGACTACCTGACTACAGAGTTAACCTGCTGTAATAACTATTTTATATATAGAGACCACCTGCTAGAGAGTGAAATCTGTTTATGGACACCTCCATTTAGTGACTACCTGACTACAGAGTAAACCTGCTGTAATAACCACTTTTATAATAACCACCGTCTATAGAATGAATCTGCTGTATGGACACCTCCATATAGTGACTACCTGACTACAGAGTAAACCTGCCGTAATTACCACTTTTATTATAACCACCTGCTATATAGTGAAATCTGCTGTATGGACACAATATAGTGAATTAAACCTGCTGTATTAAGCACTTTTATATAGAGACCACTGTCAACAGAGTAAATCTGCTGTAAATACCACCTTTATATAGAGACCACCTCTCAACAGAGTAAATCTGCTGAAATTACCACCTTAATATAGAGACCACCTGTCAACAGAGTAAATCTGCTGTAATTACCACCTTTATATATAACCACCTGCTATAGAGTGAAATCTGGACACCTCCATATAGTGACTACCTGACTACAGAGTTAACCTGCTGTAATAACTACTTTTATATATAGAGACCACCTGCTATAGAGTGAAATCTGTTTTATGGACACCTCCATTTAGTGACTACCTGACTACAGAGTAAACCTGCTGTAATTACCACTTTTATATATAACCACCATCTATATAGTGAAATCTGCTGTATGGACACCTCCATATAGTGACTACCTGACTACAGAGTTAACCTGCTGTAATAACTACTTTTATATATAGAGACCACCTGCTATAGAGTGAAATCTGTTTTATGGACACCTCCATTTAGTGACTACCTGACTACAGAGTAAACCTGCTGTAATTACCACTTTTATATATAACCACCATCTATATAGTGAAATCTGCTGTATGGACACCTCAATATAGTGACTATCTGACTACAGAGTAAACCTGCTGTAATTACCACTTTTATATATAACTACCTGCATATAGTGAAATCTGCTGTATGGACACCTCCATATATTGATTACCTGACTACAGAGTAAACCTGCTGTAATAACCACTTTTATATATAACCACCATCTATATAGTGAAATCTGCTGTATGGACACCTCAATATAGTGACTACCTGACTACAGAGTTACCCTGCTGTAATAACCACTTTTATACATAACCACCGTCTATAGAATGAAATCTGCTGTATGGACACCTCCATATAGTGACTACCTGACTACAGAGTAAACCTGCTGTAATTACCACTTTTATATATAACCACCTGCTATATAGTGAAATCTGCTGTATGGACTCCTCAATATAGTGAATTAAACCTGCTGTATTAAGCACTTTTATATAGAGACCACCTGTCAACAGAGTAAATCTGCTGTAAATACCACCTTTATATAGAGACCACCTGTCAACAGAGTAAATCTGCTGAAATTGCCACCTTAATATAGAGACCACCTGTCAACAGAGTAAATCTGCTGTAATTACCACCTTTATATATAACCACCTGCTATAGAGTGAAATCTGCTGTATCGACACCTCCATATAGTGACTACCTGACTACAGAGTTAACCTGCTGTAATAACCACTTTTATATATAACCACCAGCTATAGAGTGAAATCTGCTGTATGGACACCTCCATATATTGATTACCTGACTACAGAGTAAACCTGCTGTAATAACCACTTTTATATATAACCACCTGCTATAGAGTGAAATCTGTTGTATGGACACCTCCATATATTGATTACCTGACTACAGAGTTAACCTGCTGTAATAACCACTTTTATATATAACCACCGTCTATAGAGTGAAATCTGCTGTATGGACACCTCCATATATTGATTACCTGACTACAGAGTTAACCTGCTGTAATAACCACTTTTATATATAACCACCTCCTATATAGTGAAATCTGCTGTATGGACACCTCCATATAGTGACTACCTGACTACAGAGTAAACCTGCTGTAATAACCACTTTTATATTTAACCACCTGCTATATAGTGAAATCTGCTGTATGGACACCTCCATATAGTGACTACCTGACTACAGAGTAAACCTGCTGTAATAACCACTTTTATATATAACCACCTGCTATAGAGTGAAATCTGTTGTATGGACACCTCCATATAGTGACTACCTGACTACAGAGTAAACCTGCTGTAATAACCACTTTTATATATAACCACCATCTATATAGTGAAATCTGCTGTATGGACACCTCAATATAGTGACTACCTGACTACAGAGTTACCCTGCTGTAATAACCACTTTTATATATAACCACCATCTATATAGTGAAATCTGCTGTATGGACACCTCAATATAGTGACTACCTGACTACAGAGTTAACCTGCTGTAATAACCACTTTTATATATAACCACCTGCTATAGAGTGAAATCTGTTTGATGGACACCTCCATATAGTGACTACCTGACTACAGAGTTAACCTGCTGTAATAACCACTTTTATATATAACCACCTGCTATAGAGTGAAATCTGCTGTATGGACACCTCAATATAGTGACTATCTGACTACAGAGTAAACCTGCTGTAATTACCACTTTTATATATAACCACCTGCTATAGAGTGAAATCTGCTGTATGGACACCTCCATATAGTGACTACCTAACTACAGAGTAAACCTGCTGTAATTACCACTTTTATATATAACCACCTGCTATATAGTGAAATCTGCTGTATGGACACCTCAATACAGTGAATTAAACCTGCTGTATTAAGCACCTTTATATAGAGACCACTTGTCAACAGAGCAAATCTGCTGTAAATACCATCTTTATATAGAGACCACCTGTCAACAGAGTAAATCTGCTGAAATTACCACCTTTATATAGAGACCACCTGTCAACAGAGCAAATCTGCTGTAAATACCATCTTTATATAGAGACCACCTGTCAACAGAGTAAATCTGCTGAAATTACCACCTTAATATAGAGACCACCTGTCAACAGAGCAAATCTGCTGTAAATACCATCTTTATATAGAGACCACCTGTCAACAGAGTAAATCTGCTGAAATTACCACCTTAATATAGAGACCACCTGTCAACAGAGTAAATCTGCTGTAATTACCATCTTTATATAGAGACCACATGTGTACAGTGTAAACCTGCTGTAATTACCACCTTTATATAGAGACCACATGTGTACAGTGTAAACCTGCTGCAATTACCACCTTTATATAGAGACCACATGTGTACAGTGTAAACCTGCTGTAATTACCACCTTTATATAGAGACCACTGTCAACAGAGTAAATCTGCTGTAATTACCACCTTTATATAGAGACCACATGTGTACAGTGTAAACCTGCTGTAATTACCACCTTTATATAGAGACCACATGTGTACAGTGTAAACCTGCTGTAATTACCACCTTTATATAGAGACCACATGTGTACAGTGTAAACCTGCTGTAATTACCACCTTTATATAGAGACCACATGTGTACAGTGTAAACCTGCTGCAATTATCACCTTTATATAGAGACCACATGTGTACAGTGTAAACCTGCTGTAATTACCACCTTTATATAGAGACCACATGTGTACAGTGTAAACCTGCTGTAATTACCACCTTTATATAGAGACCACATGTGTACAGTGTAAACCTGCTGTAATTACCACCTTTATATAGAGACCACATGTGTACAGTGTAAACCTGCTGCAATTATCACCTTTATATAGAGACCACATGTGTACAGTGTAAACCTGCTGTAATTACCACCTTTATATAGAGACCACATGTGTACAGTGTAAACCTGCTGTAATTACCACCTTTATATAGAGACCACATGTGTACAGTGTAAACCTGCTGTAATTACCACCTTTATATAGAGACCACATGTGTACAGTGTAAACCTGCTGTAATTACCACCTTTATATAGAGACATTTTTTATGGAATACCAGATTTTACAGTACCAAATATAATTACTACCCATCTATTAAGACAAACTGCCCATAAAGAATAGTGACGTATGCCTATTCCTTTCATATTTCAACCAAAACAGCCTTTATATAACGACCACCGTCTTCAAATCTTTCATGTCTAATGTGTAGTCTTTCCCTTTAGTTTTTTTTAAAATTTTCGTGCTGACAACATATGATTTCAAACATACCACTTATCCGTTATTGACTTTTGTAATCAGACCACACACACACACACACACACACACACACACACACACTATTTAAATTACTTATGTAATCAGATCTTTCAAAACAGACGGGTTCCAGTTTTTCATCAAGGCAACACTTTATTGCTGTCAAACCACTTGCGCCTGCTCCAATAACCGCCACCCGTCTAACTGTCGACATTTTGTAGTGTTTAATCTGTAAGAAGAATTTGTAAAGTTACCCCTGATATTAATACCAAATATACACATATAAAACAAGTAATTTGTAAAAAAAACATTTATTTTCAAACATATACATTACAGACTGTTGATCGAAAGTTAAAGAAATATTGGGCTTAAAGTATCACTTTAAACACATATTTTAAGGCATTAATATTTTTGCTCCTGGAAACCAACCCAGCAATTTAATAAAAAAAATGGTTCATCTTATTACGTGGGTGACGCCAAAAACACTGGGTACACTTATATCGAACAACATGGAAAGCACTAAATACAAAGGATAACTTCTGAGCCACAAAACAAACAAAAATTCTATTTCAAGGTGACAATTTATATTTCGTTTTGAAAAACACGGTGACAATTCCATTACAAGTTCATTAAATGTTTCTGGATTTTCCGGAAACTGGAATCCGGTTTCTGGAAACCTGAATATGTTCTTCGTTAATAGACCATATCCATCTCTGTCTGCCCAAGAATATTCTCTGTTGCTGCCAACACCATATCTAAGATCTAGTAGAGGCTCAGGTGATGGCTTAGTAAGCACCAATAAGAAAGTAATCAAATGTATGAAGAACTCTTAAGAGTCTGGTGGTTGTGAACACAATGCAGAAATGCGTCTATCTCTCTCCCTTCACACACTTGGTACCTAGTATCGAATAAATATGAGAAATCCTGACTGTTATTAGGAGTTAGGTTGATGTGGCTGCGGGGTGCAACTTCAATGAGCTTACACTTTGTAATCCGTTAATCTGGCTAGCGCTTACGGATAACTAGTCCGATAATCTGCCAAATCAAACCCCCATTTTAATTTTTGATTTGTTGGGGGTTTGTTGTCTGACATCTTCCATTATTGAATTCTTGAAAATTCTGGCGAAAAACGGCAGAAACGAAAACACGCGTCGATAACTTCCAGTATTTCTTTACCTTGCTCTCGCTGGCAACATGGAACACTTCCTAAAACATTATTCTACCGGTCCATTCTTAACTTTTCATTAAAATACACAGATATCGGTAGAAATACAAGGCTTTTTAATGTCTCTTCACCCCTCTGTCACTTTCGTATCGTGAAGATATTGCTAATCTGCATTGACCTAATCAGATCGCGCGTTGCATTTAATGGTGAAACTCGAAGTTCTACCTGTAAAATGCACATGGCGATGTTCATTTACAATAATTATTCGCGTTATTAATGGTGTTTTCACGCGTATAACATATTATTTCAGTTATTTCACTTTTATCAATATCATGTGAAGACATGTGTACTAATTCTTTTTTCTCTTTTTTTTGTATCTAAATTTGATTTTTTTTCTCAAATTGGGTATTATACTATCATATCTTGGACTTGCATGTTCTCTTGAAATGCTGTCAAGTTTTGTCAACTATTTTGTAGATCGTAAAATTTTAAGTTTTTTAAACTAGTTGTAATATATAAAGCTTAACACAAGAGTACTTGTCCGCAAGGCCATTAAAACTTAATTCTCTTGTAATCATACCGACCACACTGTAAATTTTGCCATAGGGTTTAATTTCTTAACTGTATTTTGCATGAACATACATATATACAGGGAGATGCTAAGAATATTTTTCCAAAATTACTGGAATAATATTTCCAGGATACTATTTCAGAAAAGATGAGAGAGACCCAGAATATAGAAATATACAGAGAAGATTCTACTCCATTATGTCTACATATAAATCTGATAATTATATCTCTAAATATTTTGAATACATACATTTTAATGTTACCTTTTGTAAGTATTAACAGAGCATGTTCAACATGGTGTAAAACATCATTAATAACGCGAATTACTGTGTAAACAAACATCGCCATGTGCTATCTAAGGAAGGAACTGCGAGTTTCACCATCCAAATGCAACGCGCGATCTGATTGGTCAATGCAGACCAGTAATGTCTTCACGATAAGAAAGTGAAGAAGAGGTGAAGAGACATTAGAATGCCTTGTATTTCGACCGATATCGATGTATTTTAATTAAAAGTTAAACATGGATCGGTAGAATAATGTTTTAGAAAGTGTACTATGTTGCCAGCGAGAGCGAGGTAAGGAAATATTAGAAGTTATCGACGCGTGTTTTCGTTTCTGCCGTTTTCACCAGAAATTTCAAGAATTCAATAATGGAAGCTGTCAGACCACAATCCCCCAACAAGTCAAAAATTAAAATGGGTGTTTAGTGGGCAGATTTTTCGGACTAACGGATAACAAGCGTACTTAAGCGTATAAAAGTATTTTTCAAGTAAAACCGTAATCCGGTCGAAATTATTAATATTATTAAGCTTGATTTCAAATCGAATTTTGCTTAACAATTAACATAAGTTCTATAGAGCATCTCTTTAAGAAAGAGTACAACCCGTTTGTGGCGCGAATGTCATGTGTGTGTCTGCTTTGTGCTATTGTGTACTTAGGTGACTTATAGGTGCTAGCTCATCGAGTAAGCAATTGCAGAGGTCGCCGCCCTTCAGAAACCGGGTAAATCCTTCTATGTTAAAAGAGTAATTTGCATTTTTTTAATATAACACAACCAATTAGCCAAACTTAAATGGTACAGAGGTAACATTATTTTTGGTTTCAGTTATCTTTTCCGTTAATATTGGCAAAACAAAACATTTTAAGAGTCTACATCTGGCAATCGTAGTATAGCATCGTCGGAAAAGTCTAGTCTCAGAACCGCCATTGTGTACAACAGTCAGTACTCTGTCTTCCGTTCGTGTATTTTTAAAACCGCCATTGCGTAAAGCAATTAGTACCCTGTCTCCGTTCGTGTATTATCAGAACCGCCAATGCGTACAGCAAACAGTACCCTGTCCTCCGTTCGTGTATTATCAGAATCGCCAATGCGTACAATAGTCAGTATTCTGTCCTCCGTTCGTGTATTACCATAATCGCCAATGCGTACAACAGTCAGTATTCTGTCCTCCGTTCGTGTATTATCAAAACCGTGAATGCGTACAACAGTCAGTATTCTGTCCTCCGGTCGTGTATTATCAGAACCACCAATGCGTACAATAATTAGTACCCTGTCCTCCGTTCGTGTATTATCAGAACCACCAATGCGTACAACAATCAGTACTCTGTCCTCCGTTCGTGTATTATCAGAATCGCCAATGCGTACAGCAAACAGTACCCTGTCCTCCGTTCGTGTATTATCAGAACCACCAATGCGTACAATAATCAGTACCCTGTCCTCCGGTCGTGTATTATCAGAACCACCAATGCGTACAATAATCAGTACCCTGTCCTCCGTTTGTGTATTATTATAAACACAAATATAACTTATACTTACTATATGTTGTTGGATTACTACTCACAAGTACGACTGGCTGACCAATAAAGACGTCATATATATTAACCCCAGGTATACGTGTTATGTACACGTGCGTGAACTAGTTGTGGTGACCTTTTGAATTTTGATTTTATTTGGGTCTTGCAAATTGCACAAGCTATATAAATCAATATACTTTATAGAGATATGCCGAAACACACCTTTTTGAGTCATATAATGAATTTGTATTGAATGTAAGATAACTATATAACAGTCAAGGCTGTAGCAGGTTATAATGTTTCGAGTTGTTATCACTGAGTTAGTTCGGGTCAAGATATAGAATTTTATACTAGTGATATAGATAACTTATTTACTGACAATATCCGGCAATAGCCCTCTAGCGAGAGAAAATTCTTTCAAAATGTTTTACAACACGGAATAAAACTCATAAAAACACTTGGAAAGAGATTTGTCTCGCTATATATATAATCCGGTAAAAGCCCCCTCTACATGTTAAAATATGCGTTTTTTTCCAAAAGAGAGGATTGATTTACAACATTCATGCAATTTATTGCGTAATAGTAAAATTTTTATAAAAATTTGTAAAGAAATCTACAAAACAATTCTTTATAGTATATTATATTGCATTTTATTATGTCATTCGTTCATTCATCCATACTTTATTTCCTCTTAAATAGAGATATCTACATGTGCTTAATTAATACTATACACAGAATATGGTTCATAATTAAACATATTTACAATGACGGTGACCTGTTTAAGTAATATGGTTTGACAGAGCAAACTTATTCGACAACTTGAACAAGGTGTCTGTAGTATGTCACGAAAGCGGTACGTAATGGAAACAAAGTCTGGTAAATCCATGAAGATCGTCTGGTGGCACGTGAACAATCCGGCTAGACATGACTAATAAGATAAAGTAAAGCTGTTCGTCTGATGCACTAGACAATTCAACATTTATATGTACACCAAAACTCCCAATATTGCTGTCGCAGGTCATCTGTATAGGGACAAACACGCGCTAAATGAACATACATATCGATGTATGTATTGTTACACACTGTAAATGTCTGCGCGATAACTCTGTATGAAGCTTCATAAATAACCCAAAATCCCGATCATTACTAATTCTGGTCACCCATTCCCTACATTCTTTTGTTGCTATAGCATTGTTAACGGCCCTGTCGAACCATTATATGTAGAAACTACGCTATATGTAGTCTGAAATGTACGTCAAATGTAGTAAGGACACGTTATATGTAGTAAAAATCTCCGCCATATGTAGTAAGGACACGTTATATGTAGTAAAAATCTCCGCCATATGTAGTAAGGACACGTTATATGTAGTAAAAATCTCCGCCATATGTAGTAAACGGCACGTTATGTGTAGTAAAAATCTCCGCCATATGTAGTAAACGGCACGTTAACTTATGTGTAGTAAAAATCTTCGCCATATGTAGTAAAAATCTCCGCCATATGTAGTAAACGGCACGTTATATGCGTAGTAAAATTCTCCGCCATATGTAGTAAACGACACGTTATATGCGTAGTAAAAATCTCCGCCATATGTAGTAAACGGCACGTTATATGCGTAGTAAAATTCTCCGCCATATGTAGTAAGGGCACGTTATATGCGTAGTAAAATTCTCCGCCATATGTAGTAAGGACACGTTATATGCGTAGTAAAATTCTCCGCCATATGTAGTAAGGACACGTTATATGTAGTAAAAATCTCCGCCATATGTAGTAAGGACACGTTATATGTAGTAAAAATCTCCGCCATATGTAGTAAGGACACGTTAAATATGTAGCAACATTTTTGTACGCTATATGTAGTAACACATTAAAAGTGATATACGGTTTTGTCGAACAATATGTCACTACGTCGGTCTAGATCTGTCCATAAAACACGCGTAGTAGCAAGGACCAAAACGTGCTCAGACTAGCTATGACACTTTATAAGAGCAGCCATATTAGTCTTCACAACGGCAATATCAATAATATTTATATTTTAATATAGAATTGTGATTTTTAAATGATTTGCAAGCTGCTTACAAATAAATTATTGGCTCAGGGATATTGAAAGCCTAGGCTTATCAAGGCCAAAAAGTTGTATGACCATTTTATAACAGTATTGTTGATAAGTTTAATGCCTCTCTGTCCATGATTGCCCTGGATTCATTTGACATCCCATAGTTCCAGGTTCCTTTTACCCAATTTTAAACACACACTTTGTGGGTACAGCTAGCTTAACAGGAGGTGCTTACATTTCCGGAGCACCCGGTCTCACCTCCCTCGTAACGTGTTTAACATAACTTAGTTTTATAATTTATAATTTCAGTTATATCACCACTCTCCTCACCCAAGAGGACATAACTCCTTTATTTGTACTAATATAACAACCCTTTCCCCAGATATAATGATCACCAACTTTCAAAAGAAAAAAATAGGCCAAGCAGTTTTGGAGAAGATTAAAATGTGAAAAGTTTAAATACGACGGACAACGCACGACTAAAGACAAACAGAGGCATGACATAGTAGTTCATTCTATTTGGCTTAGAAAAGTTTCGAACTACTACTTTATTGATGGAATATTTTTTTTACCTAGTATATGTTTATATACCGTTCAAAAGATTTTTTGATATCACTGGACAATTGGATACAACATTGGCCTTATTTTTTTATTCCAAATTTATTATCTAACCAAGTCCCTTTATGTTCAATAGTCTGGGACAGATCCTCTTATTGTTAGAAAGTTTGTCATTTTCATTGTCGATTATCTGTGTTTTTCTCTGAGTACTCTGGTATATATATTCTCACCATCTAAGAACAGACATGATATAAGCAAAACAATATTGACTGGGGTTTTAATCTACTTCACTCCACTCGTAAGTTTGCTATATTCGATAATATTTATTTTTTAACTTTCGGCTTAATCTAGTATCATTCCAAATATCAACGCATGGAAACGCAATGCTATTACGCATGAACGCGGAGACGAGATTATAGCGCATGGAAATAAAAATATAATTGCATGGGACCGAAATATTACTGCATAGAAACTGTGTCATGTGCTACTTTTGATTCAAAAGTAGCACATGACACATGGAACGGAATACAATTTTGTTGTATCGATATATCATAGCATAGGAACGCAAAACTATTACATGGAAACGAATGATTATTTCGTGGGAATGCAAACATATATTCATGTCCCTTTGCAGTCTCAATATATATAGATGCTATAGATAACTGATTGAAGCCTAGGTCTCAACTAGGTCTAAAATAATAATAGATTGATTTAATAGGTTTATTCCCAGTCAAGGATAATTCGCCTATATTGAGACATCACCAGCTTTGCAGTGTTCCCAGGGCAACGTCCAGGGAGGAATCGTGACCGTGTCATGCCTGTCGTGATACGGGGCATCACTTTTGTTTAAAGTTGAACAATATACACAGTTTATGGGTAGTCATTTTAACACTTGATTATGAGAAGTATAAATGGTTGATTTGACAAAATTAACTTAGAATGCAAGATAAAAGATTGGTCATAAAACAAAAAATTAATGTACTTCAACAACGCCATGTTTTTCAACCTAATACATGAAAGAAACCCGTCGTTTTAAGTTTCGAGAAAGCGCGAAGCAGAGAGACCTAGCGGACGAAAAATGATTCGTGCCTTTTCAATCTTTTTTTCTGTCTGTATATAACCCAGTTGGCAAAATAACGTTGAAACAACTTTTATTCCGACGTTGAATCAACGTTAAAAATATGTTGTATTTGCAAATTGTTTTGACGTTGAAATACCGACGTTGATTCAACGTTAAATATCAACGTTGTAATCATGTTGATTTAATATTGAGAATGACGTTGTTTCAACGTTTTAACAGCGATGATTTCAACATTGTTTCAACGTTGTTTCTAGGTTGTTTTTTGGTTGTAACCAAGTCACACTGATATCGAGACTTCGATCGCTAGCTATAGGTGGTGAAATGGCAGAGGGTTTACCCTTGCAGTGCATTTAGGGCAATATACTTCGAGGCTTCTTTACCATGACACGTCTGTCTAGGGGCATCAATATTTATGTTTCACCTGAAGGACTCTGAGACTTTCATTTCTAAATGTAGAAATATTGTTGAGGAACAATCACTATCTGTATATGTAACCCAGAGAATATTTATTTGTCAAAGCTGACATTAAAAAGGGTTTGCTACAGTAGCACGTGATCAACACCACTTAACGTGTGCGAGGAACGTTTTGTAAAACGTTAAAGTCGCAAATCCGCATCTTTCGCGATTCCATATTCATTGGAAAAAGTGTTCCACGCAAATGTTAAAGGGTATCACGTGATAAAGTGCCAAACCCGATTACAAATAGCACATATAACAAACAACTAAAATATTATATAAATTTAAATTTATTGCTGATTTTGCCTGCCTGTCCCCCCTCGTCTGTCTAGAGCGTATTTTAATGCTGATGTTATGGTGGCCTTTATTTCAGATTCTGTGGATGTTTTATGTGATGCCAAAACTGACACTGAAATTAGAAATGATGACGTATACATGTCAAAAATATACTTAATCTTGATGCACATTGAATACATGACAATTGTACACGTGAGACAAGTGGCTGATTGGGTGGTGCTCAAATGAGGTTATGTATTGAGACGTCGTCAGCTATAGGCGAAATGGCTTTTGCAGTGTGTTCAGGGCAATATACTGGTAGGGTTCTTTAACCTGTGATGCTTGTCGATTTGAATTGGTTTTAGGTTTCTTCCGAAGGACCTCGAGACTGTCATATCCGAATGACAAGATCTTGGCGAGGAACAGCCGAATGACTGTATTTGAACCCTCCCTCCCATCACAAAGGAAGCGAGAACTTTGCCCAGTGAGCTATCTTGGTGAGGCAAAGAATGATTGTTAAATCTGTACACTTGATCTCATATTTTAGGATGGTTGTCATGATTACGTTCTCTCATATTTTCTCCGCTTCAGTGATTATAATCACTTGATTATAATGATTTCCGTTAACACACTTAGACTTTTCTATTATCAATAATGGTTAGAAGCTCTTTACATTCACTAACACAAATAAAATGGGAATTCGTCCTTTAAGAGATGATTTTTGCACAGATCTTTTGGAGATAAAAGTGCATATTTTATTTCTTCGATAAAATTGAAAATGTAATAACAGAACTTACAAAAGTTCCACAAACTTACCAACTATCAAGTCATTTCCCCTTTCCCTTTATATTCATCTCAGACATCAAATTGTTGGTCATCAGCCTGTAACTAAAAACCAAATCATTAAAAATCCCAACAAGTTCCTATATATATTCTATTTATTATTAAATAGATGTATATAATAAATGTACAAACAGGTGACTAATTAACAACAATGATATGTTTGGTTTTAGCTAAGAACAAAACATTTTAAAAATACATTAAAGAATACATGCATGTTTTTATATCGAAAATCGATACGTTTAAATTCATTTTGATGATTATCACTACTTTTTTTTCAATTATTATTATTATTATTACTATTGTTGTTGTTCTTAAAATTGAAACATGCAAGTTTGTATTGAATTTACATACTACTGCGACAGTGTTTATTGTCTCCCTTTAATATGATTGTTAGTTAAAATATAATTACATGGTCGTTTTGTATTTTTCCTGTACTATTATAATTTCAAATTTTTTTATCTTTAATTACAAATCATTTCTCTTTGTTCCCTGTTATAAACTTACCATAAGTGTGCTAACATTTTAATATTTAATACTTTAGTGGTAAACCACTGTACTACAATTTCTATATTGTCCAAGTCAGTCCTCACCTTATTGTTCGCGTTCGGTTCTATAACTATAATTTTCCTAAGTCATTTGACATAGCATGCAGCTTCTTCAGCTTTTGCTAGTAGCTTCAAAGATGAATTGGTTCGGGGTAGTATAAGTTTTTTTTTAATTTCTTGTTTTTTTAAAGTTAGGAATTTGTTGCTCCTTTAATTAAGGCTTAGCCATTATTTAACCATTAAACTGTCTAGAAATGGCGTTTATAGTGCTATAACTTCCATTGCCGTGTAAAGCAAACCGAATAACGCGCGCTAGCTAGTTTGCTTTGCACGGCAACGGCAATGGCAGTTATAACACTATAAACGCCATTTCTAGACAGTTCAATGGTTATATTTACATTTCGCATCTTTTGAAAATCTTATTTTTGTCTTTGAATCCTGAAATAAATTTAAAACACTGTCGTGTACGACATGCAATTGGAAGTCCTGGAACAGCCTATCAATGACGTCACGGGCATAGGTGTCAACAAGAAATGAGTGACGTCACATTAGCAAATGAAATTATAGTCCTATAACTTCATACATTCAAACACCATAAATGTAAATATTATGAAATTATTTATAAACTGTTTTAATGTACATGGTCTGCTTAATTAGTTAATTTGATATTTGTGTTTAGGTATTTAAAATGTTAAAGGATGTCTTCGGTTTTTGCGAGCGATTGACCCACAGGAATATTCATAGTATGGCTTTAAGATTTTACCTGTGTAAGGCCACTGTTATATAAAATAGTGTTTTCTGTCACTTAATCGGCGATAACGTTTACAGTTTAAATCCGTAGTAAAAATGGCTGTACAATGAATAAATACACTTTAAATCGAAATTAAATTATTTTTGTGATTTACCGATGCCCCAGCAGCATTTTCAACTCGTTGTTCCAGATTACAAACAAACCTACAGCCGTGACACTCTTGTTACATATAACAGTATACGACAACAAGCACGTTGTTGAGACGGCATGTTATATACGAGACTTTCACTTTGTTTTGTCTTGTTATATACATGTAGTAGTATATAATAATATCGATGCTTATACAACTTGGTTAAACATTAACTTTTGACGAAAAAAGGTATTATAATTTATTCACTTACAATTTAGTTAAATAAAATTTAGTAGATAATGTGTTTTGATTAGGAAATATTTGAAAAAAACACAAAACAAAAACCCGTGCGATGTATGGGATTCGAACCCACACATTAAAAGAATATCGTTTCGTAATATCTTAGCAGTCCACATACTTTACCACTGAGCTACCGAAGCTTACGAACACTTTGTATACGCTATAATATATGAGTGACGGACAAGGATAATAGTTTAATTTTTAAGCGTTTTTCAATTTTTCACCATGATGGCAGGCATGCCCGTGGATAATCTTTAGGTTAGTGAAAACTAAATTAAATACCTACATTTTAATGTCGGTTTTGTCCACGGGCAGGCCTGCCATCAGTATGAAATTGCAATATATATGCAGTCAAATGTATGGAAATAACCATTTTCGCTTTGAATCACCGTTTTCATGCACATATAGAAATACTTATCCGTTACCAGAGATATCTTTTTTGACATGACACTTTAGAACATACTTTATTTTATAGATAGGAAGTACTTTTAACCAATATTTTATTAATGTAAATTTTGACATGCATGAAATTTTCCTATGGGTCATTTCCTTATATTTTCCGAAGACATCCTTTGCTTAAATTCTGTTAACATTATCACCATATCTAAAAACTTATGTTATTTCTTAAACTATTACCTTTTATTTATATGTAACTTAATCCAAGTTTGACAGATCTTTGGAAAAAGTGTAAGTTAAACAAGGATGCCTTACAGGAGTATCTTACCAAAAGCTATCGTTATTATTATTATCTTTGTTATTATTATTATTCACCTGTTGAGTATTTTTCTGGTATTATCTTTTGCATTTACTCCACATATCTTTATCAATTGTGTTTTCTGAAATAAAATGTATATAGACCAATTAAATTAGTGATATCCTGTCAGGTTAGTTTTCATTATTTTAGATCATATGTCTATGTATATAAATTTTACAGTTTATCAAGGTAACTACCTGATTAGCACGAAAATCTCACTATACAGGTAGCAGGTAAATATTATAAATAAACTTTACAATTAAGACCCTAGCCTGTTAAACTAATGTAATCAATCTGCAGTGGTATCCATCAACATGAAAATGCCAAAAACGTTAAACAAAGGACAAGTCCAGTAAAGGCGTTGGAGAGGAGTTATGTGCTTTTAACGAATAACCAAAAATATCCTGCATGCTACAACTTTACAATTAAGACCCTGTTAAACTCATGTAATCAATCTGCAGTGGTATCCATCAACATGAAAATGCCAAAAAACGTTAAACAAAGGACAAGTCCAGTAAAGGCGTTGGAGAGGAGTTATGGTGCTTTTAACAAATAACCAAAAATCTCCTGCATGCTACAACTTGCACATTGTTTAAATGGCTCAAATATGGTATAAATGTGTATGATAAACGTTAACAGTGTACAATGATAAATAGTGTCGAATATATAACATTTAAATTACCATTTGCTTATAATCATCTTCACGTTGCAGTTTCGCCTCCAATTCTTCTATCTCCTCCAATGTCGACATTTGATTCAATATAACTTCTTCTGTAAAAAAAAACATTACTGGACCCTCCACTCTTTAGCAGGTTTTTAATCTCCGTCAATAAAAAATGACCCTTTTCTGAAAACCTATAAAATAGGGAAAAATTACCAATAACAAATCAATAACAACAACATATTCAAACCAAGAGATTTAATGATCGTCTAGTTTAATTGGTTTAGAATACATAAAACGTTAACTGAAAATTCTACAGTAAAGGACTAAATAGAAGTCTCCAATTCAACTGGAGATACTAAGCCTTTTGGATCCCTATAATTATTCATTGATTCTGTCAATCGTTCAATTTCCCGTACCTTAAATTAATTATTATCAAAGATAAGTGCTCAATGATAAAAATAAGAAATGGTGTGCTAAGCCCCAGTCAAAATATTTCACTTATATCGATGCAGTATAATGAAATGGCGAGAAATAAGGAGTAAATTTATTGGCTTAAAATACAACAAAAACAATCATATATATTTATTTATATTTATTGGCGTAATCTGGCGACTGTGAAAATGAAAGAGCCGAGACTTCAAATGAGTTTCTAATAGTCATCCTTAGAAAATAAAATATGTTGTACCCTGGTATCAGTTGTACAGCATAAAATGTATGATTCTTCAATTTATTTTGAATAAATAGGCTGGTAGCGCAAAAATATGCCATTCAAAGTCTTTACATTCAAAGTCCTTACAGTGAACTTAAAATCAGTAATCCGTTTCTCTTGTACTCCGCCGTGACGTATACATGTACAAGTACCCTGAAATATAAAGAATAAACAACAGCAGTAACTGATACAATGAATGGGGAGGGAAGGGTGGGTGAACATCTTTTAATATAAAAACTGCAAACTCACGAAGATAACACCGTGCTTTTATACAGGGGCATGACATAACAGCTGACCTAAACTAAGGACAAGGACACACACGGTACTGCCAAATCCCGGCGATATATAACACCGTGCTTTTATACAGGGGCATGACATAAGTGTTGACCTAAACTAAGGACAAGGACACACACGGTACTGCCAAATCACGGCGATATATAACACCGTGCTTTTATATAGGTAAAAACATTGACCTTTCCGTTTGACCTTTCATTAGGAATATTCATATAGGAGAGTCCATCTAATACATGGGTAGCGTTAGGTTTCGTAGTTAATACATATACACATTGCCCATGATTAGTGTTCACATCAGGTAGACGAAATATACACGCATGATCCCTATTACTTACATTTGCCTGTCCATAATGAATATTTAAATTAAAGGTCAAACGGACAGGTCAATGTTGTTTACCTATACAGGGGCATGACATAACAGCTGACCTAAACTAAGGACAAGGACACACACGGTACTGCCAAATCACGGCGATATATAACACCATGCTATATATGGGTGCGTGACATAAGAGCTGGCTGACCTAAACTAGGACAAGGACACGAGAGGTCCATTAAAGGAGCACCTTACTTAGATAAACGGATTTAATATATAACATTAAATCTAATTATTTCATATATTATATAAGTACTGATTAACCTTATTAACAGTTGAAATATTACACGGACTATTTCTTTATTTTATTTAGTACATCGCATGTTAATTTGTTGAATAGTAATTGGCTAACTACATGAACACTATTTCATGTAGAAATCATCTGCCCTTGACAACGCATAGTCTCGACATCCAAGTATAGTCCCACTTGTCAGGGACTAAATTTTTATTATTTGAATATGTGTGAATGTACATAAATGTTGAGATTTATTGTAGTTTCTTTATTTATTTATTGTTTGGATTGTTTATAACTGTTGAAAATCTATGATGTTGAATAAAATTGATAGTTAATTTGAAGATTAATTAAAACAAAGACATGTGATGTACTAACCACTTCCTCGGGAACAGTTCTATCGGCTCGGGCACTTAAACCTCCCCAGAAACACTATAGGAGAACAGTTCTCTCGGAAGAGGTCCATAATAGATTAATAGTACACACTTTAAACTTGTTGATTTATGCAGTTTTAAAATATACATACGTCCATTTTCCATTGGAAATGGGTCTTGTTTGGTCTGGTCATCACGGTCATTTCTTTTTTCTTTAGGCAATGACGACCTTTGGCAACTCCTCTCTTTTGACATGCTCTTAGTAATCGATCTAGATCTTGATCTTCGTCTAATAGATATTCTGTTGTTTGACCTTGACCTGGACCTATATCTTCTTGACATTGACCTGGACCTAGACCTATATCTTCTTAAGCTTGATCTTGTTCTTGACCGTGACCTCCTTCTTTCTGTTGATCTCGACTGACGAGATTCTGGCCAATTAATTAGTCTTGATCTATACGGCAATAGTCTTTCATGATCTACTTTATTCATTCATTCTTTATTTATTTCCTCTATATATGTAGAGATATAAGAATGTTAAGTAATATTTTACAATATATGAATTATAACATACAAACACCAAAATAACACATTTACAAGATACAAAATACAGCAGTTAAACAATATTGGGATTCATATATAGTATATATAGTATATATAAATATACAAATGGTGCTTAAAGGGGCACTACGCTGTTGTGTTCAAAGAGAAGTAATAGAAAATAACTTATTTACAGTTATTATTTACTTGGACCAACATTTGAATGATATATAGCTAAGGCAACACACAATCTTTGGCGAGATTCTCAACCTTTTGTTCAATACTAATGATATTGTGATTACCAATTTCGTCGAGAGTTTTAGACACAGTTTTTACAAACGCCTCAAATTTATTTAGGAGAGTTTCAGCTTTAATGCGGCAAAATCTCTAATTATGTTGTCTGTTGATTGTGCGTTTGCATTGAGCTTTTCTAGCAATATTTTTTCACGTTCCTGATACGTTTCCTTAGCTTTTTTAAGGCTGTGACGCGTTCAAGCAGGGTCTGTACAGTTTTACATAAGTCAATTGATAACCCCATAGTGGGCCCGTGGTCATTATCTTGTACTTCACTAGGTGATTTACTCTTACTGAACACTTCCATAATTTCTGAACTATCACCACTAATAAATGATTGCATGATAAAACAGTCTCTTGCATATTTTCAGCACTGCTGCTTTTATTGGTGCATAGGCAACTATTATGTACATTGCCGTACTTCACCTGTGTAACGATCAACAGTTCAGTGTCTTACGATCGGTACATAGAAATATAGAATATGTGTACAGTTTTTGTTTCGTTAAAAAGAAACCAAAAACGTTAACGATACAAAAAATGACCACATATATTTGAGTTCCTTATTAAATTCCGGTTATTTCAGTATTTTATGTAAAATTTTAGGACGTCGGGAAATTACTTCCATTTTAAGTTATAAATATAGCAGTTATTTCGGCACTATCTCTTAACATTCTTGTTTAATTTTTGAAAAATATGGCAAAAGACCGTTAGTTATAGGCTGGTTTTTCACGCTAATTTGATTTTTTCAAAAATGACCACATCTAAAGTGTTAGAGCACACTTTGATAAAGGTAAAAACATAAAAATCAAATGTTGGTTTTGACGGCAAATTACTTCCAATTTTATTTAAAAATAGGGGAATTTGTGAATATCTAGTGACGAAATATCCAATATGGCCGACACCGCACCAAGTATAAAACATGCGATATGTTGTTTTATTTTCCCCTCCAACTCCGGTACAAGTTACACCGACTTCCCCGTAAGTAAAAAACGGTAAAAAAATAATAATAATAATAACCAAACAAAAGGTGATGTTCTTCTCGACCTTTGAATATACTATTAAAAGTTTTAAAAATTTAAAAATTAAAGACAGATTTGTCAGTCAGCTTCATAAATGTTCTGGATTTTTTTCATATAAATATAACGAGAAAAGTGAGGAGAATGAAAGTGAAATAATTTCTTAAGACAATAAAAATAATTATAAATGATTAATTCAGTCTAATAAGAAAAATGTATATATTTTAATAATTTTAAAATTTCAAAATTAATTTCAATAGGCCAGTAAGTCGGTCCATCACTAGTATATCCATCCAAATTAATCTTATTAATTTGTTGGATTAATCTTATTAATTTGGTCAAATATATCTTTTCAAAATTACAGAAATAACATTTACCGGGTATCATAGAGACTTTACATATCTAATGATTTATACACACACGTGTCAATCATTTTTTGCAAATTGGACGGTAAGTTCTTTTGATTACAGGCAATAAAGGTCTACTAATAAACAGGATGTTTATTGATAATCTTTTAGTTACTGGTATGTGAGATCCCACTTTAAGCATATTAATTTATTGTGAATTTATAGTAATCAGAAACTACCTATTGGAGTTTGCCGATTGAAGATTATACCAAAAAACCAAGACATCATGGATTATGTGAACTTTGTAAAAGTGATTTTATACATATTTGTTTTTTATTGCAATATGAGAAATTTTCTGATGCAAAAATGTATTCTATTGATATAAATAATACATTCTTTTTTCTAATAATTGGCCAAAATATTATTTAAAATTTTATTTATTTATTTATTGATTTTACATTTACCAATTAAATATTTGTTAAATGAATTTGATAAGATATTAGCATTGGGATGGATGGGTTCAGTGTATCATGAATAATCACATTTATTAAAATGTGTATTAGCATTTTTACGTATATTTGTATTGCGCACACATATAGTTTTTTTTATACAATTTGATTCATGACTGGATCAAGTTACTGTTTTTGTGTAAATTAAAAGGATAAACGTTTAATATATATCCCATTGTTTTTTGCCTAAGAAACAGTATATCTTCTACTTCTAAATAACCATCTACTTTTTCTTTCTCTCAACTTGTATATTTTCCTCTTCATGTAAACATTTAAATTAATTTACTGTTTTGCTTGGAATATCTCTTAAAATCATTTTTACCGTCATCAGTCCATTTTAATCTCATAATGACCATGTCATGGTGGTCAGTTATCGATAGCTCTTGGTAACGAGGTTTGTGAAATTTACCTGGAAGAGTTATTCCGCCTGATCATTATACAATATTTTTGCAGTCGGGATTTACGGGTTACCAAGTTGTCTTTTGTGTATGATGTTAATACACTAGCCCGAGAATTAAGAGTTGAACGATACCAAGTGATCAAATTATCACAATTTTCAGTCAGTTCTTGTAAAGTTGGGATATATTTATCTCTTGGAAGATGTAATAGTTTCTGGTCAAGTCTCTCATAGAACTCTTGATTCGGGATGACTGAGATATCAAGGTTAGATTTGGTATGTGTAGGGTCATCATTAGTAGTCACATCGTTACGGCCATCTTGACCATTGTTTACATGGGGTACAATGTTTATGTTTTGACTATTGTCCAATTCTACATGATCAAGTTGATTATCGCACCAAAATTGTAGACCCGATCCATTACTAACCTTATCCAAGACAACAGGCGTCAACGTTGTGAACTCACTATCGTCTGTTCTTTGCATACAAGAGGAATTATTGCTTAGGCGACATGACCCGTCCTGACCACTGGTCGCCATCTTGCCTTGAATTTTTATGAAATGCTGTATAACTGTTTAAATACATGTACCTTCATTTAAACGAAAATGGCGTGTGGATATGGTGTCATTTTCTGAATCTGCTAATTCTCTAGATGATTGAGTGCTTCCCTTAATTGGAATTTCTATATCTAAAATATAAATAACATAATTACATAATTAATAAAATACTATAAATGCTTAGATTTATAAACCCCTTATATATCCCTTCAATTTGTACCTACCGCTTCCTAACTGGAAGGACTATATATGTATTTTTAGTCTCTTACTTAGTAATTTACTTACTTACGTTGCTCAGTCTGTTTCAATCGGTTTTTAGTTCTAAGCGTCCTCTATATCAGTCCCATTTTGCCTACTCTTTTTTCGAATTACACACTCTTCGACATGAACTTAGTTTTCAGTCTCATCTGAAAGACTATTCTAGTATCAAGCTTTTTACAAGCATTTGCAAGTCCCGCATGAGGTTCAAACCCACTGCCCTTGACTTCGAAAGCCAGTGACAGTATTACTTATTTATGTCCGCCTATGAATGGTCGACCATTTCCTCCGTTGATTTGTTTAACTTTGCCAACTTTCGATGAAATTTCGCAAAAATAACACCAGGATTGTCATATATCGAATTTCTGCTATCAGATGATATGTGTCTAACGTTATTACCTTTATTCAATATTTTATGAATTTCCAAGTTATAACATCAATGGAATGATATTTTTTTACTTTTCATTTCACACACCTGTTTCTATTTGTCTGTGTAATCTGGCCATAGGAACTGACGGGCTTGGACTTGCATGCATGACCTGGGATCGTGTTTTTTCATTGTTGTCTACAAACTGACGTTTTCTTGGTGGAACTGGTAAAACATCTGAAAATTATTTAAGTCGAATCAGCTAATTGATAATAGTTATTTTCAACTAATATTATTAGGACCCAGTTACACATTACCAAAAAGCATCTGCAACTGGTGATCTAATCTGTTGCAGCACTTGATCACCATCAGTTATTGAACCATTTGAGGTTCGAGTCACATTCAAAATTGATTTGAAAATATAAGTTGTCAAAATGCACTGGTCATCTTCCTAAGTGATATATTCTTCATTAGGAAGTTTAACATCATTTATCTACCTACTTCTTCTAAAACATTGCAATTCCAATTAAAAGTATATTTAAAACTACATGTAATTATTTTATTTAAGAATATTAAACTAAGTTATGAATAGTCTAAATTTATAAAATACTGATTCTATGTAAATTATGGATAGTTATTATTTCATGGAGTGACCAGTACGTTTGTTTTTGATTTGAAATAAAACAATCTTGACATTTACCTTTCCCGTTGCAACTTGTTTCGTTAGTACTGGTTTTGTCAGAATCCTTCTCACTTAGGCATGTTTCTTCTATTCCTGAATAAAAAATTATTTATGGCAGTTTTAAACTAACAATTTCAGTAACGATTAGAAGTCATTACATATAAATAAACCTTAATAAATACCGTGAGTTAAACTGTTATGCTATGAATATCTTACTTTCAAGTATAAGCATTTTTTTTCAAAATACGTACAGTCAAACCTGTATATAAAGGCCACCCAAACAATAAAAGTGGCATTTATGGGCAGATGGCTTTTATGTTAAGGTTTTAATTAAATGAATAATGATCAATTTGGATACAATCATCTGGCGTATACATGAGTAATATTTCATAGTAGCAACACATCAATGATAACAATAATAGTCAAAATTGAAGATCAATAAATCATGTAAACCGAAAAATTTCTACCAATCTGAAACTCAGTCACTGAACGTTTTTCTCTTGACTTTCCTTTTCGTGGGTAAATCTTCCTCGTCGCTTGTTTCGACTGAAGTCGTGAGGCAATGATTTTCACATTCTTTTCTGTTTTCTATTAAAATAAATAACATTTTGATTAAATTATATTTTGTAATATTGTACAAAAGCCTATCAAGGTCAAATGAAAAGAAAAATTAAAACATTTGAAATATGTAATCATAACACAATTTAAACAAGAGGCCCATGGGCCTGATACGCTCACCTGACAACTAATGGCTAGCTGATAGATTTAAAGAAAACATAAATACTAAACCCCAATGACTTTTTTCTTTAAATC
This sequence comes from Anadara kagoshimensis, assembly GCA_021292105.1. Taxonomy (NCBI): domain Eukaryota; kingdom Metazoa; phylum Mollusca; class Bivalvia; order Arcoida; family Arcidae; genus Anadara; species Anadara kagoshimensis. The sequence continues at coordinate 41,835,928 of CM037859.1, read as the reverse complement.
ATGATAACTGTTGTATCAATACCTACAACATTCTAATATAAATGCCTATACAAAAAGTTAATAGTTTTCAAGATAGTTAACCATTTCAGTATTGTTTCACATCTGTGACCTTGACCTTTGAACTCATGACATTTTTCTATACATCAATATGATCATTGTATCAATACCTACAACATTCTAATATACATGCCTATACAAAAAGTTTATAGTTTTCGAGATAATTAACCATTTCGGTATTGTTTCGCATATGTGACCTTGACCTTTAAACCCATAACCTTTTTCTATACATCAAAATGATTGTTGTATCAATATCTACAACATTCTAATATACATGCATATACAAAAAGTTTATAGTTTTCAAGATAATTAACCATTACGGTATTGTTTCGCATCTGTGACCTTGACCTTTGAACCCATGACCTTTTTCTATACATCAAAATGATCGTTGTATCAATACTTACAACATTCTAATATACATGCCTATACAAAAAGTTTATAGTTTTTGAGATAATTAACCATTTGGGTATTGTTTTGCATCTGTGACCTTGACCTATGAACCCATGACCTTTTTCTATACATCAAAATGATCATTGTATCAATACTTACAACATTCTAATATACATGCCTATACAAAAAGTTTATAGTTTTCGAGATAATTAACCATTTCGGTATTGTTTTACATCTGTGACCTTGACCTTTGAACCCATGACCTTTTTCTATACATCAAAATGATTGTGTATCAATACCTACAACATTCTAATATACATGCCTATACAAAAAGTTTATAGTTTTCGAGATAATTAACCATTTCAGTATTGTTTCGCATATGTGACCTTGACCTTTGAACCTATGACCTTTTTCTATACATCAAAATCATTGTTGTATCAATACCTACAACATTCTAATATACATGCCTATACAAAAAATTTATAGTTTTCGAGATAATTAACCATTTTGGTATTGTTTCACATCTGTGACCTTGACCTTTGAACCCATGACCTTTTTCTATACATCAAAATGATCATTGTATCAATACCTACAACATTCTAATATGCATGCCTATACAAAATGTTAATAGTTTTCGAGATAATTAACCATTTCTGTATTGTTTCGCATCTGTGACCTTGACCTTTGAACCCATGACCTTTTTCTATACATCAAAATGATCGTTGTATCAATACCTACAACATTCTAATATACATGCCTATACAAAAAGTTTAAAGTTTTCGAGATAATTAACCATTTTGGTATTGTTTCGCATCTGTGACCTTGACCTTTGAACCCATGACCTTTTTCTATACATCAAAATGATCGTTGTATCAATACCTACAACATTCTAATATACATGCCTATACAAAATGTTTATAGTTTTCGAGATAATTAACCATTTGGGTATTGTTTCGCATCTGTGACCTTGACCTTTAAACCCATGACCTTTTTCTATACATCAAAATGATCGTTGTATCAATACCTACAACATTCTAATATACATGCCTATACAAAAAGTTTATAGTTTTCAAGATAATTAACCATTTCGGTATTGTTTCACATCTGTGACCTTGACCTTTGAACCCATGACCTTTTTCTATACATCAAAATGATCGTTGTATGAATACCTACAACATTCTAATATACATGCCTATACAAAAAGTTTATAGTTTTCGAGATAATAATTATAATCAGAGGTAAAAAAAATTAGGTCACGACCTTCACAATTGACCTTGACCTCAATTTGAAGATACTAACAAGAAGATGTCAAAACTGAAAACCCCATGTCATTATCTGGTCAAATAGTCAAGTTATAACAATTTGAAGCTATTTTACGATTTTTTCAAAATTAAACGCAAAAACGCGTAACCTATTTTTATCCGAATTTCACAAAATGAACAAACTATAGGCTTAAGACCCTATAGAAGCCAAATATCACATCAGATTTTTTCTCCAATCAGTACTTTCGGAGAAGAAGATTTTTTAAGATTTTTGCACCCCTAGGTCACCTTGACCTAGTTATGGTAGCCATGGCAACGCCACGAACAAATCTGAATTGCACCGGCCCATATATACTTCTGACAAAGTTTCATTAAAAACTGTCCAGTAGTTTCAGAGGAGAAGTCGAAAATAGGTGTTAACGACGCACACACGCACACACGCACATACACACGCTGCGCTATGCCATAAGCTCACATGACCTTCGGTCAGGTGAGCTAAAAACGTAAAAATGCTTTACACATGTTGAAGGAATCAAGGAAAAGTTTAAGTAATGGTGTTTAATGTCCATGTATAGGCTCTGTCACTTAATTACATCAAAGCGGTTTGCTAATGGATGACAGAGGAAACCGGAGTTCCCGTTGAAAACTACCTTCTTCCGGCAAGCGAGCAGAAAAAACTTTCTTGGACTAGAATTTGTATCCAGTGGAATGGGATTATAGGAACCTACCGTATTTCCATAAATTGAGTGCACATGGTTTTTATCCTTTATTTCTTTAATTGAAAATGTTTTCGTAAACTAACAATAAAAGGCATTTAAAATGCACTGACCTAAACAAATAATATTCTTATTTAAAAACATAACGTTTATAGTTGTTCCAAGTTAGAAGGTACCGAAGGGATAATTATGACATAGTCATATTCGTTTTGTTAAAAAGTTAAAAAAAAATTGCTCTATGTACAGAATTAAGTTCACTTTTTCACGAATGAAAAATATTTTCCCTATTAGGTTAGTATATTTTGTATTTTAAGTTTTTGACAATTTTTTGTGAGTTTGTTGGAAAGTACGACTTTATTCTTGCATTTTCCATGTGCACTGGATTTGTGGAAATACATGCAGTAGTAACTTCGTGATCACTAGCTAGGCCACCGAGGCTCCCTTTAATTTGACTGTTAGGTTAATTCAAGATGCTTACAAAATTGTCAGGGCATACATGATTTAACTGAGCGTTTAATTAAAGACTATATCACACCTGTCTGCTATAACGGGCAACTTTTTAAAAAAATAATTACGGCATGAATTGCATAATAAATGTACAATAAAAATATCGCTTTAGACAGATCTACGAAAAACCGAAGGTCGGAAGATTGTAAATGGACTTTATGTTATGTTATGTCATACCGGTATATAGGTAAACAACTTTGACCTGTCCGCTTGACCTTTGATTTAAATATTTATCACGGACCAAGTACATCCATGTATAGGGACCACAGGTGTTTTATTTTGTCTACATAATGTGAACACTTATCATGTACCTTGAGTACATACTATTAACAGTGAATCTTACTACAACCTATTTATTGGGTGGATCCTTCTATATGAATATTCTTAATGAAAGGTCAAACGGACAGGTCAATGATGTTTACCTATACAGAACTTTCTGTGACGTCATATTACGATGTACACACATAAATGACTTCCACACATGCACATCCTAGCCATGTTGTTATGTCATGAACTTACATGGTGTCAGAAGTAATCCGATTCCATCGCTTCACATCAAGGGGGGATAGATCCATATATGATCAAATATCATAGGTGAATATTTGGTACATATGACTTTACCGATTTTGAGACTAAAATCGAAACCATGTTGGTGAATATTAAACACATGCATTGACTGGGATGCGAAGGACACTTATCAAGAATATCCATTGTGAATTCACATTCAAATGGCCGTTGTACAAAGCGGCTGACAAAGATAAAGCTGGGTGTCTTGTCATGTGAATTGTGAAACAGGGCCGCGAAATTTACAAAACTCGCATGGAAGGAAAACGAGGAGGTGTGTTGGGCAAAATAGAAGCGTGCATACGTCTACAGAAGAACAAACGTGTTGCGCGTTTCAGAGCTCAACAGAGACGGAAAGCGCAAGGTGAGCCTCTCGATAATTTTGACAAAGACTTGAAGTTACCATAATGGATTGTGACTATGGCAATACTGACGATATATCCGTTTGGAAATAATCAAGGAAAATGTTTAGCAGTAGGAACCAAAAGTTAACATTGTGGGAAAATGGACCATTGGACAATGGTGCAGGAAAAAGACAGTCTCGTACTCAAGCCCAACGTTTGAATTGTGTAAATAAGAATAATTCTGATAATGAATGGACCTATAGTGACTGAACTGCCTCAAACACATAAAATATAGTTGTATGAGTGGTTCTGTTTCCTCCAAGCCCACACAGTGACACGCACACATATATATTTGGTAAAATGATACCTAATTTGTACTTTATTTTTATCAGAGGGAATTTTATCCATGATTCTTCAGGTTGCCTCTTATCTTTCAAAGCTTGAATTGCGCTTTTACCTGGAGGCCAATACACTGTGTTTTTACTTATCCAACTTAGAGGCAATGTTCCCTCTTCTTCAATTGAACCTTCCTTCCATGCTGCTCTTGCCCACATATTAGCTACAAGAATACCATAGGTCCATTTGTTTGAAAATCTGTCATTTAAGTGTTGAAATTTTCATTTTTATACCATGGTAATTCATAAAATTTATACTGCCACTGGAATTGTGTTTATACTTTAACTTTCCTTTCAATACCATGCAACATTGGGAAAAAACATATCCATTTTTGTATGGAAGGCAAACCACCTTCAGTCTGTCCCTATGAAGCAACATTTTTTTTAGACTTTTCTTTGATGTTTTGGAGGAACACTATGTTGATTAATTTTGAATCGCACGGACTTGAAATAATTGTCTGCTTTACGTTGTTGTACTATGTCGCATAGAAAATGGCCGTTGCCTCTAATTTCTTTTACTAATGCGATTTCATCGTTTCAAGGAGAAAAACGCCGTTTTTCATATTTGGTGAAACAAATGTTGCTTGTGTTTTGCTGCAATTTAGGTTACTATTGCTTTTTTCTATTTCCGAGAGGCGCTTTGTGACTTGTGCAACAGGATTTTTGGATGTCCTTACCAATTTTGTAATTAACTGGAGGTGATTTTCAAATTGAAAAGCTGAAATTTCACTCAATAAACAATTTAAATGTTTAACATCCTCGTGTAGTGTAGGTGAGTTAGACCATGCACATTGTACACTGTGAATGTATCACCAAAATGATCGGGATATCTGTTTACAAAAAAATCAATAAGGCTTTTGCTGTATACCAAATATGCATTTCTTTTATCGTTGTTTCCATCTAGCATGATTGACATTGCTACGGTTAGTGTTAGGAAATGTTTGTAAGCATTGCTGCTTAATACACTTCGGAGAACTAATGGTCCAGTATAAAGCAAAAATTGCCAGAATTCTGTTGCTTTCCATAGTTTCAACTCTGACAAAGATCTTGGTTGCCTAGCAAATTCACTAGGCAATTTGCCTCGTAAATTCATGTTGTTCCGATATCTCGTTCTGCTGTCTAAACGAAAGTTTGCATTCTTTTGGACCTTGCTTGAGAAAAGTTAATAGCCGCTTTACAACGCCTAAGCAAACCAAATGCATATAGTCTAAAGGAATGTCACTTGCACATGAAATTGGCAAGTCTAGAAGAGGGGATAGTTTATTCTGATGGTTTTCATAATGAAACCTTTTGAATTTATCATCAACTCTAGTTGGAAACTTTTCAGAAGTGATAAACACCACCCTGCCATTCCATTCACCTTTTATTGTATATCGCTCGCATGAATAATACGCATTGTTAAGTTCCCATATCACACTTATTAATTTGAAGGAATGTAAAAACGAATTTTCGAAAAAAAATTTCAATACAAATCTAAAGTCTGACTCGATGGATTTCCTAATTTAAAAAGGGACTAATTAATCTTAAAATGTGTTCCTTTGACCGCCTCCTGTACAAATAGGATTGCTTAGGTCCAATGAAATAGATTTATCCATACCACATTTATTTACCCATTTAAATCCGTTTTGCTTATCTAAAGTAGGGAAATGTACAAACAGCAAAAATTTAAAAAATATAAACAAAAGTTACTACATTAAGAGAATTCGAAAATGAATTCCATATATGACAAGAGTATTGTCTTAAATATACATGTGTATACATTTTTATATTTTTTTTTATTTTGGTTACTGCTAATACGTGATATCGCGATTACCCGGCGTTATCTACCGTTTCAGAACTCTTTAGTGGTGAAGACGCGAAACGTATGTTGTACCGTAAATCTCGCGAGATTTGCGGGACATCCGTAACCACAGTAAACAAGAATGTCAGCATGACATGACAAAAAATGCCGATCTTACACTGCATTGCTGAAGGCTGTGCAGCCTGACAGTAGAAAGGAGAATGATGATATTTCATATTTTCCCCACTTCTAAAGGTTCGAGGTGTAAGGAACAACTGGTTAAAATTATTCCGTAGGGATGGATTAAAGGAGCAGATCAATGCAAACTTGGCAAGAAATCCCCACTATGATTTCCGCCATTTAGTTGTCTGCTCCCAACATTTTGAAGATGGCGAGCCAACATCACTTAACCCATACCCTACATTGTTTAGATATAACAGTTTTAAACGGGGTAAAGATAGAAAAACGAAAACTTAGTCGGGCGAATATGAAAGACCAAGGTCACGTTAAAGACACATCTCTCAAAAAATTAGATTAATAAAGGAATCTGGGTTAGACAAGTCATCTATCTGCTACCCATACGTATCGGGTGAAATGAAAATAGATTTGGAGTCAAATGAATCTGAGCATACTCCTGTACATTAACAAACCCATATCCAAGGTAATGGTAATTGGTTTGACAGTCAAATTAAATTTTATAGATGAATTAATGAAACAAATGCTGGCCCATTTCAATGGCATTTGGTAACTAATGCTGCTAGATGTTATTTGAAATTTATTGTTGGATGAGACCTTAATACTGAAAGACCCCTCCTCTATTTTCATTACACTTGGCATATTACCCCTGCACCTTATAATTTAAGTAAAATGCATAGGTATATTTTTCCACATTTAGCAGCACTTTTACGGTCTTGATATAAGTCAAATGATCTTGACTGGAAGTATATTTTTATTCAATCAGACTAATAATAATGAATATATTGACTTAGCCTAAATAAACAAAGTAGTAATGCGATTTATTCACAGGTGGAATTACTAAAACACATCAGATGAAAGTTTTTCAGGTATATAATGTAGTTTGAATGTTAAATGACAGTCACAGAGTCTGATTTGTGATACGGACAACTTTTTTATGAATTTTCTTGCCATAGTAGCTTAGTTGTTAGATTGCTTGCTCTGTATTTGGACATTGGGCTTCGAACCCAGAAGACCTCAAAATGGATAAAAAAAATCCCCCCAACATATTGTTCTGAACACACTGCAAAAATAAATATTTGTCACTTCACCTGCATGAATATAGCTAATGAAGTCTCATTATAAGTGAAATATTCTTCACTGGGATGTAAACACCCTTTAATTACAGCAATCACATTCATTCGGTTATATAAGTGGTGTAGTTACTGGCTTTAAAATTGAGGGTTGTGGGTTCAAACCTCATTCGAGAATATTGCAGATTTTCTAAAATTATATTCATGGTCTTTTCACACAAGAAATGTAACATGTTTACAAGATAGTGTTTATAATTGGACTCAAAACCATTGTGGATTCAGACAACTATGTAGAAAGTAGGTACATAAGACACCTACTATTAGGTGACTGGTACCGACTTGATTAATTGTATTAAAATCATGGCATCGATGAATCTAATGAAAAATGCAACCAATAAATTTATTTCATATATCCATTAAAATTTACTAGGTATGAATAATAATAAATACACAAGTGTTTAAAACACTTGGAAGACAAAGGCACATTTTAAGAATCAAAACAATTTCAAGCTTAACATATAAAAATAAAATTGCAATACAGGTACTATAACATTAGACAAACTTATTTAATTCATAACACATTTTGTAAATATGCCCTAAAATATTGTATTTTAGACAATATCCCTGATGATCACATCTATGCACGAAACACTTATGATGACAATATCAAGTATTAACAAATGTTAGATGAAATAAATAGACTATCAACTAGAAATATATTACTGGAGGTAAAACTAGTTGTTTCAGTTGAATTTTTGCATTTCATTTTGCATGTTATTTTGTTCTTGTAAATGTACTTTGTTTAGTATTTTACGTGTTACCAATAATGTAAGTATTCAGTTCAGTGAAATTAAATTTTAAAATAAATAATCCTGAAGTCATGCATAGAAATTTATATTAAATTCGTTTTGTGTTTTTTTTATTTTAAAAGGTTCTGTTGAAATTTTTATTAATGTTTGATTACATAAGTTTATTTTCCTTTCATTAAAGTTAAGATCCAGAACTTGACAACAAATAATATCTGAAAGAAATAAAAGTGATTTTTTAATATCTGAGTTAAAAAGTGCATTATAATTAACAATTTACAATAGTGGAAATAAAACTTCTTAATTCAAAGACACTTTTGTCTAATCAAAGTGAATTGCTAGTTAAATTAATTTTACACAACTTGGTTTTACCATGTCAAACTCAAAAGTTACTAGTATTTTCACTTTCAGAGTGACATTCAAAGACTGACAAATCTGTGAAAAAAATAAAAAGTGATTTTTTATTATCTGATTTAAAAGTGCATTACAATTTACAATAGGGGAAACTAAAACTTCTTAATTTAAAGACACTTTTGTTTAATAACAGTGAATACTGTTAAATTAATTTTACACAACCTGGTTTTAGCATGTCCAACTCAGAAGTTATTTTCACTTCCAGAGTGACATTCAAAGACTGACAAATGAGAACAAATTATTAACAGAAGAAAACCTATCTCTAAAAAAACAGCTGGAAAATAATGCAGTTAATATGAGAAACATGATAATCAACAAAATTACAGAATCTGATGTCAGTAAAGCATTTATTGGTTTGCCATCACTAACATTTTTATTAGGCTTTTTAAGTTTGATATACCCCCCCCCGTTCAACAATACAGTTTCATGTAAGGGTGCTAGCAAGGGTGGTGAAAAAAGTGGCAAAATCAAAACAACAGAAAACCTGGGAAACAAAGAAAACTCACTATAAAAGAATAGTTATGCTGAAAATAAGATAAGGCCTTGACAATTTAACATTATCATATCTATTTGGAGTTTCACTTTGTCATATATCAAATATGTTTGCAACCTGGGTTAACTTTTTGAGTCAGTATCTGGATCTAATAATTAAATGGCCTTGAATACACAAAATTAGAAAGCACATGCCTCCTAGTTTTAAACTGTAGTACCCTAACACAACAGCATTAAAAGACTGTACTGAGATATACATACAGAAACCGAGAAATTCTAGTGCGCTGTCAGGTACTTGGAGCAATTACAAAACGCATAATACCCTGAAAGCTCTAGTTACTATACAGCCAAATGGTGCATTTACATTTACATGTATATCCAATTTATGATCGGGTAATATTTCTGATAGGAGAATGACAGAACTAGACCACATTAAAGCAGGTGGAGTGATGGCTGACAGGGAGTTTCAGATAAGTGATTTGTTGTTAAAAAAGGAGCCAAACTAAATATGCCACCATGTACAAGAGCATCCAATAAAACCGCATCTGTCAGAATCCACGTTGAGAGGGCAATTAGACGACTGAAAACTTTCAAACTTTTAGGACACATACTTCTAATTAAAATGAAAAATGTGTCCTCGCCAATTCTAAAGATCGAAGCTGCATTTTGCAACCTGCTTTCACCACTTGTAAATAAATACAAAAAATAAATTTATTAATATATGTACTGTTAGCTACATATGCAGATAACAAGCTAGTGAGTTCATTTTGTAAATTTGAGTATCTAAGAGAATTTAGTTTCCACAAGTACAACATTTGCCTCCATTAGCTGGTGAAATTTGATCAGATACACTAGATGTAATTTGATCTTAATGAAATGAAGGTTCTCTAACTTGATCAGCAAATTTTCGGTAGCATATTATTACATTTAAGTTGTTAAATAATTGTTATGATAAATACCCTGTATACAATTGCATCTAGCTAGTTCAATACATATCAATATCATTTAGTTCATCTTACTTGTAACTGCTCAATGATTTGAATGAAGAATGAATAAAACTCTGCTGAAGATATATAAAAATTACATTTAAATGCCATGTTCATCTTTGATACAAAAAATTTGCATATTCTCAATCCCTTATTACATGTATTTACATATAGATACTGTAACAGTCTTGATGCTATTAATATTAATTCTTCATTCAAGTCATTTTAAAAATGACTTTCTTACTTAAAAATTACAAAGCAGATAAGAGTGAAGGTAGTAAACAGTTCTGATAGAAAGCTTTGAGTTTAGCTGATCCAGAGTTCCATAAATTTGCATTGAATGGTACACATTCAATATAAACCTTTCTGTATATGAAGAATAAAGTCGCAAACAGGTGCATTATACACTGCCATCTGTCCCAAAATCTGTATATAATATGGTGAGTTCTCACTCTGATCCAAGCAAATCACCCCGTCTTTTGTTGAAAATGATGACAAGTTTTCCATTGCCTCATGAGGCTCATTATCTTTGAACTTGAATGGGTACTTGATCTCAACCACACCTTTATTACAACATTTACATGAAATAATACCATCCGTGGATGCTCCGAAATAAGGATATGTTGGATATATATAAAAACCACTGTCCTCACAAAGAAATGATGTGTGCAAATCAAACATATGTTCAACATACTGTTTTCTTGCAGTTGGCTCGCATGTTTTACCATACTCTGTAGCCTCTGTACGAAATTTTTTATACATTCCAAGTGAAGACTTGGCGATACTGTTGAGTGAATTATTTCCCCTATAATGTAAAGCACTATAAAATTGTGATGCTGTTAGTCTGCCCCTCCTTTGATAACTCCATAAATAATTATCCGATTGCCCTATAGTACACTCACCAACATTTTTATGTAACCTTCATCCATATATTGGTTGATATTGTCATCTCCATATTTTTTAATTAAATCTATTATATTCAGAGGATGTTCATCAAAATCCGCACTTTCATCTGAATCTGAGTCAGATAACACATCTGACTTGCTAGATTTGATCGTTTCAACAATTTTCTAAAATCTTTTTTCTTTTTTCTTCCTAACTAGTGTGTCACAAGGTCTGGTAGCCATCATGTAGTATTGGGCCAGGCTTCTTATCGGTAGTAATGTCACGTCTGAAATATTTTAAACATAACTTTATCTTTCAAAATGTTTAATACAAGTCTTATTTAACAAAAAGTTAAGAGATGCTGGTTACTGGATTTGCTTTATTTACTTATTATGTATTTTAATGTATGACTTGCTTACATCAGAGAAATAATGGAATATCTTCTAGGTTTATCTCTACTATCAACCATGATCTCAGTGTACAGTTAAACCTTCTATTGATTTTGTTTGGTCAGAATTTCGCATTATAAATGGTTTGGTAATACATCAAGGTTGACATGGAGAACAAAACACAAAAGTGATAGAATGGGAATTATAAAATATTATGAGGTGTAAAATTATTAACTTATTATTGAGCATTAAAACAATGTTTTACTGTTAAGTGTCTTAATCTTATTCCTAACACAGTGTTCAATCTAGGATTTTTCAGAGGAAGCCATTTTCAAAATCACTCCTCAAAAACACCATTGCATCAATTTTTTTTTTCATTCATGTAATGTTAAGTATTGCCCCTTTGCCTTAAAATGGGGTCATTTGGCAAAAAGGGCCCAACCGACCATTTAATAGTGAACACTGACTGTTAGAAAAAAAATCGGTTAAAACTAAATCTCAAATGACCTCTAAATGAACATCTCCAATCAAACCAGATATAGTAATCTATTTGGTTTAAATTATTAGTGGTTCTGGTTCAGCAAACATCAGTTCGGTTTTCTTAAGATTTAAACATTTGGTAAAGATGAGTTTCAAAACTGTATTTGTATACCCGATATCAAGTTCATCAACAGACACTGGTTTACAGATACGTTTTGGTCCTGTCCAGTATGTAGGGACATCAGTAACAGAAACATGTGCCATATCTGTACTGAATGCAAGCAATCCAAAGATAGCAGCAACCACATGCTTACAAGGACCATTCCCTCTGCAAATGAAATATTGAATAAAAAACAATTAATTAATACTTATAGTCTTATTATTTTGAAATATTTAAAGTATTATAAACTTTTATTATATTTCATACAATTTGTATTTATTTATGAATAAATGTATTATTAAAGATCAACTAGTAGTCTTCAAATATGTCTTAATAAACTTAATAAAATAAGACAACCAGTCAGCAGGGAGTAAACATTTATTTTATGTTTGTTGAATTTGATTATATGCACAGGATGGGGTGCTATATGTAATCTGTTTCATATTAATTTTTTTAAATATTATAAAATTAACTTGCAATCAAATAAACATAAAATAATGCCTTACGCCACACAACTGCATTCAGCTGAAAAAATTTGCCCAGTATTTTCCAACAAAATCCATAACTTGTAAGGGTATGCAGATTGTCTTGTCTCTGGTACAGATTTTGCCCTGATGTACATCATACCATTACTTAAAAATTAAATTGCTACAATACATTTGAGCTTTGACTATGGTAAAGAATTATTTTATATACATGTTTATTGCATCAGCATGAAGTACATGCTATAGCATACAAAACTATATAATGTTACAGCAATGGCAGAGAACAACATCAAATATAGCCAGTAATAATTATAATAAATCTTGTCATTTAGATAGTTCTTTTTTTCATGTCTCTGTTTACAGAGTTACAGATATTTACACAGTTTTGAAGTTAGTATTTCTGAATCTGCTTTAAATAAAGTTAAAAATTTATATTTGTTTAATTTGTTTTATAATTATAAGTTTTTTGGATTCAGAACTGTTAATAAAAAAATATTTATTGAAAAATCAGTGATCTACAGATGTGGGTTCTTTATAGGGATCCACATTATATTTATTATCTCCAAATTGTGTTATTGGATTAAGTTTGTTCACTTGATTTACTAATCAAGTTAACTTTGATATTAAAAATAATCCTTTTTGAAATGTCTAAAAAGAGTTTTCAATTATTCATATGTGACACATTAAAAATCATAAAAAATTAATTGAAACAATCCCAAGTGCACCAAGTCAGACACAGAGACCTGTAACAGTTTTAAAATTAGGTAAATTGGTTACAGGAGGTGCTTACCCTTCCGGAGCACCCGGTCTCACTTCCCTGGTGGAGTTCACGTGTCTAACCTAACTTGTCAGTTTCAAAGTTTTTACTTTGCTTCTGGATTATGATTCGGACATGGATTAGTATGTTTGTTTTTGATTATTACAGTTTTTACAGTAATTCAATTCACCATATATTAAAATACAGGCCCAAATGGTTCAGACCCAGATCCACCTGAAATATTATGTTGGCATTTGCTTTGTATTACTTTGATTACAGTACTTTGTAACTTTTCTTATTTTGTTCCAAAATTTTGTTTAGAATTAAACACACATTCCTTGTATTATTTAGTATTAAACCATCTAAGTATTATTTGTAATATTATTTGTAATGCTATGTGGGTGAACAACACTTACTAACGTTTTCGCAATAAACCATTTATTATTATTATTATTATTATTATTATTATTATTTCATACATACCTATATCTGCTATCTGAACATCATGGGCGTGACTATTTGAATGTAGCTGATAGACACTATCCTTCTTTCTATCGTGGATCCTCTGCTTCGTCCAACCACACGATGACAATAGGAACTGACCAACATCAAACATATCAATTATTGGCATTCCTCGTAAATTACTAGACCACTGTAACCTAGTTAAGGAAGGTTCCAAGACTTCTGTGCCGCGCACTATCCGTCGTCTGGTGTTCTGAACGCCATAATCGTCACCCTGTCTAACCGGTATGTTTAATCTCGCTGTCTGTAGACAAAGGGTCACCAATTCTTCTTTTCTTTTGTTAGAATGGTTCACACCGTGTTCTCCTAGGTACTGACATAGTTCTCGTTTTAAGATTTCTAATAATTCTCTGGTGATCAAATCTCTGGTATTTGTCGGTTGAGACTGACGCCGATTTGTTGCCATGTTTGTACCCAGACAACAACGCCTTTCTATCTTCATCACTAGAGAGTTCCGACGAACGAGTAATCACGATATCACGTATTGCCTTGACAATTGTCATTGTTCCTTAATTTCAACGATTTTATCTAGCATTATTGCGTATATATTGAAGTACATTGGCTTTTTCAAAAAAATTCTATTATTTTTCATAAATACGCAGCAAATCGTCCCTCGTACTAGAAGAAAAAACTAAGAGTTCAGAGTCTTCTCGACCCCGCCTTTCGAAGAAAGAGGGCGATATTAAATACAAAATAATAAATAATATTAAATTGCGTTCGTCCGAAATTATTGTCTGCACTAATTCTCTAAAACTATGAAGCGCTATTTCACGGACTTGGAGGAAAGTATCAACGTAGATAGGAGATGCATAAATCATTAAACCGAGTTGGTTGGTCCATATTTCACGGAGTTATGGCTTAACCTGCTGGCAGGGGATTCTAATTCACTGAATATGCTTGTTCGTGTTATTTTTTTGTTTAAAATGTGTTCTAAAAAATAAATAATACACATAAAAAATATGACACCTTACGCCCCTAACGACGCAGAAATTAGCGCCCACGACAAAGTGACATAACCAATATAATATTAGCCAATGATGTAATCTAGGGTTTGAAGGTTCGTCTGTTGGTTTATCTATTCACCCAACTACTGTTTCTTGTTTTAATTTTCTGGTAAAGTCAGATCCGTTTACATTATGAACATATAAGGGATAACCAGGAAGTTACTATATACATATAGCGTACAGAAATGTTACTACATATAACGTGTCCTAACTACACATGGCGGAGATTTTTACTACATATAGCGGCGTTACTACATCTAGCGTAGTTACTACATATAAGGGTTCGACAGACCCTCTTCCAATCACGCTTGTTAGGAAATTCAAATTCTGTAACAAAATTATGTATATAGTTCACAAGCGAGTATTTTTTCAGTATAGCCATTATATTGGTAAAAACGATAAAGAGATAACTGTTTTGGAATGGAGTCACTGGGTAAGGAGCAAACAGTGGCGTATCCACGACGCGAGTGTCGTAGGCACGAATGATCTAGGGGCACGCTCCCTTCGGAAAAAAATTTTAAACGCTGATGTCAAATGGTGTAATCTGGTGGCATTTCAGAAAAGAAGGTGCGATCTGAAGACATTTATTAATGATAAAAAATTAAAATTGATGTACCAAAATTGTGGTATTTGAATTTGAAAGAACAAAAAAAAAAAAAATAAATAAATAAATAATAATAAAAAAAACCAAACAAATTTTGTATACATATTAGTCAGTGGTCCGAATTTCCTCATATGGCACAATGGTGATCAATTTATTCATGAGCTAACAATCACGTGACCGTGACTCATTAATATTCATGAGCAAAGTTTTGAACGCGCCGCCATTCAAACGTGATGCCGGTCACGCAAATTATCCTTTTTTTAACTTACCAGGGCCGAAAATTGTCAAATCTTCACAGAAGGACATTATATTCTAGTGGAAGAATTTCCGTAGTCACCGGTGTCATCAGCAAATCGAGTAAGATCTTTAGTTTTAGAATTGAAATTGTGCTTCGAATTTGCAGAAAATGTAGATTTTGAATTAAATTAACAATGTTTTATAATGAGAACTCAATTATAACACGCTTCGGATTTTTAATTTGAAAGAGCCGGTTTTTTAATTAAGTAAATTTATGTTGTTACCACCCAAACAATGCCAGGCGGTGTACAGTCAAAGTATGTATCAGCAAATTTTATCCTACTTGTGAAAAAACTTGTACAGGACCGATTTATCATCACTGGTTTATATAAAGTCATTTATATTTCAACCATATTATGAATCCAATATGGCCGCTATGCAAATTAACAAACTGACCATGATTTTGCCACTTTGATTAAATCTATAGAGTGGCCACTATAGGCAAGTTTAACTATATATCGATATATAAATATATAAAGAAAAGTAAAAAAAAGCAAAAAACAAATAACAAAAAATTCAAAAAACAAAAAATCTGACATTTAGTCAGAACACTGCCCGTCTGTCATCTACATGATGCCACTACTGAATAAACTTATTCTACAAGTAATACAATTTCATTGATAGGGCGTACAAAAACTGTTGGTTTGCCATCTTTACATATTCTAACCTTTACTTTCCTTACAATTTCATCATTACTTTCATATGTTTCCAAAATAACCCCTAACGACCAACAAATTCGGTGTACAGATTTATCGCGCAACAATACGATATCGCCAACCTTAACATTTGATCTACTGACATTCCATTTCGTACGTAATTGAAGACACTGGAGGTAGTCTTGTCTCCAGCGCTTCCAGAACATATCTGCCAGAAATTTTGCATGTTTCCATTGCGCGCGATATATGTCATTGACGTTTAAAGCCTCGCTTATAACCGGTTGACCATTTACTTTGCCAGTAAGTAGCATGGACGGACTAAGAATTAGCGGAGATTCCGGATCTGAAGATATTTGCGCAATCGGCCTAGAATTTAGTATAGCACACACCTCGGACATGAAGGTAGTTAACGTCTCGTGATCGAGATCCTTATTCTTGTTTCGAGCACAATGGCATCCAAGATCCCCCTAGCAAGACCAATAATGCGTTCCCACACCCCTCCCATATGGGAAGAATGGGGAGCATTAAAAATCCACGTAGTTTCGGAGTCATAAAGAAATTTCCGAACCGGACCGTCCTCGACGTTGACGGCATTAAATTCATATCGTCGACGGCGCCGATAAAATTTGTGCCTCGGTCGGACCGAAAAAGTTTAACGGGCCCTCTTAGTGCTATGAACCGCCGTAAGGCATTAATAAAAAACGAACTGCTCATATCTTGAACTACCTCGATGTGCACTGCTCTGGAAGTCAAACAAGTGAACATGATAGCCCAGCGTTTACTATTGGCTACGCCGCCACGCGTTCTACGGGCAACAACCTACCACGGACCAAACATGTCAACTCCTACAGCGGTGAAAGGAGGACCAGGTGTTATTCTATCGCTCGGTAAATCTGCCATTTCTGATGCTCGACGTCTCGTCTGAGCCGTCGGCAAATTACGCACCGATGGATTAAGGAAGAAATCGCTCTTTTAGCGGCGATTGCCCAGTAGCCGGCTTTCCGCAACGCACCTTCGGTAAAATGTCTCCCTTGGTGTTTAGTCGATTCGTGAATGTGACGTATCAAAGTTGGTGATATGATGGTTCTTGGGCAAGATAATCGGATTAACATCCAATTCAGCATCCTGTCCTCTGATTTTGTTCAGTCTGCCACCAACCCTTAATACACACTCTCTATCCAGAAATGAAGACAACTTAATTATAGAGCTATTGCCGTGTATAGCTTTGCCCTTTGATAAATTCGAAATTTCGTCGGAAAAACACTGTCGCTGTGCATTTTTTATAAGGACGATTTCCGCATCTTTATACTGTGTCGGGTTCTTGTATGTTGAACAAAGATGCCAACCTGCACATTTGCCGTCGGGATGTTTAAACGAATAAGCAATATGTCTCAATAATGAAACGGTTCGAACCAGCGATCTCCATCGAGAGAAATTTTGGATATGGCCTGATTCGAGTATCATACAATTTGAAACATCGGTAGTATGCACAAATATTTCCGGTCGGATTTCGCGATCGTCTTGCGGCTCGATAAGTGGGAAACTTGGTTTGAAATTGGTAGCTGGTTCATTTTCTCTACAAATCAACACTGGACCTGCTATCCACGGACTAACATTTATATTGCTGTTCGAAGCAGAGTACCTAGTACCGAAATCGGCAGAATTCTTATGCGTAGGAACGAAATTCCACTGCGAAGGTGAAGATATCTTGCGTATACGTTCCACTCGATTAGTAAAAATCGAATTCTGACACGGTTCGTAATTTGTACCTCGACCGTCCACCGTAATGTTAATTTTATTGACATAGATCGAATCCGGTGAGTGCATACATTTAAACAAACGTCACCGATAATTACCCAGCCTAACGGTAGCTTTTGTGCGAATGGTGTGTGCTTTGGTCCTATTATCTGTTCTTGTACATGATGAATTTTGAACACGTCTCGGCTTAGCAAAAGCTGAATGTTTAACTGTGGGTCGAACGCGGGTATGTGCTCTGCAATACGTTCGACATGTAGGAAACACCGAGCTACTTCTGGCGTAGGAATTTCCGAAGTGTTGTTAGGACTGTCATTACATTCGACTATAACCGGCACTTCGATACTGGTAGGGCTATTTACGGAAAGAATTGTAATATTGTTAGCGCGTCTACCGTACATTGTTACTGTACCCGAGCAAGATATTAGCCTATAGCAAGTGTGTTCGGTCGACATGTTCAATGTGTCGAAAAGTTCCTTTGACGCCAAAGATGAATTACTTTGATCATCAATTAGTGCGTATACTCTGATCGCTTTCTGGTTGACTGGACGGATAGACTTCAACTAATAAAACTTTACCACACGATCTACCACTAAATCCGTTACCACATAATGTAATGCATTTTGGCGCAATACAATCAACAGGAGACACCGCCTCCCCGCCATGAGAGGTTCCGGGGTTAGCTACACTAGCATGCATTACTGTACAGTGGTGACTACTATTACAGTGTTCACATTTAACGTCCGCTTTACAGTCGCGAGAAACGTGTTTAGTCCAACCGCAACATCTGAAGCAAATGCGTTTCTATTTTAAGAACTTCTTGCGTTCATCGTAAGATTTTGCTTTGAAAACACGACACGCGTTTAACGCATGGTCAGCTCTATGAATAGGACAACTTTTAGCGGTGTCAGTCTCATCGGAAACTTCGGTTCTGCGACTTAGAACAGAATTTGGTGTATTGAACCGTCTAACGTTTTGTTCCGTTGGCGACTTCGTATTTTCGTATATAAATGACGGGTCATTCTTAATCTTACTCATTCTACGTATAAAATCTACAAAGAAAGTAAACGGCGGAAAAGATACGCTATGAGTAAGTTTGTATCTAGCGGCTTCGGATGTCCACTTTTCCTGTAAACTATACGGTAGTTTACTAACTATCGGTGATACACCTGACGAAGAGTCAAAGTAAGCTAGCAACTGACTATATCTAGAATCTGACTTAGTGCATTCTATCTCAGAGAGAATATTCAGCGAGATCGTAAAGTTTCGTATATTCTCTGTTGCCTTACTTTGGAAACTTGTTTAACTTAGCTTTGAGTGAAGATTCGACAAGTTCTGGACAACCATAACGATCATCCAACCTCTCCCAAATTAAAACAAGTCCACGTGACGGAGCATTGATGTTCGACGCCCTCAGACTAACAGCTTGACGCGAGGAATCCGAATCGAGCCATTTTACCAACAAGTCAAGTTCTTCGAAATCGGTAACTTTTAACTCGCGCATAATACTTTTGAAACTCGCTTTCCAGACCGAATATTGCTTTGGACGGTCGTCAAATTTAGTTAAGTGAGACAGTAATAACTCTTTTTTCAACAAAAAGCTAGTTAAATCTGACATAATAGACCGATCTAATGCTTGTTTTTCAACAACAGAATTATTGTCTACAATACCCGACTTACTTAAACTAGAAGTGTTACATAACTGTTCAGGGTCAGTGATTTTTTCAATAACATCATGGGGTTCAAGAAATGTAACACTGGGGGGTAACAGGTTGATGAAATGCCTTTACACTAGTTTCTTCATTACATGATAATTGTAACGGTTTATCATTATTTTTGTCACATTTAGTGTTAATGTAAGAACCATCATCATCAGCTTGAGTTTCTGTCCCTACTGAAGCTAAATCATCATTGACAGTTTCATTTTCATACATTTGAAATAGTTTGGTTTTTGCTTCAGATACAGCAATGCTTGTTGAAAGTTCGAGTTCTTCCTCTTCGAATTTTAATCTTGTCTTTGCTAACTCAATGTCTTTCTTTCGTTGAAATAATTTAATTTCTTCGCCATCTCCCTAAGCCGCTTGGATGAAATATTTGACCTCGTACCCGACGAAGCATGTGACCTTTGACTTTTTTTTACTTTGGATGTCTTGCGTTTTTACCTTTTCCGCTTCATGTATGTGAAACTTCGTGGATGTCATAAAATCTTGTAAAACACTATTTTTTACAGAAAAATATTCTTGAAATTCTTTAACATCACACGACTCTAAACGTTTAAGATGATTGTCGTGACTTTCTAAATAACATTCATACATCACCATCCAATCAGCAAATTTTGGTCTCAGTTCAACAACATCAGTGCCTTTGTGAATCTCATCTATTAAAACTTGTGACTTGTTGTTTAATTTATCATACAATTCATTCAAGTGCTGACGATCATATTCTTTACCCTTTTCGGTGAATTTCTTCATCCTGGCTCCTTTACCCGCTAGATCTGTCTCCTGCTGGGTCTCCATACTTGTATACAGTCTTTTTACTGTTCACAAAATTCACAAAAATCATTTTTACGCTCAAATTTACTAGTGCATAAATTCACGGTATACATGTATAATACATATGTAGAACGCAAAGGTCAATTTTTATGTCGTTTGTATGATTATTATCAATATTTATATGTAATTCTTTATGAGGTTTGCTATATGCATGTTTCCTTATTCTATTATAGCTTTTTATCACATACGCATATAACTTCAAATAAACTACGAATTCAGAAACATTTGAAGCGTTGGGTTATTGCTTCTGTAACCAGACAGAACAGTAAAAAGACTGTGTGCTGTTTGAACAGAAAATAAACGTAGTGTATTTGTGGACCACAAACATCGACCATGATATAGACCTCGTGGAGCACGAGTGAGAACAACGCCCGTATATAGGTAGGGACGGTAATCAACATGTGTGAAATATGAAATCAAGAACGGTAATTTATTATAATATATAACAAAGTCTAATCTGTGTTTAACAACACCTGACAATAACATCAACCTGTCTATAGTGGTCACTTTGATTAAATCTAGAGTGGCCACTATAGGCAAGTTTAACTATATATCGATATATAAATATATAAAGAAAAGTAACAATGCTAGATCTATGCAAGATAACAATGCAGAAATTGGTGGAAATTACATAATTGAAATACGAATTGTATATTTCAGACGTTTTAAAATTAACAGGTAAACATATTTTTTTTAAACATCAAGAGGCCCATGGGCCTTAACGCTCACCTGTGACCTTGACATTTGAACCCATAACCCTAATTCATATATCAAAATTATCATTAGCCAAATACCTACAATATTCTAACATACATGACTAAACAAAATATTAATAGTTTTCAAGATAATTAACCAATTCAGTATTAAATTGCACCTCTGACCTTAACGTTTGAACTCATGACCTTCTTTCATATACAAATGTATATCAAAATTATCATTAGGCCAATACCTATTATATTCAAATATACATACCTATACAAAAAGTTTCTAGTTTTTGAGATAATAAATCACTTTAGTGTGACCTTTACCTTTGCCCCATTACCTTCATTTATATATCAAAATGACCATTGTGCCATTACCTACAATATTCTGATATGCATGCCTATACAAAAAGTTAATAGTTTTGCAGATAATTAACTATTACGGTAATAGTTATGCATCTTTGACCTTGACATTTGAACCCATGACTTTGATCTATGTATCAAAATGATTGTCATGTCAATACCTACAAAAAATTGAAAATCCCATGCAATTATCACCTGAAATGTTTTAAAAATAGCATTTTTTATCAAAGGTCAAAAACTGTGACATGACATTGACCTTTGACATTGACATCAATCAGAAGAAAATCGCAAGACAAGATCAACAGTGAAAACTTCATACAATTATTTCCAGCCGTTATTGAGTTATAACATTAATGTCTTATTTTAAAAATTACATAATTTTACGTTAAAAACGCGTAACCTATTTTTTGTCCAATTTTCATGAAAAACACAATTTTAATGGTCCCAGGTATGCTAAATCGAAATATCCAATCAAAATTTGCCTGCACCTTTTGCTTTCAGAGAAGATATTTTTGGTGGTTTTTTTTTTGCTATTTTTAGTAACGGCGGCCATCTTATTGGGCATGGCAAAACCCTGAACTCAATTCTGAAAGGCTGTTACCCAGGCATGATAGTCACTTAGTTTCATCAAATTTGGCTCAGTAGTTTTGGAGGAGAAGATTAAAATGTAAAGTTTACGCACGACGGACGGTGATAGATAGCAATAGCTCATCTGAGCCTTTGGCTCAGGTGAGCTAAATATCTGTTTATTTACAACATCCGTGCAATTTATTGCGTAATAGTAAGAATTGACAAAAAAGTGTAAAGAAATCTACAAAACAATTATTTGTACTAGTATATTATTACTTTTAATTATTTTAAATCATTTTAATTTCACAGGTAAACATATATACTTTTTAACAAATTGCATTTATGCAATTTAATGCGTAATTGTAAAAAAAAAATATAAAAATTGTAAAGGAATCTACAAAACAATTCTTTATGCTATATTACATGTAATTATGTAAATATATTGGCACTATAAACACGGTAAGAATTACATCTCCATACACAATACCAAACTGATCAATCAAAATGCCGTTGGAAATACATTATTTACTGAAAACCATAATCAGAGGGCCATATAAATACACTCCTGCTGTAGCGATTGTTTGGCTAATTTTGTAGTTTTTTTTCACGGGTTTCCAACCAGTAGGTTTTTGATAATTTATCTTTCACACCAGATTTCGATACTTTCTTTGTGCCTATGTCTACTTGAAAATAGTCATCCGGATCCATATGAATGGATGTAGTTTTCTTATGAATATTGACACGTTTCTCTTCTTTTTGCGTCTTGGTGACACTTTACAATTATAGTTACATAGCTGTAGTTGAGGATATTCAGACGGGGAATTACACATGTAAAATAGATCATCTTCATATCTACTTATTGTAGCTGTTGGCCCAGGACGAGGCCTACGGGTGGTTACATTGTCACTCTGACCACATGTTAATGGCTGTAACGGTGAGGATGGTGGTTGAGGATAATCAGACGGGGAATTAGACATGTAAAATAGATCATCTTCATATCTACTCATTGCAGCTGTTGGCCCAGAACGAGGATTATAAAATTTTAATTATTTCTGGTTTTTCTCTCCAGTCTTTGTACGGTTAAAATGGTTTCTCTGTTTTATAAATTTATTTTAAACGGAATAAGTTGTAATTTTGGCATTGTGCAATATGAAAAAATGTGCGACAGCAAGTATATATATGTAATGACGTTTATCTGCACCTCTGTGATGTTTCCATTTCCTACAAAATAAACTTTTATCGATTTCCACTGTGTCCTAAAACTTTTTTATACCACTGCGGTAGCTCTGTTGGTAGAGTGTTCGCTCCATAAGTGGGGAGGTCGTGGGTTCGGACCCCTACCGGGTCTGACCCAAGTGTTGAAAGTTGGTAGTTACTGTTCTTTCCCCAAGCACTCGGCATTACGAAATAAAAGTCACGATTCTTTCGGATGGGAACTTAATATAAACGAGGTCCCATGTCACGCTGGGCTTCGTACTGTCATGTGCTGTTTTTGAATTTCTATTAAAATAATGCATTCAAAAACAGCACATGACAACTAGTTGTACATGACAGTACGATAAAGAGCCCTATTGCATAATGTCATCAGCGCAACGCACATGCAAAATTTCTTCACCTTCGCCTAGAGCTGGCGACGTCTCGAAATGAGTGAAAAAATTCTTGACTGGGACGTTAAACACTATTACTCAACTCAATTTTATTGATTCTGAAATGCATTCGGATACATATTGTATGAAGAGTTCTCTGATAAAATTTGATAAATCTACAGATTTATAATGCAAACTGGCATTAATAAACTTTTCTCTAGAGATATTCCTTCCAAATAGCAATTAAAAACTACATGGTACTCTCAAATCGATTTAAGTCTTTTCAAAGAATGATAAACGCCGTATTGAGAATTCGTGGTTCCTGTTTTAATGCATCTGAATGATTCGCCATCTGACGCACCCTTTCGCTTATTTTACACTCTGGGCCACATTTTTTGCATATCATTTCTTTAGCTAAATGATTGTTATCCTCATCTATTTCAAAATTACATTATTTGCACTACAAAATAGTCAATGGAAAGTCCATGGATTATACAAACACGAAAATGAAATTTCTTTTGTCTCTAATATTCGCTTATGGAACTGTTTCTTGTTGACTCCTATCCATCTTGCAGCGCGCTGTATTTCTCTAGCCTTTATTTCTTACTAATATCACATCACGTGATTAAATTTATGAATAAATGAATGAATCTTCCTTGTCATTGGCCTTTACTGGTTTACCTGGTATCAGTATATTGGGCTAGGGGAGTAGTACGCTTGTCTGCGGCGTATTGACTCTGTGAGCTAGCACGGTAAAGTCGCCCTGAGTGCGCGCTAGTACAAGACAGGCCATACAACACACTGGCACTTCACATGCATGCACGATATTGTTCATAGATTAATCCATAAAGATTATTATAATAATGATATGATAATCCCTAATCCAAGTACGATTATAAATCGTCGCGAATAGCTGAAAAATGCTGATGCGGCGTTGAGCACCAGTCAACTAATCAACCAACCCATCAACATACCGTGTATATGAACGGTATTTGATATTTTATCCCGTAATAATATACAATGAATAAAACCGTTTAGACCTGAATCGCCAAGAAAAAACGGATTATGCTCAAGTGTAATGAGAGGTTGTCCATAATGAATTCCATTAATTTTTCCGCGCTTCATTTTCACCATACAGGAACCCCGGCACATTGCCCTTGACACACTGCAAAGGTATACATGTCTGCCATTGCAACTTCAGTTGGTGACATCTCAACATAATGCAATGTAATGTAACTAGGTGGTGCAACAGGTAGTAAAAACAATACGAAACTCTCCTTAATAATAAAACACCTTTAGTATGTCAGTCGATCTCTTTGGTTCGATTTTAATATCTGAGTAATATGGAATATAAACATATATATATATATAATATATATATATATATATATATATATATATATATATATAATATTTTGAATAATTTGCCAAATTAACAATAAATTTCTATATTTAAAATAACAATCTTGGTAATATTTTAGAATTTGAAATAATCTTTATACAAGTATTATACAAATAATTTAACATACCAGAATTCTGGATTAATAAACTATATAAGTTTATATGGATCTACTGAAATAAAATACAACTTCTTAGGTGAAAATCTACAGCCAGAATGATTTAGGAAAGAAATTACCGCGAAAAGTGAAAGTGAGTAGTGTAAAACTTTATTTATAAGAAATTTCTGTTAACAGTTGTTCGTACAGTCATGTGATCGGTCACTCGTCAACACATATCACTATACAAAACGTACAAACAGTCACATGACACAACGTACACAAACATAGACATACATGTACATAATACAAGCACAATACACAAATAGCAGCTTCGTTACACACTTCCCCTCTTGGAAAAAGTGTCTCTTGACATTTGGTTGTATAACCTTAATTATCTTAACTAACTACTTAATTAAATAGATTATATATATTATAACTAATAATATTATTATACCGATACTTACCAATATGTCTTTATAGATTATGATTTTAAGGTTGATATAAGTCTACCTAAAATCCATTGATGAATATCTGGATATAACAAACTTCTGTTGTTTTAGTGGCTGAGTACTGTCCTAGCAAACTAAAGAAGTTGTTACTGCTGCTTGTGATTCTGGCTAAATCTGGATGCTATCTCAATGGTTAAGTATTGACTTATCCAACTGAGCAAACAGCATATATCCAAATATTATTACTAGATTTAAATAAATATAATGGCAAGACACATATCTATAAAGGTACATGTATTAAGTTTTCAATCTTCAATTATAAATTGAAAATGCAAAATACTATAGGTATAATAATAATATTCAAAATACAATACATTGTATTACTAAATAAACATATTTGAATTTAGAATGAAATTTGTGCCGTTAAATGATTAACTATCGGCATAGCTGTTAATGCCATAAAGTCAACCACCTGACTTTGACAAACTTCAAACATTTGCTATAAAAACATATTACATTTGGTACTAGATTTGCTTGACATGTGGGTAAAATAAAGTGAAACGGCTGGGTACTGTCCCAATCCAGAATCTTTATACCCCAAGTCAAACAATACTTCCTCAGTGGCAACCTGAACTGCCATTCACATACGATCGGGTGGCTTCTTCACTCTACTGGATCTTCGAGTCTGGGTATCTGGTGTATCTCTAACTACTGTCTCTTCACCACTAAGACTGGGTATTTCTACAGTAGTATTGTATGTCTATCCTGGTTTTGTCATGTCCGGTTCTGTCTACATCGTGTTATCCTGATATGTACAGAAGAGTCATTCTGTCTTGGTCTCAATCAACTACCATTAGTGCCTTTTCTTTTTGAGGTATATATATCTGTCAACCTGCTCCACATCTGAATTATCACTACTACTTTCAGAAGTAGATACAGACGAGATAGATAGGTGAAACAGACTCTTTTCTAATCTTTCTCTTTGACTTACCTGGTACATCCTCAGGTGGTATACTATTAAATATTAACAGCATATTCCTGTGCAAAGTTCTACTAGGACCGGTACCTGACTCTTTCGAACTTTAAACACTGGAGTGTCACTATATGGTTTTTCTATGACCACATAAGGCTCCCTTTCCCATTTATCTGCTAGTTTATGCTTTCCTGTATACCTACCTTCCTGACCAACACTCTATCTCCAATTTCAATTTTGGACTCTCTGACCTTGCTGTCATATATGTTTTTATTTTTGGCAGCTATTTTATTGGCTTCCTTTTGAGCAGTTTCGTAAGCAGTATGCATACGATGTTTTAATTTGCTAACATAAGACTTTTACTACTACTTACCTGGTCATGTCACGTCAAGATCTAAATAACATCCACTGATAGTCTAGGATGGCGACCAAACATAGAAAATAAGGGAATAACCTGTTGCATCACTTTTTGTGGCATTGTATGCTTGGACCATTGAGAGATGTGGATTTCAGTCAGTTTTCTAACCTCTTCCAATGTACCTAGCATTCTAATTAAGGTTTTATTAAACGCTCAGCAGAGCCATTTCCCATAGGATGGTAAGTGTGGTTCTTGTTTTCTTTATGCTAGCTAATTTGCATAATTGCTTTAATATTTCCCTCAAAATTCCGACCTTGGTCACTGTGTTTTTTCGGGAAATCCATAATATAATATAAAATTGTCATACAATGCCTTGATGTGTTGTAGCTAGCTGATTGCGACAAGGCACTGCCTGAGCAAACCTAGTAAAATTCAGTTATGACTAAAATACTTCATAACCACCCTAGTTTCTCTAACCTAAAAGTCCACAAACTAACTCCATAGGATGAGTTGTTTTTACAGTTTCAACTCTGCATTAACTTTATATGGTGTTTTATATAATACACACCTTTGACACTGCTCAACTCTTTTGTTGATGTCCTGGTCCATAGAGGCCAATAAAATCTTTGTTTTGCCAACCATATGTTTTCTCTTTTCCTGGATGGCCCATATTAGTATGATGCCATCAAAAGCATAGACCTGTAATGAAGAGGAAGTACAATTTGTTTAACAGAGTACCATCTTGAAAAGCAGTTCTATATAATACATTATTTTCTAAAACTAATTTGTTTTCTCCCTAATGTATTTTTTAACTTCAGCACTCATATTGCGTAGGTTTCACCCCTGGGGAAAGAATTGCTTTTAAAGATGCTAACCACTTGTCTAATAGATGGATCTTTACTTTGTTCAAGCTTCCAATCAACTGAATGCAATGTAGTCTGCTCCGACACCTCATCGGCCGAATGAGGAACCGGACCAGAAGACACAACATCAGCCAACGTAAATCAATAGTTGCAGCTTGACAAATTGCCTGAATACCATCCTCATCCATAGGTCTACGAGACAAGCCGTCTGCATCAGCATTATACTTACCAGCCCTATACTTAATATTAAAGAAAAGATGACAAAGCTGCCACCCATCTTTGACTTACAGCATCTAACTTGGCTGTTGTCATTACATATGTAAGGGGGTTATTGTCTGTGACTACTTCAAAATACTCTTAAAAGGTAGTCATGGAATTTGTCTACCACTGCCCATTTAAGTGCTAAAAACTCTAATTTATGAGCAGGGTAGTTTTTTCACTTGACGTAAACCACGGCTTGCATAAGCAATAACCCTACATTTACCATCTTGGTTCTGATATAAAACAGCCCCTAAACCATACCACTAGCATCAGTATGTAAAGTAAAAGGTTTAGTATAGTCAGCATATGCTAATAAGGGGGTTCCAACAAATGCTGTTTATATTATTAAAAGCTTGGTCATGACTTTCATTCCAAACCCATTTTGTTGGTATAAGCTTCTTCTTCTTTTTCTTTTATCTTGGCTTACTGTACAGTGGCCCTTAAGGAGCTCATTTAAAGGTGCTACTATTTTCGAAAAATCTTTAACATATCTTCTATAATAGCCAACAAAACCTAACCACTGTCTAAGTTCCTTAACATTGGTAGGTCTCGGCCATTTTGCTACCGCTGCAATCTTTTTGGGTCAGTTGCAACACCTTCCTCAGAAACTAAGTGACCAAGATATGTTACAGACTTTTTAAAAATTACATTTATTTGGTTTTAATTTTAGGTTGTATGACTTAACTACTAAACAAACATTAATCTATCAAGATGTTCTTGTCTGTGTGAGAATATTAACACGTCATCAATAAATATGAGGCACTCTTTTAAATGCATCTCCCCCATGCATTTTTCCATAAGCCTCTGGAAAGTAGCTCCACTATTGTTAAACAAATGCCATTCTTACGCATTCGTAAAAGCCCAGCTTACCAACATTGAAAGCTGTTTTCCTTATCTTCTTCTCGAATTTCCACCTGCCAGTAGCCTGATCTAAGGTCTAATTTGAAAAATATTTAGCCCCACTAAGAGTGTCTATAACATCATCAAAACGTGGTAAAGTGTAACTGTCTTTGCGTGTAATAGAGTTTAACACATATCAAGACAAAAGCGTAAACTTCCATCAGATTTTCTAACTAAAACCACACATTAGATGAATAAGGGCTATCAGATTCACGAATAACACCTGCATCTAACATTTCTTTACATGAGCTCTAACCTCATCATACATACTAGGTGGTATTCGTCTATAGGGCATTTTAAAGGGTATTATCCAACAACTCTATTTTATGTTGACTAAGTTAGTATTGCCCAAGTCTAAAAGACCAGTGGAAAATATCTTTCCATTTAGTAATAGATCTTTAAATTTATCTTGAGTATCAGATGAGATATTATTGTTTTCTATCTGAATACCAAGGTCTATGGGATGGGGTCTAGAATAGGGTCTACTGTAACCTGAGAACATGACTTAATGTTACTACTTATGTTATGTTGGCATTGATGATGCTAAATCACCTATGACCTTGACCTCTTGAATAGTACAAATATCAGATCTAGGTTTAATTGTAATAACTTTAGCAGTCATGTTACATAAGTTAACTCTAATTCTAGGATGCTTTACCTGGTATTATTACAGTTTCAAATGGTTGAATCTTGACTGGTTTTTTATTAATAGACTTGACAATGTATTGGTTACATGTCATACTATCTAAACCTATCTGTCATGCCTCTGGTAAATAAAGTCTGTCCGCAGAAGAAATACTATCTTTATATACATGTAAAACATTTGTCCCCAAAATAATTGGACAAACAGAAGTAAAATGAGTGCCTGGTACAACTAAAATAGGTGTACTAGTATTTCTTCCTGACTACCAGGTCATGCTATAGCGCACTCGATATAACCCAAATAATGTAACAGATTACCATCTGCAGTTGCTATTTCTAATCCTAGTTCAGATAAACCTTTAATATCTGGTTTGTCTATAAGATTATTATAACCAGACTCTGAAATAGTAGTGACCATAGAACACTATCAATAAGTGCTTACATATCCTGACCCTGTATACATAAAAAACTTACGTTACAGTAACGTAGAATCAGTTTTTGGAAAATGTGAAATTTAACAACTGAACAAATGAAATTCTGGAATGATACATGATGAGCAACATTATTAGAACCGCAAACAAAGAAAATAAATTTCAGACATGGTAACCAAAGAATCACGAAATAAAACTGATGGAAACCCAATTTGAAAAAGTTTTTCATCGCTATATATATAATCCATTAATAGCCCCCTCTCTATGTGAAAAACGCGTATTTTAACATGTAGAGGGACCTATTACCGGATTATATTTATAGCGAAAGAAGGCTTTCCAAGTGTTTTTCATGCATTTTATACGGGAAATGTCCCGGCGCGAAGCGCCGGAAATTTCCCGTCTATAGGTAACACGTATGTATTATGACGTCATAGAAAATTGTGGAAAAATTCCATAGACCGTACGTCCAAATCATTTGACGCCGCGCGTGCACCACTTTTCTCACTTTTCTCAAGGCCATTGAAGGGGTCAAATCGACAGGAAGTGAGCTCCATATGGGGGGGGGGGGGAAATCTCGCCCGTCTCGTTCATCAGAAATGAAACCAAGAAACGATTATCGTGAAAATAATTCATTGAAACAAGTAATAATTTAAATAGGTTGATCGAATACCAAATGTTAACGTTTCTTTCGCCATTCTGGCTGATCTCCAAGTGTAGCGTTTCAAGATTCGCGATGACGTGATTTCTTTTGATTGGGTCAAAGTTCAATTCAGATCGATAACCACTGTAAGCCAATCAGCGACCGAATTTCCCACGTGCATCAACCATGATCACACAGTATACAATGCGGGAAGATACAAAATTTGCCGATTTCAAGTTAGATAAATCGATAACCATAGTTACCTGACACAAAACTATTACGAGGTTAGCATAACCACAGTATACGACTTCTACGGTAACTCTTTTTCACATATTATTACTTAATTGAATCAAAATTTTGAGTGCATCTGTCACCCTCGCTGAATGCAGTGTAAAAAAAATGGCGTTCGTCAGGACGGGAAAGACGTTTTCACAAACGATCGATTTTTAAGAAAAATAATAAAATGCGTTTTTCGAAAGAATTAATTAACAGTTCGTCCCAATAATCATTTTTATGAAAATACAGATAAAATTTATTGAATTTATTTCGAATTTAATGTAAATATTGACAAATCCTCTTGTTTGTTTACATGTGACGTGGATATCATGATCAGCTGATCGAGCTGGACCAGTTTGACTTTAAGGTGCTGACTAGAACTGACTTCAACTACAATGACTGCACTCATCAAAAATCTAACTTGGACATAACTGATGAGGTAACTGTACATGTTGTGCAATGAGATAAACCGCTGTCCCAAAAAGTTGTGATGAAAATAACAATAATAAAACATTCATGTTGAGTTTAGCAGCTGACTGTAGAGATCCACTTAGGTAAGGTCTGAATTGACTCCTTGAAAACCTCCAGGGATGGCGACTGGACTACTGATGCTGGCAGGGGATTCCAATAATTTAGTTCTCGGAATGAATATAAAAATTTTAACTAGGGTAAAATCAACATTACCTTCTTCAATATCCCAGACTTGGTTCTCGAAAAAAAGTTGGTATAAGTAAATAAATGCCAATTTCCACTTCACCATCCACTTCACCATCCACATAAGCGACCATTTCAATATAAATCTTAAAGCACCGTCTTTCTAGTATATCATCCCAGAATGTTTCATTTCAATTTAGGTGAATAATGAATAATCTTGACTGGGGTAAAAAAACTCCAACCCACCATCCTAGAATTAACTGTCTCGATATAAGTCAAAAAGCATTTTTAACTCTCCGGGGCTGGGGCTCTTCATGCAGTAAAATTGAAAGGGGCTGGGCTAAAATTAACATTATTTCGGTACAAGCCTGTCAAGTTTTAATCATATCATTTGTCACTTGCAATGGTCTGTGCTTTAGAAAATTCTCATCATGGTACTATATGCATGTGACTGTTGAAGGTGTAAGAGGAGCTTACCCTCATACCACTGTATTAATATCGGGTTGTGGGTTAAAGGTGCTGCCTAACAGAGTCACAGACAAGCATTCCACTC
This sequence comes from Anadara kagoshimensis, assembly GCA_021292105.1. Classification (NCBI taxonomy): domain Eukaryota; kingdom Metazoa; phylum Mollusca; class Bivalvia; order Arcoida; family Arcidae; genus Anadara; species Anadara kagoshimensis. The sequence goes on along the minus strand of CM037859.1, from coordinate 41,803,682 downwards.
CCAATTAATATAATTCTATAACCAGTCGATAATCTATCCTTTAAGCCAAATGTGGCTTGCAAAATGAGAAAGCAGTAACTCAAATTTTGAAGTATTGTCATGTATAACACAAGTCAGGTTGGAACAACCAAAAACCTTCCACTCTCCAAGAGGATGCTATACCATTGAGCAACCAAGGCGGTCACAAACAGAATAGATTGTTGACCAAGGGATATTGCAAGCCTAGGCTTATCAGGGCCTTCGGCAAAAAGTTTTATGACCATCATCACTGTATTGTTGACAAGTTTGATGTCTCTGTGTCCAATATTGACCTGGATGTTTTACTTCCATGTTCTCTTCACTTAATATTGATTACACACGTGGCCGGTGTAGCTAGCTAACAGAAGGTGCTTACCCTTCGAGAAAACTCGGTCTCACTTCCATGGTGGAAGTTCGCGTGTTTAACCTAACTTGTCAGTTTCAAAGTTTTTCTTACTTTACTCCCGGATTGTGATTTGGACATGGATTAGTATGTTTGTTTTTCATTGGTATAACTGCTTCATTAATTGAATGGGGCAATCTTGAACTGTGATATGATACACATCTTGTTTTAAGAAACAGGAGTAGTTATTTATGCAATCCATAAATCAGTAGATTAAATTATTCACGTGGTATGGGAAAAGGTGATTTAAGATGAGAAGACATTACAACGTGAGAATGTTGTCGTGATATGGATTAGACGGTATTTTCACTATATTGGGTAATTGAATAGCCTTTTGTGTCCCTGATAAGATCATACCAAAACTCAGTTCTGTGTGACAGAACATGATTGAAAGATGACTCAAGAACTCTGCGGTAGTTAACTATAGTCAGTCCCACTAGTATTTGGTGAGACAAAACAATGTGTGTCATCCCTTTTTTTGGGTGTGTGTGTGTGTGCACAATAACCCGATAATAAATTTGGACATTTCCCGGGATAGGCAATGCCTATTTTCATATTACCGTGTATTACGGAATGAAACCATAGAATGTTCATTTCTTTACTTTTACTCCCCTCCCCCCAACACATTGTCCCTTTTTATTTTAACTCCTCCTAAAAAAAACCCTCTCAGACGGTAGGAAAATGAGAAAGAGTCACGGAATCAAACGCATAAAATACTTAGATTTTTCAAGAATAATCACACACACACTATGTCAAAAACATTACATCACCTCATTCACTTTCCATTGAAATTGGACGGAGATGCCTTTTCGAAAAGAAGTGGGTAGAGCAAAAAATGAAATGATGCAAATAAAAATTAAAGAGTATCAATTAATTTGCACACCACAAGTCATATTTGATCGAGTGTTATTGACAAAATAAAAATCTCTTTAAAACTGCTTAGACTTTGCAGAGAAATTGGATGGAAATACCTTTTTGCAAAAAAAAAATATAAAAGCAAAAGCACAATGATGCAAAAAACATTTAAAGATTATCAATTTGTTAAGATCAAGAATTTTGCCTCAAAATTAAATCACCAACTAAATTTCACACTAACAAATTTGACCGAATGCTATTGACATAATATTCTATACTAAAATGCAAATGTCTTTGAAGGTCATAACTGTCTAGACTTGTTTATGGTTTTTGTTTCTTTGACGCACTATCAACAAAGTTATTCTTCTTTTTTCTTAATTCATCTGTTTTATTATTCAAAATGTTCTCTTTGTCAAATTTCGCTTTTTACCCAATACATGCACTTGTCTTGTTTTTTTTTTCTTGCCTTACTTTCATTTATTTGTTTCTCACTTTGGTTTCTCTAAATACTTCTTCTATCCTCAATGTTCATACTTGTTTTCATACCTTTACATTTCTTTAGATATCTTTGACTATATTGCCCCCGACTCGCTCTCGCACACACACTTAGTCATGTTTAACCTGTGCTCTCTACCTGACAAATGTTCTTCTTTCTGTCTCTCTAATTAATAAGCGTTTTTGATCTCTCTAACCTTGACCTGTCTTTCCCATTCCTTTACTTACACTTTTCATGTTACCTCTTTTACCGTCAACTTTCTTTTTCTGACTTTGAACCTCCTTCCTTTGTTTTTGTACTACATCTAAATGGTCTTTTTCTTTCTATTATAGTTTGGATGTATTGCCTGTCTTAGCAAAGGCAAATACTTCAACGTTGACTTGAAAACACTTATTTTACAGGCACTGAATATACCATTGAAGGGATTGGTAAAGTAATCAAAAACACATATACTAATCCATATCCGAATCACAATCCAGAAGTAAAGTAAAAACTTTGGAACTGACAAGTTAGGTTAGACAAAAAAAGTGAGGCCGCGTGCTCCGGAAGGGTAAGTACCTCCTGTTTAGCTAGATACACCCGCCACGTGTGTAATCAAAATTGTGTGAAAAGAACATGAAACTATGGGACGTCAAATATATCCAGGGCAATTCTGGACACTGAAACATCAAACTTACCAACAATACTGTGATGACGACCATAAAACTTTTTGAGGGTCTTGATAAGCCTGGGATTGCAATATTCCTAAGTGAACAATTTATTTGCAAACAGAAAACTACTTTTGGTTTCTCAAAGCCCACCTTCTTGAAAGGAGGTCTTATTCTTAACAGTCATCGGCTGATTTTTATAGAATAATGGCTTGTATGGGCTGTCATAGATATACTGTATGGGTGTATAGATGATAACCGGTTGTTAATGCATGAATGATTTTACGGGCTGTGCATAAGAACGAAGAAGATGATATGAACAGTTTTATAAGGCGTTCTCATACGAGCCATAATTTCTCAAGGCGCAGGTTGTTTTTGGTCTACAGCAAATCGGGTTCCTATTTCAGACGACAAGCTTCCAGAGATAGCTGTAAATCTTCGAACAGGCATAGAGAAGATTATTTATGATAGACGTCGTAAATCGTCCTCGAGTCGGCATAGAGATAAGTCTCAAGATTTTTCTTGCGTATTTAATTATTTTAAGTCATATTTGGATGAGAAGCTTGTTTATGTTAAGTGAGAATTAGCTGATGGCTGTTGAAAAAACTGAAAGTGTTTTGAAAAAGCTTAAGTCAGATAATGTTAATACTTTTAAATTTGCTGGCAATAAAGCAATAAAACTAAGTATGAATTTAATGAAGAAATTTCTTCTTACGTTTCTAAAATTAAAAGAGCTATATAATCACGTAATTACGACAGGGATTTATAACTGTGTGAAGTTATTGAACATAAGTCTATAATCGAAATAAATGTATTAAATTGGCTGACAAATCCCCCGCAGATTGGGATACAGTTACGGAATATCTTTCCGATGAGTTGACATCAGATAGTGAAGATGAAAAGAAAATGCGCTCGGCAGAATTCAGAGCATTGCGGAAAAGGCAATAAAATAAGCGTACTGGAAAGAAGTCAAAGTCTAGAGAGGTACATGCCACGAGAACAACAAGTTCTACTACTACTAATCCAGATTCTGTCCAGAGCAGTAATTTGCGTTCCTTTCGAGGATCTAGAACCATAGCGAGTTCTACTGACTTCTGTTTTGCCTGTAATCAACAAGGCCATTGGAGAAAGAATTGTAACTACACAACCAAAAGTCAGTCTAGCACAGAATCGGCCATACTTAGAGGAAATTAAAGATGAGTATTTTGAAAATTCATTTTCAAATACTTTGATAGCAAGTTCCGAATCTTATGAATATGAACAGATGTTGTTTTTTTAATAATAATAAAACTGTATTACAGAATTCAGAATTTGTCGCAATTAAAGAACTAATAGATAATGATTGTGTCTCTGAAGTATCGGATATACCATATATGGTTAACCCATTAAGCGTTTCTGTTAAAACGTCGAGGAAAAATGTTTAATTTTAGACTTACAAAAAACTTAGTTTACATGTTTGGAAAGAAAAGATCAAATTTGAAGATTAGAAGGTTGCGTCAAATTATTTTCAGAAAAAATTGTTTTATGTTCAAATTCGATTTAAAATCTGGGTATCATCATTTTGATATAGCACCAGAGTTTCAACAGTTCTTGGGATTCTGCTGGTAGGATAAATGCTATACTTTTTCTGTCCTCCCTTTTGGGTCAAGTTCGCCCCTTTTTGTTTACAAAATGTTTAAGGTCGTTAGTTATGTTTTGGAGATATGCTTTTATATTACGATGATGGTTGGGGAGGTAATGTTGACTTTAGTGCATTTGTCTTGTTCAGAACTCAATTAGTATTGACATTCAATGGGTACCACGTGAATGTAACGTACAAGCTGATTCTATAAGTAAGGTGTTTGAGTACTGGGGAGTTTTTACGGATTCTTTGATTTTGTTGATTCATTGTATGGGCCTCACTCATGTGCTCGTTCTGCGATAGTAGCAATTTTAAGGTGGTAGTATTTTATTCCCGTTTCTTTACACCGGAAACCTAGGGCGTAGATGTATTTGCATATGATTGGAATTTTGATAACTGGCTGGTGCCCCCTATAAATCTTGTTAGCAGAGCTATACAACACTGTTTTTTGTAAGGCTAGAGCCACACTGGTGGTTCCTTATTGGCCTTCATCCGCGTTCTGGCCTATGTTATTTGACAATGATATGAAATATAAACAATATGTATCAAAAGTTCTTGAATTTAAAAATGGGAGAGATATTTATGTACATGGAACTTATACCAGACAGGTTCCAAATAAAAGTACATCAGTGTCCGTCAAATAAAACAAACGGCAATTATTTGCTAATTTTTCATTCTTTGGCATATGTTTGATTTTATTCAAAACAGTAAATATGTGATGAATGTAAAATATACAATGGTTTTAATCAAATTCACATTTTAAGTTATTTTTAAAACAATTTTTCATCAGCACATGTGTTTTGTTTGACGGACACCAACTCCCGTCAAAAAAGGTGTCTTTTACAGTTGGCCATTGTTTTTTATTTACAGTATTTAGAAGAAATAAAATATTGTTTTCTGGAAAATTAAATATTAAAATGCAATCTCGGATGTGCACTGTAACTGGATAATATTACTGGGTATGGAAATTGAATACTATTTACTTGTCGATATTTTCATGCTTGGTCGGTCAAATTTTGTGACGTTCGCAATATACAATGTGCATAATAAAGAATGGTTTGTTAGTGGGTTTAATATATTGCAAAAAAATCTTTTTTATTAACTGTAAGTAGAAAAAAATTTCGTTTACAGAAATAATGCAGTTTGTCCGATATTTTTGTTACCAAACGTGTCTATCGTCAATTCGGTCAAATAATTGAAGTAACGCTCGCCACATTACTTCGGCAGTTTTTTTAGATTTACCGCCCTTGTTCCAAAAGTTTGCTACTACGATCGCTAGTTGTTTTGTGTAAACAGCATGGATGACAGTTAATGGAGAGGCGGGTCATTACAGTAAAGAAGATTAAGTTTTAAAAAGTATGTCTGTCAGCAATTTTAAACGATCGCAACACATGACGCTAGCAGCAAACCAATCTGTTTTTATATTTTGATTTGTTTTGTTTACCAGTGCGTCTGAGTTTAAGTTCACTATTGAACTAAACATGTCGGATGTTGTACAGAAAGTGAAAAGCGCTTGGTTTCCCATTTCCAAGCACTTGGAGATGCGATCGTCATTTTTTGACAGAATATTTTTTGCGATCGTCAGTAAAAAGACGGAACATTTTAATGCTATCGTCAGATTCTGACAGACAGTCAAGTGTCATGGGTGTTGCGATCGTTTGGAAAATTTACTTCAATTTATATTTATTATCCCCTTTTATGATTCGTACATTTATTGAATGATTTTAGCAAAAATTATAGCTGGAACAAATCTGTTTTTAAGGAATTTTAAGTGTCTTGAATGAATTTTGTTATTTAATACACTTCTGTGGTGTGATTTTTTTCACCCAATCCCACAGGCAGACTTTTTATATTGTTAATAAAATATGACAAAAAATTGTAATAAACTTTGACTATGCACCATCATGTGAAGTTTATGTTGGGCAGACAAAAAAATAAAAAATTTATTATTTAAATTTTCCCACCGAAGTTTACAAGAGTTTGTTTTATTTGGTTATTTTTGGCAAGTTTTCTGTCCAACATAAAATTTTATTGGCAGTGAATATGTGAATATTGAAGTCTTTCCCTTTTTCCATATTTCATGTTCACAAATATTTTATTTTAATGAAAATAATGTATTACATGAACGTGATGGAGAGTGAAACTTTATTTTTTAAATTCTCATACCAACAGATTTGATTGAATGGTTTAACATCCCAATCAAGAATATTTCACTTACATCGAGATGTCACCAGCTATAGGTGAAGGTGCAGAAACTACCTATTTTCAAGTCTTAGGTAAGACCTGGTCTGGGATCGAACCCCAATTGACATGTCTTCCTAGCTACACACACACACACTGTTTTTATTTTAAAAAGCAGTCAGTATTTAATTGGTTATTGATCAAAATTATAAAACCCAAAATTTTAAGATCCCAGTTGAGAAATTCATAAAATTTTAAGTGACATTTGAATTCCACTTTGATATATTTACTATTAAAATACAGTGTCTATGTTGAACCATGCTTGAAAAATTTGGTAATTAAGTCTCACTATGACATCGTGCGTAAAAATATGCAGAAACTGACGTCACAATCTTCACAAACTATTCAATTTTTTTTTTATTTTTTTTTTGATGTAGACAAAACATACAAAGTGTAAAATTTTCTGATTCCAATTATCAAAACAAATGTGTAGTGCATCATGAAATATCATTTTATTTGCCCAGATGTCACAAACTGGTTGGGCAGATAATGTTTTCTCACACATTGGACAGAGTTTTCCTTGATTATTACAATGGCAGATTTTCTTAACCCACTCAGTGTGGGATACATATGTATCCCGCCTTAGTGTGGGATAGATTGCCATTCAAGGTCACAGTGACCTAAAATGTAAAAATCTTTAAACAACTTCTTCTCATGAACCGATTGATCTAGAAATGCCAAATTTGATATATAGCATCTACAGTTGAAGGCCTACAAAGTTTGCAAAAGAATTTGACCTTGACCTTCGTTCAAGGTCACAATGACCATATATAATGGTAAAATCCTTTAAACGACATCTGATCCAATTGATAATTTGATATATATAGCATCTACACTTGAAGGTCTAAAAGTTTGCGAAAAAATTTAACCTTGACCTTCACAATGACCGTATATGATAAAATCCTTTAAACAACTTCTCATGAATGCATTGATTTAGAAGTGCTCACCAAATTTGATATATAGCATCTACAATTGAAGGCCAAAAAGTTTGTGAAAAGAATTTGACCTTGAATTTCGTTCAAGGTCATAATAATCATATATCATGGTAAAATCGTATAAACGACTTCCTCACTTATGTATCACAATACATATCATAGCCTGAATTTAGTGTATCATTTCAGCCCTTATATCACTGTAACGTACAAGAATACAATTTTTGCAATACGTCTGAACTTAGTTGACGAAAAACACTTTGTATGTTTAAAAAGTAAATCCTTACAAAATGTTCATTGTTGTTTTTTGTTTTTTAGAAATGGCTACAAGTACAAAATGTAGATCAACTGAATATAGGAGACGCCTAAAATTGAAGATAGGGCAAAAAATATCAAATTTATTTATAAAAACAGCGTGACCTTATCAAACTTAGAAGAGAAAAAATAAAAAAAGAATTGCAGAAAAAGAGACCAGATACAGCTATAATGGATCAGAAGAAAAGAGCGTTGGAGTTACAAAGAAACAGGCAGAGAAAGTACATTGAAAAAAAGAAAAGTAAAAAACTGGATGATAAACTTGTAGTCAAAATTGTACCTGAGAACACACAAAGGAAAAGAACTGAGACTAGATTTTTTGTCAATAATAAGAAAGAATACAACAGAGAAATGAAGCGTAAAGAACGAGCGAATATGTCATACCAAAAGAAAGTGTGGGTGCGAAAAAAATAGAAAGAGAAAGGCCCTCAAGAGAATGCTGAAAAAGAAATCGGCTTACATTGATAATTAGCAGTCCAGTCCTTCCCCATCTAATGAAAGTCCATTTCCTACTATGAAAACCGAGTGGAATGTTACCTCTAAAGTCAGATCAGAAATCCCAGCTACCCCTGAGAAATTTGCTAAAGTTTTTAAAAACTTAATTCAAAGATCAGCTCCTAGGAAGAGAAAGGCATTAGATGACCTGTCTGTAAAAGAAATCATTCCTCTCAAAGCACTGAAAAAACAAAGACGGGAAAAGCAGCGTTAAAAGAGATGGCGAAACTGATTGTAAACCGAAGCCGTAGGTTTATTGCAAAACATGTACACTTGAACCAAAGAACAGTTGAAAAGGCCATCAAGAACCGTAACTTAAGGTTAAAGAGAAAAAGCGGCATTAATGCTCAAGCAATTATAGATTTCTACAAAAGAGAAGATATATCACGAGTGTTGCCTTTAAAAAGATATACAACTAAACATCGATCAGGTTATGCTATGAGCGTGTCAATCCTTGCAGCACATTCAAAATATTTGGCTAAAAATCCTGGTCAAGTTGTAAGTTTTAGTTCATTTGCAAATTTTAGGCCAAAGAATGTGCATAAGCTTACCCCAAAGCAAAGAGAATTTTGCTGTTGTGTATATTGTATGAATATACGCTACAAACTTTTGACGCTCAGCAGAGCACTTGTAACTAAGGTGAAGAAAAAGAACAACGAAAGAGATATTTTTGAAATCCTGTTATGTAAAAAGGCAGATTCTGCAAGATTTCATGCACGTACTTGTATTGATGGGTCATGCAGGACATGTTCCGATTATTTGAAGACCCTCATAGATTATTACAGTGAGATATCATCGAAGAAGTTGTTGACATGGTGTAGATGGGAGAAACAGAAAGATAAAGATAACAAAATTGTTAGAGTATTGAAAACAAAGACAGGATATAAAAAGGAGTTGTTACAGGAATTTGTAAATGAAGACATTAAAAAACCAGTGCAGGGAACATCATTCTTGCATCACTTGCATGTGGCGCTGTGGCAATGTATGCAGTTCTCCAAACTAAAGACTAATCTCCCTGAGGACAGTGTGTTGCAAGTTATGGACTTTGCTAAAAATAGGGAAATAAGGTATCAGGATGAGATTAAGGCTGTTTTCTATACAAATAATCAAGTAACAATTCATCCAATTGTGACATATTACAGGCTTGGGAATGGAACAGTGAGATAATCTGATGTTGTAATATCGGAGGACAATCTGCATGACTATCACGCAGTTCACCATTTTCTGGAAATTGTAAATCAGCACATAAACAAGCAGATTGGACCTGAACCTGCTAGAAAAATTATATTTAGTGATGGCTGTGCTGCACAATATAAATCCAGAGGTCCATTCTTCGATCTATCAAATTCTGCTAGCAATATAAACAGAAACTACTTTGGATCGGAGCATGGAAAAGCAGATTGTGATGCAGACACAGGAGTTATTAACAACAAAGTTGATCGGGCAATTACTGGAAATAAAGTGATTATAAATAATGCCAAAGACATGTTTGAATTTTGCCAGGAAAACTTGACATTGAATGAGACTTTCACAAAAAGAATTTTTTTCTTTGTTCAGAGAGACGACATAAATAGAAATAGACCAGAAACAGAGGTTCATACTTTACCAGGATCTAGAAAAGTTCAACAGGTGCTTAACACAGGAAAACAATATGAGCTGAAAATTCGAAATCTCTCATGTTTTTGCAAGAGTTGCGAGACTGCAGATGTAAAACCCTGTGTAAACTTGGAGTATGTGGACCAGTATGATACTAAATTTCTGAAGCCCATAAAAAGTAAAATGTCAACAGACAAATTTGTTCAAAGAGAAAAGGAAGAAGATCATATAAACCAGAAAACAAATGATGAGAAAGATGTAGTCATGTGCAGTGTGCCTTGCAGTTTAGATGAAACAGACACTGAAGCTACCAGACAGTCCTACTTCAAATCTAAATTGGAGAAAGTTCAAAACTTACCAACATATGAAGAATTAGAAAACCATGTTTTTGACTTGCAACAAGAAATTTGTGAGAAATATGGTGAATTATCCGTGAACACAAATATAAATGTCCTGGAATATGGTTTTACAGGAGATGCAATTGCTCAACAAATAATGCCAGACGACTTGCCAGAGAATGTGATATCACCAATACCTGTAAGGATTGTTGGTGATGGAAACTGTCTCCCAAGATGTGGTAGTCTGCTTGCTTTTGGAAATCAGGTATCAACACACACACACACTTCCATTACAGTTAAATTGTTGTGTTGTGTTCTTTGTGACTATGACTTTTGCCAAGTACCAGTACACTTTATTCAGCTGCAACTTTAAATTCTTTATTCTAAATAGACCTTTTAGGCATGTTATAAATTTGGTCTTATTTTGTTTTTGTTTGTCAGTACTTCTTTTAAAATCCAAGTAGTAGCTACCGGTAGCTGTTTGTTAAAGTGAATCAGGTTATAATGACTAGATAAATATCCTCAAACCAAAATTTGCAATACTTACTATCTTTAATTTTATTTGACTGGCTTTTGAACAATGAACTAACATGTATTACATATATCGCAGTGCCTGGGATTTGAATTTCACCGATCCAAGTAAGTTTGTCGGTTTTTACTTGTGGACAGTCGGTGGTATTTCCTCAGGTTTTCTGTTTTACCCAAACCATTCAAACTGACAACCTGGATATAAGTGAAATAATTTTGACGGGGGTATTATTTTTAAACACCATAATTCTAACCCAACCTGGTTTAAAAGTGAAAGTTATCAAAACTACAGGTTCACTTGTACTATAATATGAGAATGTGCAGAATTGAATATTAAAGGTAATAGCAACAAGTGATATCTTCAGTGACATTGTATGGATAACAATATTAACAATATGGTTAATTTGCAAAAAAATTTGAATTTAAAAGAAGCATTTGTTATTTTTCTCTATTTTCGGGATCATCACTTGGAAATCAGATGTAGGATTATTTTAGAGCTTGTAGCTCATAGTGAATTATATATATCTCAGGAAGGGTACAGATCTTCCAGCTCATGAAAATCTGTTGAATAACTATGCCATGTTTTCAGAACAATATACTCCAGGTGAATCTTTGACGTCAAATGTAATTAGGAGAATCTTCAAATCTGAAATTTTGTCCATTACCAGAAAAAATTCATACATGCGAATTGGCAGTTATTTGGTTTAAGCTCTGTATTGCAATGCAAATTATTCTCAGTTTACCCAAATTTAGGACCAGATATATGTGACAATACATTGCACAGATTGATTCTCTCACGACAAGATAAAGAAATAAACCATATTGCTTCTATAATGTGGTCCAGCACAAGGCAAGATATGGAGGCCATGAACTGGAGACCAAATCATTTTGTTACTCTAATACCTGCTACTAAAGAGGTTGTATATGTAACTGAAGAAGACATTGGTTTGCCTTTATATTCATCAGGTGATTCCTTTGAAGGCATAGATGCTTACACAGTGAATACATTATTGGACTCTTTATTTAATGAGTAAGTATTGATTTTAGTTTAATAATTTCCATATTTTTTACAGAATTTTCAGTTTATCATGTCATCTTTCATCCATAGTGGATTAAGTATCCACCCGGAGTGCCGATCCCAAATTGCATCATATTAAACATTTGTTAAAAATGTTAAATTGACAAAAATTATTTTAGTTTTAGGAATGGAGATGTTGTTTTGAGTGGGGTACCTTTGCTTGTGTGCATTTTTGTATTTGCTTTGGTAAGCTAACACTATAAAACTTGCCATGGCTGGGTTAGAAGACTCACAACACACTTGTGCATACATAGTCAATGATTAATACTTTTGAGATAGCTGATAAGCTTTCATTACAAATGACTGAAAAAATCTGTATTCTACAATTAATAACTGATCATGCTTAAAAAAGCTCCACTAGTTAGTTAGTCCTACATATATGCTATATATCCGAGAACCTGTATCTGTTTGAAGCCATGGTCATAGAACTGTATTTTACATGTTAGATATTCAATACCTGCTACATTTCTCAGAATTGGGATGCCGTAATGCATGTCTTATTACATTTTTCACCACAGATCAGATGATGTGGATCAGGAAGATAAAGTTTGTGATGTGGAACAGGAAATCAAAATTGGTGATGTGGATCAGGAAGATAAAGTTTGTGATGTGGAACAGGAAATCAAAATTGGTGATGTGGATCAGGAAGATAAAGTTTGTGATGTGGAACAGGAAATCAAAATTGGTGATGTGGGTCAGGAAGATAAAGTTTGTGATGTGGAACAGGAAATCAAAATTGGTGATGTGGATCAGGAAGGTAAAGTTTGTAATGTGCATCAGGAAGGCAAAATTGGTGATGTTGATCAGGAAGGTGAAGCTGAACCACAAATGAGAGAGTTGAATAAGTAAGTATATAACAAATCTATCCATCCATTAGTCCTGTCCATCATAAAAATCAGTAATATTACTCGTTCAAATAATAATCAAATACTTTTACACATACAGTGCAGTCAATATCAATAATATGTTGGTCATTAAAATATTTGTGTACATGTAAGTGCTAAACAAAATAATGCTTCTTTCCAGATATCCAGTAGGGAGTTATATATTGGTTAAACAAGGTATAGATGGTTTTCTACCTGCTGTAGTAAGTTGAAAATGACAAATTGTAATTATTGTTACAATTTACTTTCAAGTTAAATTTCCTTTTTGAGTTTTTCTTTAAAATTTGAGTTTACTTTGTTAACAATTGTTATCATGTATTACAGTTTTAATTTCTTTGGTTTAGTGCATTTTTTTAGCCTTTTTGATACAGTTTTATTAGTATTTTTATTTTTTTTGTTAATTTTATGGGAGATAAAATGTTTTTTCAAAATATTTCATATCATATTGTGTAACTTGTCACATAATTGGACTGATTAAAAAAGTCATATAATTGGACTGATTAAAAAAGTAGCAAGTGAGACTACAACCTATCTGAATAGTTTTTAAAATTCAAAATTCATACCAAGCGATGTTCTTATTTAGGCCTCTTGGTGAAGTACTTTTAAGAGTGACTTTACATATACCTGATTTTCAATGCTCTGGTTTGAATCTTGGTCACACCAGATGTGAAAAAGTTTGCCAGTTTTTAGTGGACAACACATTTTTTCTTTAGGTAGTGCAGTTTTCTTCCACCATTCAATGTGACTGCCTCTATATAAATGAATAGTCTTGATTGACTGTGGTGTAAACAGCATAAACATTACTCATCCTCCTCTTCCTCTTGATAGAACCTAATAGTACTGTTAAATTTTTTAGTATATTCTAACTGATCATTTTAAATTTTATTTTTTCATAGCAGAATTTATGCAGAACCTTGTTAAATCTGGAGAGAAAACTGTCGCCAAATCATTCAACTCAACATACAGATACATAGATGACGTTCTGTCTCTTAACAATCCTAAATTTGGAGAGCTTGAAATAAAAGACACGACTGATTCCTCAAGTTCTGCTTCATATTTAGACTTATACCTGAATTATGACGCACAAGAAAGGCTACATTTGAAGCTTTATGACAAACGTGATGACTTCAATTTTTCTATTGTCAACTTTCCTTTTTTATGCAGCAATATACCTGCTTCTCCTGCTTATGGTGTATTTGTTTCCCAATTAATACGCTATGGTAGAGCTTGTTTCCACTACGGGGACTTTATACAACGAAGTAGGCTGCTTGCAAATAAATTGTTGACTCGGGGATATTGCAAGCCTAGGCTTATCAAGGCCCTCAAAAAGTTTTATGGCCGTCATCACAGTATCGTTGATAAGTTTGATGTCTCTGTGTCCAGGATTGCCTTGGATATATTTGACGTCTCATAGTTCCATGTTCCTTTCACACAATTTTGATTACACACGTGACGGGTGTAGCTAGCTAAACAGGAGGTGCTTACCCTTCCGGAGAACCCGGCCTCACTTCCCTGGTGGAAGTTCACGTGTCTAACCTAACTTGTCGGTTCCAAAGTTTTTACTTTGCTTCTGGATTGTGATTCGGAGATGGATAGGTATGTTTGTTTTTGATTACAAAGCAAGAAGGACAGTATTTGTGGGTGCAGTATTTTTCTAAGAAGAAGAAAGAGTTATATAGCCTTGAGGACAAACATTTCACTGTCATCAAAACAGACATTGTACATGTCCTTGATCCTCCTTATATTGAATTGTCAGGAGGATCAAGGTTTCTTTATAAATTTGATTTGTAGAACTTTACTTTTAAATTCAGAGACGTGTTATTTAGTAAATTATGGTTTATGTTTAAAAGTGATGAATATTTCCTTATTAAGATGTTGTGTTAGTGCTTAATGTTGCATCAGCAGTTTAGCAGCAATTTGTGACAAAAAGAGGCTAAATAATCTCTAAGGATTTATCCAAGAGCCTCTGTGTGTGCGTTTACACATTCTAACTGATCTGCCTGTGTACTAGCCATACTATCTGATTAAAAGACTTTTTATTATTGTGCTAACTCTGGATTTTGTCCTGATGGAATAAGTACCCTTGTTAATTCATTCCACAATGACTTGGATTCACTAGGAAAAACAATCCTGCCCAGGACATTTTTTATACCAAAATTATGCAAGAACAATATTCTGCTTAATAATCCATGAATACCCACTCGGTCACATTATACTTACACTGAACAGAATGCCTGGTGAGAAAACAAATTTTATAATCTTAAGCATGATGTGGCCAGAGATTGAACCCATATGACCTTCCACTATCAAAGCAGACACTCTACCTACTGAGCTTTAAACAGGTTATATAAAAAAATAAATATTCAATGAGAAAAATTTGCCACGAAATTACATCAGGACCTTTACGTCTGCGAAACTGTTGATCACTATGGAAATCCAGCACTTTTTCCCGGAACATCGACTTTTTCTAGGATAAAATGACGTTGAATTGACGTCATTTTAATTGTAATACGTCATTGTCATGGCAAATTACAGTACCGCAGACATAAAGGTCCTTTGTACATTGTCGCGGCAAATGTTTACCATTGCCAACCCCATAGGGCAGCCGCAAATGTGAGGTTAAATTTTACAGATGTTAAGTATAGAAATACTTATCGGTGAATGTTATCAGAAAGTAACAATATGCATGCCATGCAATTATAAAGAGCATGTATAGCATCTATTTATGAATGAACAGTATGAAAATTAACTATTAAGTAGGGGCAGAGTGGTTAAGGCAGTGCGCCAATAATCACATGGTCTCTCAGCACTGAGGTCGCCGGTTCGAATTCGCACCGCGCGGCCTTATCTGAGAAAGGGTTTTTTTCAGTTCCCTTGCCGCAGGTCGGTGGTTCTACCTGGTGTCTCCTCGTGAAATCAGGGTCTTCCTCCACCATAAAAAAACTGGACACCTCGTATTTATAGTGAAATATTCTTGAGTAGGCGAAAAACACCATTAACTTACCTAACTATTAAGTAAATAACAAACAATTTTTTCATTAAGTTAACAACTTTAAGTTACAAAAACAATGATAGTCTGTGTAATGTTACATATACTACCCCGGACACAAAGGTCTGTCAATGTAACTATGGCATCCTTGATGACAACAGTAGTTCAATGATTTGATTTATTGGGAAATAACTCATTATGTTAAATAATGAAATGTCTAGAAAATCTTAAAATTTAATTTTGAATTATTATGATACCAAGTGTAATGGACAATAATTAAATATTAAGCAATTTAGCAAACTAGCAAAATATGTTAAGTACAGTTGTTAGAAGTGATTTCTTTCAAACCTGATGTTGCCTAGCTAGTAATATGGCATTTTATGGCACAAATACCACACACCTTTGCAGCTATGTTGCAATGTGGGCGAGTATGCAGCAGAGGGTCTCTAAAAGCTAAAAGGTGCATAAAGGAAAAGTGAAATTTTATGAAGAAAACAGCTCTGTACAGGTTTCATCTGGTCATAAGTATATAAATCATTCCATATCCTGGCACAAAATGAACAAAATAAATTAGGATACTATAAATATATATGTAAACAAAAAGACAATATTCACTCATTTCATAACTTCAAAAGTATTTCTCGATATAACACGATGTAGCAACACTTGAATCTGTCTATAACTGACATTAGCAACATACGTGTCTGTCAAATTATGATATTAGCAACATAAGTGTCTGTCAAATTTTGACATTAGTAACATGAGTGTCTGTCAAATTGAGATTAGCAACATAGGTGTCTGTCAAAATTGTGACATTAGCAATGACTAAATGTTGGAAATAGTTCTTATTTTACAGTTAAATATACTAATGTCTGTCAATTTGTGACATTAGGAACATAGGTGTCTGTCAAATTGTGACATTAGCAACATAGGTGTCTGTCAATTTGTGACATTAGCAACATAGGTGTCTGTCAAATTGTGACATTAGCAACATAGGTGTCTGTCAAAATTGTGACATTAGCAATGACTAAATGTTGGAAATAGTTCTTATTTTACAGTTAAATATACTAATGACATATAAAAAGTGATATGTATTTTACAGAGTTTATTGATTTTATGAATAGAAAAATGCAAAATATTTTTAAGAGCATTTTATTTTAAATTTTCCAGATTGCTAATGTCATTATTTTCCGTCAACATGTCTGTCAAAATATGACATTAGAAACAGCAATTTTTAATTCACTCTCTTTTAAAAAATATGCATGTCCTTGTCTCAATTTTTACATTCCTTCTTGGCTTTCTGCTTCCTTTACCAAAATCTATTAAAAGGTTCATCAAAATTCAACATTTAATTCAAGACATGTCATGGGAGTAAATGATGTACTTTTATTTGGAACCTGTCACCAGTTCACTTTTTCAGATCAGATCGCACTTCACTGAAAGTGTTCTTGTTGTGTGTTTAAACGCAAATTATTACTTGACGGTTTGATTTTATTGTTTGAATTTATTGTTTACACATGTACGTTTTCTATTCATTGTTTACTTTACTGGAAGTCTTTTGACGTAAGTTTGTATCAGATCCATTTGGATAATGCAGGTTGGAGAGTAGAATGTTTTATGGTATAGCCCTACTGGGGCTATGACTGAATTTGTGCATTGGGACTTGATGATATACAGTTATACTCACTTCAGTGGTATAGTGGTTACAGACCTGTCATACCCACTTGGGTATTAATATGAGTTGGTGTCCATTGGGACTTGTCATGTGTTGACATGTGATCAATACGGGGTATGTATACTACTGTTTTAATAATTTCATAATTTAAGATAATTTTTTAGATTTGATGAAATTTGGACATTTTAATTCATACCCTTTATTTACCGATGAAAGACTTCTCCACCTACAGCTTAAATTACAGAGTCTATACAAGCTTCAAAGGCTGATAATACATTGAAAACTTATAATTATGCATTTAACTCCTGGTGTAAATGGTGTTTACAGTTTAACTATATACGGATTATACCAACTCTTGATTACCATTTGTGTCCTTATATTATTTCTTTTCGTGCAATATTTCTAAAATAGAGCATACTGTTAATGCCATAGTTTGGGGCCATAATGTTTAAGCAAGCTTGAAACATCCATGCGATTCTTTCATGGTTAAAAGTGTTGTGGAAGGCGCCAGAAGAAAATGTATTAGAAAAGATTCGCGAAAAAGAACCGATTACTCCAGAGATTTGGAAAAACTTGGTAAAGAGATTCGGAAACACAAATCTCTGTTAAACGTATAGTTACTGTGCAGTAGGATAGCCAACCCGGCCAGCGCATTGATTCATCAAACAAAATTTCACGCGCAGACAAAGTGAAAAAATTGTCAAAAATTTGAATTCACTCGAGGCGGTAAAATTACATAATATTTATTTCACTGCGAGTTTTTAATACTATTTGTAGTATTTTCTCGTTTTTTGAGGACAAAAGTAAGTCATTAAAGACGATTTTTATCAAAGTCGGTGAGAATTTAACAATTTAAATCGTAATTGAATGTTAGGCACCGGCGAAAAATTGAAAATTGAAACTTTAAAAAATATCATTCTGTGTACGCAGTTCCTCATGCACCAAAGATGTTTTTACATGAACGGAAAGAACTTTTTCTCACGGTTATTTTGATGTATAACTTTTCAAATAATTTTCTTTACACAAAACACGTACCAGTTTCAAATGTCGAAAAAATCGATGACATTGCCGGATTCTCGATGATGGGCCGCCCCTTTCCGGCTAATTTGACACAGAAAAAATGCTAAGACAGCTTCCTTATTGTATGCAATGTATAAATTTGATAATCGAGAGACGCTGTGGAGATATTTTTGTTGAAATAAAGTAAGTTTTTCCTTAAAAATATTGTATTTTCACCTCATTTCTTGTCTAATCTGCCGATTTTTTGGAACTACTTCCAGTCGGACATATTTGATTAGCATTCGTCCCGCTTCGATCACAATTTTAGCATGCAGGAAATGTCATCGTGTATTTTGGACAAAATAGTCAAGCTTTTTTGCCTTATTTGTCATGTTTGATCGATCTGCATGGCTGTCGAACACATTAGATACGGATGTGTTCTAATTTTACCCATATGGACTCGGGATCTGTACCAATACAGTGTACAGTGCAACCTGCTCATGTAGGGCTAGTTAGGGACTCAGAATTACTGAAAATTACCAACTGATTTTGCTTTGCTGGCAAAATATAAACAGGACCTGTCTGTCATATCAGTATATATCATTGGATAAATAAGCTAACATCATTAAAGAGGGTTAGACTGGATTTTTCTTTATGAAATATTTCCCAAAATGAAGAAACATCTCCCATGTTAGTTTAGCCAGAGTCAACACAACATTGGTCTTTATTATTTAAATTTTTGTTTCTGTTCTGATGCCAATAACCCCGGCATTATTATTTTAGTACAATTTAGACATGAAAAGTTGATTATTTTGCTTCATTAAAAGTTTTTAATCAACTTGACATAGCACAAATAACATTTAAAATAGGCTATGTGGAAGTAGGAAATAGGAAAAGTGAATACCAATCATGTGGATTTCATTTGACTTGGTTAAAAATTTAACTCCATATTATAATGATTAAATACAGATCTGTAAAATGTTTAGGAATTTCAGTAATTTCTGTAAAATTGTAAAATTCTGATAAATAAATATCACCTTTCAGGAAAATTCATGGGAACTGGTTTGATAATAACATTAAGAAATAAGTTTATGCAAATGCAGTGAAATTCATGACACAGTGTATCCAAATGGGCATTATTAGTTTGAAAGAATTCAAAATAATTGTAACACACAGTCCTATTCCAGATTTATTGATTTATCAGTTAAATTTAGAATTGAATGGTTGGTAAACACACTCCATTCAAGATTATTTCAATTGTAATCAGGTAAATGAGATTAAGGGGGAAACTAGGTATACAACTTGTATAGGGATGAAGATAAGCAGGGGCCAAGTAGCCAATGACTTCTAAAATCCAGTCTGGGTCCCTAATGTTTACACATTTAAGCCATTTATTACTGTTACAAATTCTTTTATGAAGTGAGCTGGCCCCTAGCTCAAAATAGTTAGGCTTCATCCCTGAGGTAAAACACACCCCTCAACAAGAGAACTGGCAAACTTTCTGACATAGTAAGATTTTAACCTATGCTGTTACCTGTATGCTACACTTCAGACAAGGGTGCATGAAAAGCATTTCATGTGGTGAAAAAGTAGGTATTCAGTATCAAGAGAAGCATTCAATTCATAAATGTGTAATGGTATATAATTCCCAGTATGTTAAGGATATTGATATATGTTGATTTTTTAATTCTATATAAAATGAAACATTCATAAATGTCTGATGATATCTAATTCCTAGTGTATTAAAGATATTGTTATGTTTTAATTTTACATGAAATGAGACATTCAACATTATTACAATTTACAAAGTTGGTTTAGTCACACATAATGCATTTTTCTTTGAAAAATGTTCCATTATGTGTAAACAGTAATAACCATGAGTGTTCATTCTAGGATTTTTTTCAGATGGGTTCATTTCTAATAATAACAAGTTGAATAACATCAATAATTTTGCATACATCTAATGTTTGATGTGACTTGTAGTCTTTTAGGCTGATGTAAAAGCTTTTGTACTGAAGTATTTAAAAGTTTCATATAATGTAGCTTTTATATATGACAATGCTATCAAATATTTTGAACTTGCATTTGAAATCTAATTTCAAATGTGGCCCACTATGGCCTTTACAATGGTGCCATTTGGCAAAATAAAGGATCAACAGCCCCTTTCTAGAATGAACACTGCCATATGATCCCATAGTTTTTGATTTTATCTATTTATCACAGCCAGAACAACTAGAAAGTACCTGTCCCCCATAAAATCAGCTGTTTGTGTAGTTTCTAAATTAAATTTAATAATTTAGACAATTTTAGTCCTTTTAAATGCTATTATGGCCCACTTGTCATTCATTTAACAAACAACAATATGACAACATTTCTAACTATCTGCCTGTTCATAATGTTTTTTAACTTTTTAGTAATTCAATATCTTTTATTTTTTAAATGTTAATTTTGTTCATATAAAAATATTTGTTTTATTTTTCCAAAAAATATCTGAGGTTGCTTTCCATGGTACCCATATCACATCCATTTCATGTTAGTACCTTGAGGAAAGACAAAATGCAACTTATTTGGATTTCTTTTTATGTATTTACCATATTTATCATCACTAACCTACTCAACATATTGTGTCCCAGCTCTAACTCATTTCTCTGTAGAATGTCTGATTTATTTATTTATTTATTTTTATTTATTATCATCTCTAACCTGCTAGACATTTTGTAACCTGCTCAACATACTGTGTCACAGCTCTAACTTATTTCTCTGTAGAATGTCTGATTTATTTATTTATTTATTTATTTATTAACTGCTGACATATTGTGTCCCAGCTCTAACTTATTTCTCTGTAGAATTTCTTGTTTATTTATTTATTTATTTATTAACTGCTGACATATTGTGTCCCAGAGCCAAGAAAGGCTACATTTGAAACTTTATGACAAACGTGATGACTTCAATTTTTCTATTGTCAACTTTCCTTTTTTATGCAGCAATATACCTGCTTCTCCTGCTTATGGTGTATTTGTTTCCCAATTAATACGCTATGGTAGAGCTTGTTCCCACTACGGGGACTTTGTACAACGAAGTAGGCTGCTTGCAAATAAATTGTTGACTCAGGGATATTGCAAGCCTAGGCTTATCAAGGCCCTCAAAAAGTTTTATGGCCGTCATCACAGTATTGTTGATAAGTTTGATGTCTCTGTGTCCAGGATTGCCTTGGATATATTTGACGTCTCATAGTTCCATGTTCCTTTCACACAATTTTGATTACACACGTGACGATTGTAGCTAGCTAAACAGGAGATGCTTACCCTTCCGGAGCACCCGGCCTCACTTCCCTGGTGGAAGTTCACGTGTCTAACCTAACTTGTCAGTTCCAAAGTTTTTACTTTGCTTCTGGATTGTGATTCGGAAATGGATAAGTATGTTTGTTTTTGATTATTTCTCTGAAAAATTTCTGATTTATTTATTTATTTATTTATTTATTTATCATCTCTTACCTGCTAGACATTTTGTAACCTGCTCAACATTACTGTGTCCCAGCTCTAACTTATTTCTCTATAGAATTTCTTATTTATTTATTTATCTTTTTTTTTAATGTAGGCCCTATTTATTTATTCCTGTTGGGGTCCTAAAGTATCTCCATCAACAAACACATGTCATATGATGTGTGCCAGATGAGGATGCCTCTGTTGCAAAAAAAATCAATAAATACAGTACAGACCTGTACAAAGTTTAGCATCCAGCTAACGAATTAGTGCCGACAGCCCATATTGGTTCCTCGTTTGGTGTTTATATCGACAGCAGTTGCCATCTAGGCATATCTCTCGGCAGCTTTTCGACCGCTATCTTTCCATACCTTGGACACTCGGCAGTCGAGCTTTGACTTCTTTTGGTTTGCTTAGTGTTAAACTTTCGACAGGTCTGTACCGTATATTGCGTGTACTATGTACAGTAGACAGTTGACCTATATATTTGACACGGGGAACGTTGTTTACGTCATTGCGTTAGAACAATGTTTATCAAGGTCGCGGCCATATTTGTTTTCATTGACAACAAGACGTACTGAAATCATGCTGTTGGATTTTTGCGATTTTCGCATATTTAACCCTCATGCACCAGGTACGATAATTTACTGGCGTATACTATAATAATTTTCTGACATTATATTAAAATTTCTAGGAAAAGTATTCTTTACACAAAAAACGTACCAGTTTCAAAAATGGAGAAGAAATTTCTGTTGATTTTCAAGAGAAATCAGTTATCGTCGGGATATCAGTAATTTTAAGTAAATGTGGCGTTTTATCTCGGACTTTTTGATACATGTAGAAAGTTTAATTAATTCCTCACACGCTTGCATCATATTCGTAGATAGAAATGTTAATTTTATGGTATAAAAACGATTCTGAAAATGGCGAATTTTTTTCGGGTTCAGACACTTGCCAAAAAGTAATCCCTTTTTATTTACCGCGGAAGGTCTCAAATTTTAAAACCAACGCACAATTTGGACTTGGCTATCCTACTGGTGTGCTTATTAGGTATTGTGCTCATCTAAGGAAAATTCATACATAAAAGTAAAACAGGAATTGATAATTGATAATTTAGGAATTTTTAAAATATTTGTTGCATTTTTATGGAAAACACGCTTTGGGGAAAAATAGTTTTCACTTTGTATAACGAATTAATTTAACAAATGAAAAGATATTAACATATTCAAGGTCATAGAGCAGTGCATAGAAGTTTATTAAAGAAATACGAGGTTTTTTGAAAACTCCACAATTTTCTGTTGAGGTTTTTTACGATTTATTTTCCTTTTACATATGCGTGTACCTAAATTGAAGAGTTCTAAAAAAACCTAGTATTTCTGTTTTAGGGAATGGTGCACTGACTTAATACCGGAATTAAATTAATTTTGAAAATAAAATATGACATTTTTATATTTAAAGGGGAGTCCGCGGTAGTTCCTACCGACCTAAAATGATTAATGGCTTTCTGTCTGATGACAAGAGGGTGAAGCTAATAATAGCAACACATTGTGTTTGTAAACATTAAGCACATGGGTACACAGACCAGTATTTATACGGGGGTATTCACTATTCAGATAAAGAGCAAGTACTGTGAATTGTCTTATTATATGGCATGATAAAAAAACAGTGAAATTAAAACTTTTGAAGCAAAATAAAAATAAGTTTTCAAATTCAATTTATATTAATTGCACTAATTGAAGTTATTTATATCCATAAAATAACTAAAACATGTTACCTATTTAATGATAAGTTTTGCCTTCTAGCTGTGGATTGTATTGGGATTTTTTAAGATAAATAAATAATTAAATAAAAATAAATAAATAAATAATTTGCATGAAAGTCAAAACTGTTTTATTTTTATCATTTAAAATGTTAAGTTTATTATCAGAAGATGTCACATTTTTAAGTTCAACTTGATATAATGCATATTTACTAGCATCATTTTGATAAAAAATGTTTACCAGAATATATTTCCTTCATACCAGGGTATTAATAATTATATTCTGATTTTCTCAATTGCTTCTACCCTACATTTTTGCTGAATTCACTATTCACAGATGGATCACTTTACAATCTTTAATTTGTTTTTAATAACAATTAAGAGGATAAAGAATGTCATTTCTGTTTTCATCCCAACTGTTTATTTCAATACCAATTGCAAATTTTTAGAAATTTGTTTCCCCAGGTAAAATCACTTCCTAAACTTTGTAAATAACAGTAAGAATGATTTATGTCCTCATGGTATGGGTAACACCAGCTGGCCAGGTCAACATCCATTTTAGGCGGGAAAGCTATTGAATTGTCCAGTGTGTATTTGTAAAGTTTATTTGTCATTTATTTAAAAATTGTGGATTATATAGACTTTAAAAACGGAAGATAAGAATGGAAACTAACTTATTCAACAAGTTATGTAATTTTTTAATCTACCATTTGTTGTTTACCGGTAATTCAGTGTCAGGATAGGATTTTAATCATTTAGAAATTAAAATTGTGCAAATGAACAGAATTTAATATGTTTTACACTTGTAGCAAGATATAAATTTGTTAAATTTAGTGCCTTACCATAATCCAGTGATAATATAGGAATGGTTTGGGATGATGTAGATGACAAAAACAGTATTAAAGAGGTCAAGTTATTGTATACTCAGACAGTGGAACTTTGTCACAAATAGTCATTGAATATACAATTAGAAAAACATGTTTTTATGTTGCTAAGGCACTGGACAGTCTAAAAACAGGTAATTTGAATGTGTGATGTCCAGAAATTTGTATTGGAAAATCACATCTCAATCAACTTCTAACTTAATTGTGCAAAACACAAACCATTGTTGATATCACTGCAAGGATGAAACGTTTTACTATCATAAATTATATAAATAATAACCATAAATGGATCTATACATAAAATTTGGATTTCTCATTGGTGAGTTGCTATTTATATACATATATTTGCATTATAAATTTAGTATATTGATTCTGTTTTTAGTCAAACATAATTAATCAGTTATTGTCTAGAAAGCACATGGTGTTGTTTTGGTCACATGGCCTAGTTGAAAGTTCACATATTTGAATCATCTCCTGCTTCAAATATTTACAGTGTGATTACATTGTAATTACATAATTTTCAAAAGTAATTTTTTGTCATGATGTGCAACACATTCAGATGAGTTTGCATGCCGAAAATTGAAACTATGAAACATTTTTGACAATAGTTACTGAATAAAAACTTGCCCTGTCATGAAAGGTGCAAGAAACTGAGACATTTTCAAATTAGGCTCCTCCAATTTCCTTTTATACTGCTGGCCCGGCTTTAAATAAATTCCTTTATAAGAATTTAAAATGTGTCAGATATTTATTTCATTTATATACCCGTCACTTATGTCGTAATATTGTAGTGAATTTTCCTTGCCGTTGGCCTTTACTGGTAAACCCGGTGTCAGAATGTCACTGTGGGAGTGGTGCACTTGTCTGCGACGTTTTGACTCAGTGTGCTAACACTTTAAGGTCGCCCTGAGAGTGCGCACTGGTACAAAGCAGACCATAAAACACACGCACTTTACATGCTAACCTGTTCATAGATTAATCCATAGAAATTAAAAACAGTGTTCGTCGCGAATAGCTGAAAGGAACATTTAACAACATATTATGTTCTGTTCAAACGACCCATAGTGAGAGAATATAGTCAAACATTTATATTAACATTTATGATGTTTAATTGTATTAAACTCTGTTTGAGACCAAATGAAGTTATAGGACTATAATTACATTTGCTAACGTGACGTCATTCATCTCTTGCTTACGCCTACAGCAGTGGCGTCATTGATTGGCTGTTCCAGCAATTTGAACTGCATGTCGTACACAAGTGTTTAAAATTTATTTCATGATTCAAAAACAAAATAAGATTTTCAAAAATTGTCTATAATTGTAAATAGTCTAGAAATTGCGCTCTGGCGCGCGTTATTCAGTTTGATTTGCACGACAATGGAAGTCATAGCACTATAAACGTCATTTCCTAGACATTTCAATGGTTAAACAGAAAATGTTTTGAACATAAAAGTATCACATGATCAATGGACATGCAAAATTATTTGTATCCTTTCATCTTCACGATTTTAGGTTTTACTGTTTACAGTAACTGTTGGTTTGTTTTCTTTCTATTGATGATGGAGTCCAAATTTAAATGTAAAATTATTTCACAACAATTAAACATTAAAAGTAGTCCAAAAAATATTGAGACATGTCTGTGTCAGTGCAAATATTTACATTTAAAAAATGAAAGTAAAAGGTGACATATTTTTGACGTGTTATCAAACCCATTTTTTTCAAAATAATACAAGAAATAATAATAATACGTTTTTAAAAATATTCATTTCATTTGTCTCTACATCTTGTACATATTTTGCTTTTGATATTTTTGGACTTCTGACTAGTAATTTTGTTCTGAAGCGACAGCCCAGTGTTGTAAAATTATCATATAGCCCAACTAGTTCAAATAATATAAATCTTAGGCGATTTTTACCTTGTCCCCAGATAAAACAGATATATTACGTAACGATATATTAAAAACACTATTTTATAATTAGAACAGGCCTATCAATAACAAGCCCTTCAACTGTTGTAAAATTCCTTCTTCTTAAATAACAGAAGATATTAAACAAACTTAACATCCATAATCTTCATGTTTCATCTTTATACAATAAACAGTACAATAGGATAATAAAGTATTAACTAGAACAAGGCTACCCTAAGAATTCACGGGTCATGTGTGCAGTTTTATTGCATAACATTACCTGGTTTGATCTGCTAGTAAGAAGTATGTTTTGAATGAGAAATAGTGATCATTTTTAAAAGCATATATTTGTAGAAAAGGCAAAAATTTAACAATAGCATTTTATAAAGAAAAAAAAGGATTTAAAAAAGAGAATACTTAAAACGAACCACAGATGGGATTTGAACCCATATCGCACAGGTTATGAAGCCTTCTCGCTACTTACTGAGGTAACCATAGAGTTTAGTGTTAAAATAGAACATCAATGTGCAGTGATCAGTTTCAATTTTCCCGAATTTTGAAAAAATTATCATTTTCTCCTAAGAGGAACAATTTTTTCAAAACTCGTAAAGATTGTATTTTGAAAATTTTTCAGAAACAATAACTTAAAAATTGTTCTTCAGCATTGAACAATGTGAATAAATATTAAAGACGGGAAAACTCCCTCATTTTTCATATTTAGCATTTGAGATCAAAAACATGGACGTGCTAAGACAAATGCCAGTAAAATAGACCTTTGTTGTCGCCAAAATCTGAAAATCCACATACAATATTGTTACTTGATTGATGAGGAATATTTAGACTTTTATTTTTCAAAAACCAAAACTGTCCATTTAGGATAAAATCCCATCAAGCATCAATGCAGCCATACCTCTTTGTAAAATCGGTAGTACAGGTAAAAGGCCATTATTATACTTTTATTAAAATTATAAGGGCAAATTAAATGGATTTTTCTCATTTGGACGGTTGTTTTTTTAATTATAAGTACTAAAATTCGGACTTTTTGCATGGAAATTGTACCAAAATCAAACACTTTATTATTAAATAGTACCTAAATTGCTACCTTGCGTTTGTTTCCTACAACTCATATTTTAATTTTGTTTTCGCTATATATAATGCTGATTTCGAACAGCCCCTTTCTTTTCTCTACAATTTCTGTTAGAGATTGGGATGTGACGTTTAAAAGAATATGAGCTTTCTCATAACGCCTTGCTTTGGTGCCATAAGAATTTTTAATCTTCAAGTGAAATTGTTATAGTTCTTGACATTTCGTATTTATAGGGACATTACGATGTATTCCTACTGAATTCAACAACTATATTTAAGTGTGCTTTAATTGCAGCTGGAACTTGTTTCATCAAAGTTGACTGAATAATCACATTATCGCGCATAGGCATATTTTTTAACTTTAAGATCTCATTATTTTGCTCGGTGACTTTCCTATCTAATTTTATGATGGCCGATTTCATTAATTCCATTTCTTTTCTGAATTTGACATTTCCATTCTTTACTGCACCTAAATAAGACGAACAATCTCCGGCTCATTGCCGATGTCGCAAATCATTTTGCATGACTTGAGAAACGAAATTTTTTTTCAAGATAAACTTAGAAGGTCCCTGTGCCAACTTGTTATTTGCTTGCGGAATCCAAGTATCACGTTTAAGGTTCCCATTGGTTATACTAACTAAATAAATGGATGGGCCAATACATGTCCATATCTTGAATACAATATTGACAATATTATTTAAAGTCCTTGAATGTTTTTTGTTTCTTTCTATCGATTTAAACCAAGCAAAATATTCCTGTAGTACCGGGATTTACGATATTTGCAGTACTGTTGAATCATCACCGGCGATTGCATCTGACACGATTGGTTTTTTCTTTCTGTGTCATTTAGTACTTTAGGTAAATGTTGTCCGTATTGTTTTTTCTTGTGCTATAGAATCATAATTACTGAAATCGTGTGTGTATCTCTAAAATGGAGTGGCATATAGACAATTTCCAAAGAACAAATTGGACATTAACGCCTTTACCTTGTACCTCTTTGTCTGCTGTGTTTTCTTGACCTGTGAGAACGTTTTACGTTTTCAGATCAACAACAATTAGGAACTCGAGCTGATCACTTAAACAACTGCAATCAGTCATGATAACGTAATGACGTTAAATAATAATGACAATATAAGGCACTATTATACGTACGCATTTAATTGACAATGACCTTTATTCAATGGCAAACGTCATTTAAACCTTAAATTATGTGTTAACTATGGTAGGGTGGCAATTGTACGTTATTGTTTAATACAATTATGGCGTTTGTAGGTATGCTATGCCTATGGTACGTTACGTTTGGACACGTCAATTACGTCAGGTTTATTCAATGGCAAACGACATTTAAAGCTTGAATTATGTGTTAACTGTGGCAGGGTAGCAATCGTACGTTATTGTTTAATACAATTATATAGTGTTTGTAGGTATGGTATGGCTACGGTACGTTACGTTTGGACACGTCAATTACGTCAGAATACGTTTGGTCAACTGTGGAATTAACTCCCTTTACCACGTGGTGACATGAAAAGCAGGCGAATTTGCAACAAATTTAAGAAGTGAATCTAGGGCTTCAGAATATAGAATTATATTCTAAGGGTTCCTTAAACACGAACAACAACTCCCAGTTGCATGTGGAATTAATTAAAGAATTTGCTTTACAGAATAATAATTTTGTGCCGACTCTAAGTCTACCGGATTTAGAGTTGTTCCGTTTTTGTTTCGACTTTTACTGTGTTTAATTTATTTCCTACTTTATTGCCTTGTGTAGCTAGCTGTTGTTTTTACCGGTTGAATATTTTGTGCATCAGGTCACATTACGAATTAATTTTAAACTTTAAACTGCATTAATGACTTACTATGGTTTTTCTGTTAGGTTCGCGTTATATGCGACTTGTGATTCCTTGTAATTTGCCACCTTTCTTGACATTTATTCCCGCGCTTTTTGTAAGCATTTTTGCCCCTCTTTTTATCATCATGTAAGCACATGCAATGTCATCTATTAAAAAATACAGACATGTTCGCGTTTTTTGGTTGGCCGTGAACTAGTTATCTTGCTGCGGAGCAGTACAATTTTAAATGTAGCTGGATTAAGCCAAAATAGAAAGTTTAAAAACGCTTCCATTTTGAATACCGAAAGAACCGAAGAATGTGAATGTAGTTGCGTTTTTTGCAACGCATAAGACATATTAGCAATGCCCAAAAGTTGCTGATGAGAAATGATGAAATAACTGTCTTGAAAAATGTTATCAGTATAAATGAAAATGTGATAAACCATGACTTGCAAACGAAATCGTCTGAAGACATTATTTTCAAAAATGTTGAAAAATTAATCTTGGAAATTAAAGAAAAGGGCTACTACTCAAAGAAAGAAAATGAATACCAATTTTTTGTTATTTTTGGTAAATTTTTGGAAGGGGATTAGCCTTGATGGTGAATCATTTATTTTGACTGGAAAAGAGCAGGTTAAAATCGTATTGAAAACTTATCATATAATTTTTCTCGGATGTATTGAAACAGTTCATAAGAGAAGAGCATTAGTTCTTTATTGGGGTTTAATTTTTAATTAGTTATTGCCTCAGCAATTTGTTACTTTTGAAAGCGTTGAGTTGAATGGGGAGGTTACCAAGTTTATCCTCGGTGTGGCGTCTACAAAGAAAGTATTACTTATTGATGACATTAACTTTAAGGGCCTAAAACATTTAGATTCGGAGTTTAGGAATGCATTGGATGGATTTAGCGTGCAGATAGAATGCAAATTTTAAGAACCTAGAACTGGCAGAGCACCATCTTTTTTACTGACTAGTAGTAATGTGTGAAAATTTTCCGACAGGCTTAAGACATCGCCTGAAAGCCATACACTTCCGGATGCTTTGCTAGCTTTGTTTGCTGTGGCTTATAATTTAAACAAAGGCTTTGCTAAATACTTATTTTTTGACTTACTGTTTTGGATATTGCCCCTCATGTGCAGTATTTTAGCGATTTCTTTTTGGATTTGGTAAAACAGAAACTTCGAGAAGCATTGACCTCTGTTGATGACTTAAATGCTTCGTTATCTGAAGCATACGCTTCTGTTATGTCTTTAGGATAATGGTCTTTAAATCGAAGCTTAACTTTTGTTTGTTCAATAATGTGGAAGAAAAACACAGGAGGTTTTATTATTTAAAAAAAAATTAACTGCATGGTCATAAATAATGTGAATACAAAACAAAAATGTATAAAAAATATTGCTGTAGTAATATAAGTATAAAAATAAAAGTTTGCTATAGTAAATGTGTTGTAGTTGTTTCTTGTCTAGTAGATTCAATATATGATGGTGGTTAAAACATCCAAACGATTTCTGAATAGATTTCCATTAATACTACCTAATCGTCTGCTGATTGACTGGAGAACATTTTTTCTAAAAAGTTCAAAAACATTCAAGAAATCAAGGTAAGAAAACACAAGAATTTTCTTCTCTTCCTCATTATCTTGAAGTTGATAACCATTGTTTGTTCTGTTCAGCAACATTCTGTAATATCTGAAAATACATCGCTAAAATTTAGGAGACTCGAAAAAAAATCTGAAAACCTTGATCTTATCTTCTTCAGTCATTGGATGATCGTTTAATCTTTGACTAAAACTGTCTGGATCCTTCATCAGGTCGATAATTTTCATCAGCAGCTGGTATTTTTCTGGAAAAGACAGTCCAATCAAATTTGGCTTCAGTAACAGCTTCTTCATTATAGAAAGCACAAAGAGCATCTAAGTATCTCTACCCATAGCATTTCTTGGTTTGGAATCCATCTGAAAAAAATAAAATAACTGTCATATTTGGTTTTTGCCATTTTCTGTTTTGGGCAAAATCACGTACGGTTGTCAGATTTTGCTCAATGTCTGCTTCAATAGAGGCTCTGAACTAATTGAAGTATTTCGTTTTCTAATTGCTGTTTAATTTCAGTTTGGTCTGGTATCACACCAAAAGTGCTATTTGTCAGTTTCAACAGCTTGTTTCCAAGTTTTCTATTGTTAAACAACTTGATACCTTCTTGATCAAAGAAACTGATTTCTAAGATTTTTAGTTGGATTTTGTGATGAATCTTGAACTACTAGAATTAATGATAAAAATTATGAGGACTTGTAACTTAATGATTAAGTTACTAAGAGCTCAAATCGCAGATAGACTATGTTACAGAAACATGACAGTTCAACAATGCACACTTAAATTTATAGGATTTATGTCACAAATCTGATAGTTTAGCTTTACAATCCCCATGGCCAATCCTAATTTTGGTGATAGTTGTAACATATTGGTAACATAATCTCCAAATTCGGATTATCTTAATTTTGGTGAAAAAAATAAAAATTTACCTTGTCTGAGTTTTTTCCATTAATTTTTTCCATTGATTGGGAAATATTTTGCTATCACTGCTCGTCCATCTGGACTATTTTGCATCCGAAATGAAACCGAAGAATAAATAACGGAATAACAACGTTTAATCACATCTCTACAGAGTTTTAAATTAACGGAGCTATCTTCTTCAGAAAAGACCGGTCTTTTGTGTTTTTGAATGGCATTTGGAATTATCACTCCCGAATTCGAAGAGTCTTTTTGGCATCAACACGAGTGCTTTCTGGGTCTTCAGCTAAAGTACCATTTGAGACGAGCTTTCTGAATCGCTTCGACTCTGGTCGATACATTGTGCTTTTGCATCCGATTTGGTATCATATTATTTTAAATAACATCGATCACCCGAATGGCATCTCAGCAGTAGACCGACGGTGGTTCATTTGAGCGGCAAGGGCTTCTCTTACCTCAGGGTTAAACTGTCGCACTGAAGCTGTAGTTGTTTTTTTCTGAATTTCCTCACAGAAACACATTTTCGACAAATCTGCTTATTTCCATATTGCGTTTACGGCATAGTTCATGTTGGTATCCGTCATTCCGTTTTAGCTATTATCCTGGTACTTTTGACCAGGTTAAGAAAACCTGGGATACTGGTAGTTCATGCTCAGCTGTAAATCCTGCAAGCTTTGGTTGTACAGCTGATACGAAGTTTTTCATCCACATTCATAAATACTTGCTCAATAGAAGAGTTGCTGGATAAATGTGTGCTGTTTTTGAGCCGATACTATCGCAGTAATGTTGTTGTTGCGTTCCTCGCTACTTTAAAAACTCTGAACATTGAAATTCTTATAGCACCCACTCTTTATTGTGTATTATGATCAAAAGAATCAAGTAATTACGCATCAAGGTATAATTGTCTTCTTAAACCTTCGTTTATGAAAGGATCTTCCAACAATGACTGGCATCTGACACTTACTCTACTCTCTATGAAACGCTGGATACCCGATGGTTCTAACCGCTATTCTGTAAAACAAACTAGAGAATACTTCGTAGACGTATAATTT
The DNA here is from genome assembly GCA_021292105.1 of Anadara kagoshimensis. Lineage (NCBI taxonomy): Eukaryota > Metazoa > Mollusca > Bivalvia > Arcoida > Arcidae > Anadara > Anadara kagoshimensis. The sequence continues at coordinate 41,771,067 of CM037859.1, read as the reverse complement.
GTACTTCAACTTAAACGAGTATCACATCACACACATTTGATTGCAGAGTGGTTTTATGTATGCAAGATTCGCAGAGAGATATACCTAACATACCTTTTGAAACCACAAGATCTGTGGATAAGGACAAATTGTAAAAGCCGTTACAACTACGAAATGCAATGACACAAATAATGCTACAGAGAGTGCAATCACAGATGCTGAGGAAAAAAACAGATGATATAGAGTAGGACAACAACAGATATAGCGAAATTGTTGAGGCTGATAAACAACCAAGAAAACAGAGAAAAGCAAATACAACTAGTGTAGATGATAAAGAGAGAAATAAATGTTAATAACAAGAAAGTGGAACAGGTAGTAGAACAACAAGAAGAGGCAGAGAGAAATATGAACACCAAAAAAGAACAGGTACATATAGAACAGAGAGAACAGACAGTAGACAAGGAGAAAAACCACCAAACAACAGCAAAATAGTCACTCACTCCTATACCCTTTGGAAAAGTTGCAAAAAATATGTTATAGAGGAGGCTGAATGTTCCAGTAAAACCATTCAACACGATCTGATAACGATCCTGAAACACAAAGTGACATAGATTTTATAGACTTAGGCTTGTAACCCGGAAATCAGTTTTTATGACAGGGTCGATAACAGCAAAACACCCACTCCTAAGACGGGAAAAGAATCATCATAAGATCAGATTCGGATTCCACGGACGAGGACACAAAAAATAGAAAAAAACTTTTCAAACAAATAGAAAAATCATCAACACGAGCTTCAAAGAGATTACAAGAGGACGAGGCAAAGACAAACTTAAACAACACACGTCTAGGGTTGAAAATGGAACAAGTGGAACTGGTGAAGGCATAGAACAGGCATAACATGTAGGGGAAAACTTGCCGCCTTACCACCAAGTTTTGTACCTTGCGTAAACGAGGCTTTACATAACTGACCGTTTTTGGCTAAGGCAATAGAATAAGTACAACTCGTGTACTTGAAAGTTATTTTAAGTCAGTATAAAACACCTAAACAAAGGGAAAGGGGAATGTTTTTGCGGATTCATGATTAGATTTGTGTCTTGACGATGATGAAGATGAAATGAAGAAGGCAATTGCCTTATTAATTATATACCTAAAGTTTCTCACTGGTCCCTGGGCACAAAATCATTTTGCTGTAGATACAGTTACAGCTGCGGAAGCTGAGCTGCAGAATTCTTTATATTTTTTCGATTACCAGAGAGTATTGTTCCTTCATCACTTTCTCGTCCTTTCAAATTTGAAAATGAAGTTTTAACACCCTGTGAGTTGTATCTTCTCAGAGCAGGTACTAACCTGCAGCAATTGTTGCAAGAAATAAATTTTGGTGCCATGAATATTGAACAGTATTTAGCTGGTTCAATAAACGCACATGCCAACAATAGTAGTTACAAATAGGTCTTATCAAAGAGTTCGATTTGCAGAATGGAATTTTAGACATCGCTGGTCAGTATCGCCAATTTCGAAATGTGTCCATCTTGAATACGGATGCAGAAGGTTGTGTTTTTTTCTTTCGCCACCAAAAAAAGCACATTGTAAATACAAAGAAACTAGTTTTGAGAAATGATGAAATAACAGTTCTGGAGAATGTTATTAGCTCCAATGGAAATGTGAATAATCATGAATTGCAATCTTTGGAAGAGATCTTTTTTTAAAATATTGAAAAATGTTTTGTCACAATAGCCGAATCGAATTAATATCAATGTAACAAAAATAACTTCGGATTTTGTGGTATTTTCTGGTGCATTTTTGGGGGAGACTATCGCTTGAAGACATTGTATTGGAAGGAAAACGTAAAACATTAATTTAAAAAAATGTTATATCGTTATGTTATAAGGTGTGTCAGAGGTCTCCACGAAATAAGGGCCCTGTTTTTACGGAGGTTTCAATTCTGGGAAGAGCACTGCATCATATTGATTGTCTAATCTGTTACCTTTTGAATTAATAGATTTAAACTAGGATATTACCAAATTTTCTTCGGGGGTTGCATTGACCAAAAAACCCATACTTATAGCCGACATCAACTTGAAGGGTCTAAAAATCTGGACTGGTAGTTAAGGACTTATTTGGACAGCTCAACCATTCAAGTTGAAAGAAAATTTCAAGAACCAAAAAAACTGGCAAAGCGTCCCCTTTCCTTTTCACTACTAATGTTTGCCCAGATGCAGTTCCTTTTGGATTGCAACACAGGTAGAAATCCATTAACTTTCAACACAAAGTTCCCGTGACACTATTGGCTTTTTCACGGAAGACTTCCAGAGATTCGACTGAATTTCTGCTTTTTTTAGTATGTCTGCCTAAGACATTGCCCCGAAATAAGTGTTGTAAAACAATTCACAATGTTGTTAAACAGCAATTTCAGAAAGTCCTTACTAGTAGTACTAATGATTTGAATGCCTTACTTTCTGAATGCTGAGTTTAAGCTTTGAATGTCAAACTATATGCAAACTAATTAAAAAATATTGTGTTATTATTTGCATCAATTTAAAGCCACTTACGATTTAGATCAGCAGGGATGTTATTAATGTGTCATAGACTGTGAATCGTGTGAAACTGTATAATGATGAGAGTTGAGTTGAGTAATGGTGTTTAACGACCCAGTCAAGAATATTTCACTTATATCGAGCCGCAGAAATTTTGCCTGTGCGTTGCGCTGATGGCATTATACAGCAGGATTTTTTATCGTGCCAAGCTACCAAGACACGGGACCTCGTTTATTTTAAGTTCCCTTCCGAAAGAACCGCGACTTTAATTTCTTAATGCCGAGTGCTTGTCGAAAGAACAGTCACTACCCACTGTTAAGTCTTGGGTCAGACCCGACCGGGGTTCGAACCCACGACTCCCACTTACGGAGCGAGCACTCTACCAACTGAGCTAACGCAGTGGTTGTAATAACGATGGCCTTATATAATGATTAATTATTGTTTTTGTGAATTTGTGTGCATGTTGTGATGCAATTTTTTTAACATGATGTATTTAAGGCAAAACATTGGTCATGTATGTTTTATTGCACAATATATACAAAATATCAAAATATCTATATAATAATGGTTTATTAAAATATAATCATGATAAATATTTTACACTTGGTTTTTTCTATGTCTATTTTCATTGCTAAAATCACCCGATTGTTCTAAGAGCGTTTCTACGAATTCAATTCATTTAAACAGGAGAAGCTTACCTTTCCGAGCACCCGACATCGCTTTCCTTGTGACAGTTCGCGTGTTTAACCTATTTTGTCAGTTTCAAAGTTTTTACTTTGTTTCTGGATTGCGATTCGATCATAGATTAGTGTTCTGATGGAGACCCGAGTTCACTACCATCGCATCTGATAAAAAACAGATGAACCTTGTACATCTTGTGTTTCAAAATTCCAAAAATTAAACGAGACTTACCTTGGTTAAATTGAAGTTTGATTGGAGTTCTACGAGTCATAAGACTCACTGGAGGTATTAAATGAGATTGTGCTGCACATGTGCGACCATCAGTTTTTAAAAGTATTTTTTGTTGAATTTAAAAAGTGCATATATTCAGCGAAAAAATGCATGCATTAAGAATATCTAGTGTATGTACTGTGAATAAGATAAGCCCCTCTCCTACTTTCATATAAGCTTAATTGGTGTACCCCGGATTTTCAAGTAGGTCAGTCTCGGCCTTTAACTTTTCAATACTATTAATAAATGTCAGATATTTATGTTTTGGATTAAACACGCATGATATGTTTTTTTCCTTAGTGGCCTGTTTGAATATTTAATTCATTACCGTTTGTTATAATATTACAGTTTATAAATGCACGAGTTTAAAATCTAAGCATGTCTGTTTTAAAGGCAGACACTAGTGTTTAGAAACTAAACACATTTTTAAACATGTTGAGCGATGGTATATTTTACAGTGCATGCAACAATATACTTGTTCATCCTTAGCTTAATTTGGTAAAATATATTTTGGTCCTTTGGGTAGCTTTTCAACATCTTCAAAATAATTTTGGTTTCATAATTTCGGTCTAAGCACTACTGATGAAGAATTGTATTCCGAAACGGCCGTCTAGTGCTGTAAAATTAAAACTGGTATAATATGTAATCATCCTACATTTGTTCCATAATAAAAAGTTTATATCCGACATATGACTTTTTATTTCACAGTCTTGACAAGAACTGCATCGGTGTTTTACAAGCCAATACTGATGAACTACCAGTGTTAATACTGTTTTTTTCAATTTGGTGTCAATAGAAAAACGAATAAAAGCAAGACCAATCGGTGATAATTGCTACTTCAATACACATCTGAAAGAAATATTCTCTTAGATGTGATTGATGCTGGGGTTGTTGTTGATGGGTTTGTTAGTTAACGAGAATGCCATCTGATACTTATGCTTGACAATTTTGTCGGACTGAAGTATCGCGGTGACCTCAGTCCTGGTGAATGTCCTTTAGATGAGATATGCACCTTCCCAATTACAATTCAAGGTTTGCCGAGAGACTGGAAAACAAACAGCGTGTGATTGGGAACACAACTGTAGTTGTAAGAAACGTGTGGAACTAACATAGAAGAACATCAAACCAACGCTAATTTATCTTTCAGAACAAGAGAGTCGACATGCTGCCCCAAATACATGGGGGCTTACTGGAATGTTTAATAGTTCATTACTTCATATAATTCAAATATGTAATGTTAAAAGAAAATTTGATTCAAAGATGGATGTCCTATACATGTAAACTAATTATTGCCAATATACCTGTAGTTACAATAATTACATTTGCAAATTAATACGAATAAATTGCACTATTTACAGATGTTAGATGTTACATGTAATTACCTCAATGAAATACAAATGTAGAGTAATGTGAACTTGGGACAAACCTTGTTTTGGTAAACTAAGACGATAGCAGTGAAGATTGGTATACTGAGAGTGTTGTCTGTAATATATGAATTCTAAGGTGTGGACGAAGAAAAGCATGAACAGGAAATTCTGAGGACGAAAATGATAACAACTTGTATCAACCATTTGCTGCACAAAAAACCCTAGACATTAGTATAATTGATGAAGAGAGCAAGTCATTTTGTCAAAAACTCGACACAAATATACCTATGCTAGAAAAATCTAAAGAAAGCATGAATATTTTTGAAAATGAATTTCCTTCAGAAATGTCAGAAGTTAACCCCTTCCGCTCTTTTATGCCGACATCAACTCAAGATGACGATATCAGTAAGTAAATGGAAATATTAGATGATATATTAATTAAAATTGACAACTATACAGGTACAAATAAAAAAGGTGGCCCATTACATATAGGACCAGATGATAAAAACATTAATTTCCTGAAATCCATTGAAGGTGGTCGGTATGAAAGTTTTTGTCAGAATTTACATAATGGCATTTTCGAAAGACTAAAATCAATACTCTAATCAGTGCATACAATGGTACAGGATTACTAAGTATATAGAGGATCTTAGACGAGTGGGGGTTTAATATGAAATTTATTAAACGAGTTTAAGATTCTATATATCACATAACTCAAAATACCGAGGCATAATGACATGTACATATTATTTGATGTCATATAGAAACAGACGATTTCTATCTTGGTCAGACAAATCACCTCCAAATTAACTGCGCAAGTAAGAATATAGTTCTATTTAGTTATAGTAAAAGTAAATTAATCACCTAGAAAAAAGACATAATCAGTATGTAAGTTTAAATCAGAATATCAAAATTATTTTTCAAAGAATCGGAAAGTCTTCAAAAGTCTAAAAATAAACAACAGACTGACACAGTTTTCATATGACGTTATTAGGCAAGACCACTACGTAAATCAGAAGCGTGATAACTGATTACGTCAAAATCAAGTGATATTACATGGGTACCTGTGTAATACGAAAAATATTACACCGTTTTATTCCATCAATAAACAAGAGGGTTATATGATATATTAATATATGATGGATGATGATATAAAGGAAGTCTGAAATAGTATCAGAAATGGATAAGTATGTTTGTTTTTGATTAATATGTTGATATGGCTACACAAAACTTAAGACGCTTGGCACTTGGGCATAGACTCGCATTCACAGTAAATTTTATCCATACAATTTACTGATGAAGCAAATATATTTGATCAGGAAGTTCATACAAAGGAATCTACTCAGTTAGCAAAAAAATACCAAACTAAAGTCGGCAGCCGATTGATTTAGAACCATATGTTGGATACTTATAATAATAATGAGAGGTTTAGGATATATCATTGCTAGAGCTGCATGGTACTGGAACGGTACAGCAGAGGAAGAATGGCGAAAGAAAAAACTAAGTTACACTAAGAGAAGTTGCTCTGATTAAACATCTGTTAATGGTGGTCAGGGTTTTACACAACTTTTCAAAAATGTGGGTATTTGGGACTCCAATAAAAAAATAAATGGGGTCCAAACTTTCAAATGTGGGTCCTAAAACTGAATTAAATTAAAAGTATTAGTTGTATAGTAATTATTATATATAGTCCTGGTGTCGTGATAATGTTGAAGTTTGAAAATTGTTACAACCGACTGTGAATGCATTGTTTTTCGATGCATGGATGCGTAAATCACAAGCCCCCACCTTTTTTACATTGTATTTCACATGGATACCGCGTTAACCATGCTGTTAAAAACCCTTGTTCTCTTTTAGATGTCAAGTCAGATGAGCCCGGCTGCACAGGTTCTGAATAGGGTATCTTTGATTCTTTTTCTTGTGGTGTACACTTAGAAAATCGCCAATATTAATTTGCCGTTTACCCATTATGACAGTTCATGCAAGCTACTGATGTCAAGGTGTCTAACCGATTCAAAGCGAATTCCACTACGGGCCAATCAAAACTTTGCCAAAAATTTACGAGTGCTATTTTTCACACCAATGTATTTTTAGTATGCGGGGAATTCCAACATTCAGAGGGTTTTCGAAAAATCCTTGTCCATATTAACAGAAATTTAAAACACGTTTTCCAATTCAATTCAAATTGGTTTCCAGATTTTTCGTGTCCTTCTGGACGCATATGATAATTTATTTTGCGTAAAAACGCAGTATTGCGCGTCCCGTAAAACCCTGGGTAGTAAAGCTATCAGTATAAATTATTAAAGTTCTGTGTAGTAAAATAAATTGAAAGACCACGCATGTTACAGACTTGCATTATTGAATGTAAGAAGAGTTAATGAACCCAGCAGTCTATGTTTAAGATATTGGAATAAAGCTAATAACAAAGTCTGGTTGACTAAAGATTGTGAAAATATCACCAAACAATCCTTCAGAAAAGAGGCTATTGCAAAGGTTTAACTGGCATATTAGAGTGGAACGTCTATGGCAAACGGTGTTCTTAACCTTTTCGGCTTGCATTTGATAAACTTGCTGATCCTGTCATAAGGACCGCTGCTTGTGTTCTACTGAACAATGAATTTTCATTGCTATGTACAGCAAAAACCAGATACACATGTTAGGGACTAGAATTCTTGAAAAAGAGTCTCAAACAGTACTGGACTTAATAGAGCAATTACTGCAACTTATATGAGACATAGAGCATCAACCATACATGCAGAACGTACTGTTTCCGAGTCAGGAAGATTTTTACCAGCTTATATATAGGCCACTCGGCTGAAATTAATGAAAATGTATATCGGTGTCCTTTGTGACTAAAAGAGATAACAGTAGTTGGTGACATCTTAACCAGTATAGATGGAAAAAAGTTGAGAAGATTTACAAAAGTATTCTTCTCTTTTAGATGTTGCTGAATACAACTGTGTTATAGTGAGACAGTTGATCTAATACAAGTTGATCTGTAAAACATCTGTTAATGGTGGTAAACAAGCTTTCCAGTTATCAGTATAAAAAATTTTAAAATTCTGTCGAGTAAAATGAATTGAGACCAGGTGTTGCAGACTTACATTATTTCATGCAAGAAGAGGTAATGAACCAAGGATAAAACTGGCATATCAGAGAAGAACGTCTGTGGGAAAAAGGTGTTCTTAAACTTTTTGGTTTGTATTGGATAAGCTCCTGGCATAAGGGCAGCTACAAGTGTTCTAGAAAACAACGAATTTTTATTGTGTTCCTAACCTTTTTGGCTTGTATTGCATAAGCTTCTTGACCCTAGCATAAAGATAGCTGCATGTATTCTAAAGAACAATGAATTTTTATTGCTATGTACAGAAAAATCAGATACACATGTTAGTGGCTGGAATTCTTGTAAAGAGTAATTCCTGCAATTTCTATGAGAGATAGAGCATCAACCATACATGCAGAATGTTCTGTGTCCGAGTCAGGAAGATTTTTTTTTCCAGCATATGGGCCACTCGGCTAAAATTAATGAAAATGTATATCAGTATTCTTTGGGACTAAAAGAGATAACTACAACAACAGTAGTTGGTGGCACCTTAACCAGTATAGATGGGGAAAACGTTGAGAAGATTTACATAAGCATTCTTCTCTTTTAGGCGTTTCTGAATACAACTGTGTTAAAATTAGACAGTTGAACTAATAGAAGTTGCTCTGATTAAACATCTGTTAATGGTGGCAAACAGGCTTTACAGTTATCAGTATAATTAACGTTCTGTCGAGTAAAATGAATTGAAAGACCACGCATGTTGCAGACTTACATTATTGAATGTAAGAAGAGGTAATGGACCCAGCAGTCTATGTTGAAGACATTGGAACGAAGCTAATAACAAAGTGTGGTTGACTACAGATTGTGAAAGTATAACAAAAAATCCTTCAGAAAAAAGGCTAATGCAAAGGTTATAACTGGCATATCAGAGTAGAATGGAGTAGCCATAGACAATTAACCATACATGCAGAACGTACTGTTTTCGAGAGTCGGGAAGATTTTTTTACCAGCATATGGGCCACTCGGCTGAAATCAATGAAAATGTATAGCGGTGTCCTTTGGGACTACAAGAGATAACAATAGTTGGTGGCATCTTAACCAGTATAGATGGAAAGAACATAAACAAGTTGAGAAGATTTACGTAAGTAGTCTACTCTTTTTGATGTTGCTGAATACAACTGTGTTAAAGTCTGACAGTTGAACTAATAGAAGTTGATCTGATTTAACATATGTTAATGGTGGCTTTTTAGTTATCAGTATAAATTATTAAAATTCTGTTGAGTAAAATGAATTGAGACCAGGTGTGTTGCAGACTTACAATATTGAATGCAAGAGAGATAATGAACCCAGCAGTCTATGTTGAAGACATTGGAATAAAGCTAATAACAAAGTGTGGTTGACTAAAGATTGTGAAATTATCGCAAAAATCCTTCAGAAAAGAGGCTATTGCATAGGGTAAAACTAGCATATCAGAGTGGAACGTCTATGGGAAAGGGTGTTCCTAACCTTTTCGGCTTGCATTTGATAAACTTTTAAATTTAAGAGGCTATTGTATTGGGTAACACTGGCATATCAGAGTAGAACGTCTGTGGGAAAAGGTGTTCTTAAACTGTTTGGTTTGTACTGGATAAGCTTGTTGATCCTGGCATAAGGACAGCTGCGAGTGTTCAAAAGAACAACGAATTTTTATTGTGTTCCTAAACTTTTTGCCTTGTATTGCATAAGCTTCCTGACCCTAGGATAAGGTTAGCTGCGTGTATTCTAAAGAACAATGAATTTTTATTGCTATGTACAGAAAAACTGAATACACATGTTAATGACTGGAATTCTTGTAAAAGAGTCTCAAAAAGTACTGGACATAATAGAACAATTACTGCAACTTCTATAAGACATAGACAATTAACCATGCATGCAGAACATACTGTTTCCGAGTCAGGAAGAGTTTTTACCAGAATATGGGCCACTCGACTGAAATTAATGAAAATGTATAGCGGTGTCCTTTGGGACTAAAAGAGATAACATAACAGTAGTTGGTGGCATCTTCACCAGTATAGATGGAAAGAATATAAAGACGTTTAGAAGATTTACATAAGTATTCTTCTCTTTTTGATGATGCTGAATCAACTGTGTTAACGTTAGACAGATGAACTAATAGAAGTTGATCTGATTAAACATCTGTTAATGGTGGCAATCAGGCTTTACAGTTATCAGTATAAATTATTAAAGTTCTGTCGAGTAAATGAAATAGAAAGACCACGCATGTTGCAGACTTACATTATTGAATGTAAGAAGAGATAATGAACCCAGCAGTCTATGTTGAAGACATTGGAATAAAGCTAATAACAAAGTGTGGTTGACTAAAGATTGTGAAAATATCACCAAAAATCCTTCAGAATAGAGGCTACTGCATAGGGTAAAACTGGCATATCAAAGTGGAACGTCTATGGGAAAGGGTGTTCCTAACCTTTTCGGCTTGCATTTGATAAACTTATAAACTTAAGAGGCTATGTATTGGGTAACACTGGCATATCAGAGTAGAACGTCTGTGGGAAAAGGTGTTTTTAAACTGTTTGGTTTGTATTGAATAAGCTTCCTGATCCTTGCATAAGGCAGCTGCGAGTGTTCTAAAGAACAATGAATTTTATTGCTATGTACAGAAAAACCAGATACACATGTTAATGACTGGAATTCTTGTAAAAGAGTCTCAAAAAGTACTGGACTTAATAGAACAATTACTGCAACTTCTATGAGACATAGAGCATCAACCATACATGCAGAACGTACTGTTTCCGAGTCAGGAAGATTTTTTACCAGCATATGGGCCACTCGGCTGAAATTAATGAAAATGTATAGCGGTGTCCTTTGGGACTAAAAGAGATAAAAGAAGTTGGTGGCATCTTAACCAGTAAAGACGGAAAGAATATAAACAAGTAGTAAATTGTTATTCGACTTTAATTCAAAATGACGATCTGGCACGCTGGGAATAAAATCTTACCAAAAGTTAAGTCTACAAGTTCTCTAAAATCAGTACGCATCAGTTATAATTATGCGACATATTTTGACGTTACGTGCGTGACATTTATTTGTGTCGTATCTTTTATTAAATAATAGACTTTATTATATAGCATTATATGTTCGCATAGAAATTAAACGTTAAATCCCGGTGTTAGCGTGCAATATATACCGATATTTGCACGCTTTGTTCCAGTCCGAGGTTTCCCGAATCAATTTTTTCATATTGCACGCTCTGTCACATGACTTTGTCGTTTATGACGCCATACGATTGTTGTCGACGTCATTGCTGTGTTGTTTGTCATATTGCACTAGTTCTTGTATCCATTTACAAGAACTAGCGTAATATTTATGAATTGTATAACAAAATGGTATTTTACATGAAATACTTGACGGAAGTTAACGAAATTTATTTTGCTATATAATAAAAGGGTTATTGAACCGATATTGTGAAATACTCGCAAGCTCGTGCAAATGTCGAGTCAACTCGGGACAATATTTCACAATATCAGTTCAATAACCCTATAATACCATATCCGTCTTACAAATTAGGGTGTGTCAGTATGGGTGTTGGACGTTTCGTCCCATTACGTTACAACACTGTGGATGGACTTGATTAATAAATGGACGAAATGGCAATCATTTAGAGGCCTGGGCGCGTTTCACGAAGCATACTACGGCCAATCTCATTTAAGTTTGGCATTTCATGTCGTCCACCTTCTGAGTTTGCTCCAAGTTTTTGACATTAAGTTAGAAGCTTAAAAACTGATGTAATAAAATCTTGAATATAACCAACTTTAATTTTATTGACTATCAATATTCTTTTGGTGTTCAAAAAAAAATATTGTGTACCAGAATATGTCGTCGTACCCCAAACTAGCATGTCCCTAATTCAAAATTAATCCGAAAAGTATCTTTTACAAGCAAATAATTCTTAAAATTTCAACATTTTTGAGTTTGCAATGAAGTTTGGAACAATAGATATGAATTTAAATCAGTCAATCAGTACCATGTAGACTCTGTGATTTATAATAACTGTTTTAAAAATGTCCGCATATTCAGGATTCCTCCGTAACACAAGTCAAAATAAGCAATTTTCTTGTTGTAATGTTTAAAATACTTGTATTATCGTCAGATTTATTCTCTACAATGGAAAAATACATAATCGCTTGACAAATTTACTCTTAAAGTAGTGAAATCTCACTTGCACATATTTGATATAACAATTAAAAATGTCCATTATCAAAAAATTCCTCCGTTACTGTAAATATTTTCTATTTCCATAGCCGTAACAACTAATGATGCTAGAATAAGTTTAATACAAACCAATTAATCTTAATATTGAGTGGCTTATATATAGGTTTTCATGTAAATCTTTAAAATATATCCAGATATATGAGGTCAAGCTTCCTCCGTAACAGATTCCTCCATAACGGTAAAAATTGAAAAGGAAATGTTTTACTATTAACACCGGTTGTAGAATATAGCACGTGACTTATAAGTTACAAAGCGGTAGTATTTGAATGTCATGATGCAATTTAACGGTAGTTAGAAGATTTACCCCAAGAAAATTGATAAGACGTCTTGCCAAAATCGTGTAAGTATTATTTATCACTGTTCTTTATTGTCATACATATAATTTTTTATGTTAAATATCAGAAAACATGTAAAATGTGGCAATCAATTAGTTACAAAATGACCACTTCCCTTAACCCGGTGTAGCATGTAATTTTTCAATTGTCAAATAGCGATGTATTTCGTTACGGAGACATCGGATTCCTCCGTTACATTTTTTGTTTTACAGTATTTGATGAGAAAATTGATTGTGGAGTTCTAAAGAAGTATCTCAACTTTTAACATCATTTTTTATATCATGTATTAGCTTGACGGTTATCTATAAGCCTGTTTGAATGAATTTACAGAGAGAATCCACCTGAAGCCTGTTAAAGATTGATTGATTGAATAGTGTTTTGCGTCCCAGTCAAGAATATTACACTTATATCGAGACGTCACCCGCTATAGGTGAATTGGCAGAAATTTTGTCCTATGCTGTGCACTGATGGCAACTGCAGTGAGGGTTCTTTATCGTGCTAACGCCTACATGTACCTCGACACAGGACCTCTGTTTTAAAGGCCTTATCCGAAAGACCCGTGACTTTCACTCCCTTAATGCTGAGCGTTTAGCGGTTACCAATTTTAAAGTCGTTGGTCAGACCCGGACGGGGATCGAACCCGCGAGCCTCTGTTTTAAGGCCGCCTCATGCGAAAGACCCGTGACTTTCACTCCCTTAATGCTGAGCGTTTAGCAGTTAACAATTTTAAAGTCGTTGGTCAGACCCGGACGGGGATCGAACCCGCGACCTCCCACATACGGAGCGATCGTTCTACTAACTGAGCTTCCGAAGCGGTCTGCCTGTTAAAGAGAATACAATACGCCTGTATGAATGCATTTTTGAGACCAAGTGAAAAACTTAATGTATCATACAATTAAACATAAATCCATTCACACAGGAGACACACCATATAAATGTGATGGTTGTGATAAACAGTTTACACAGTTTGGTAATCTTGAACAACATAAATTGATTCACACTGAAGACAAGCCATATAAAATGTGATGTTTGTGATAAACATTTCAGACATTCTGGCCAATCTCATTTAGGTTTTGCATTTCATATGGTCATTTATGCATGTTTTATGCATATGTATTAATGTAGAATTATACATATGCATTTATACGGGAGTAGCTAACTAACCAGGAGGTACTTACCTTTCCGGAACACATGGCTTCATTTCTTTTGTGGAAGTTTAGATGTTTTACTGTGTTTGCCAGTTTGTCGCCACTTTTGGACTATGATGTTGATCTTGGAGTGGTATGTTTGTAATTAATTCAAAATGATATTAGAATTCTTTTTTATTTTTCAGATTCCACCAAAGATATGGCATTGAGTAATGCAGAGAGGCAAAAGAGATACAGGCAAAAACAAAAGGAAAAGAACGCAGATTTATATTTGGAACGAGAGAGACTCAGATATACCTTCAAGTGAGCTGTCTACATCTGAAAGGAAATCGCGAAATTTGAAAAAGAAAGTCTCGAATCAAAAATGTAGAGCAAAGAAAATTGCAAAGAAGAAACAGGAAACGATGCAGCTGAAATTCAAATTCCCTGCTAGGGCAAAAGGAAACCAAATGAGAATTCTTAATACACTGGCTAACAACAGAGAAACAATCAAGAAACTTGAAAAAGAGAATGAAACACTTGGTAGAAAGTATTCTTCCTTGTTGAGAAAATACCAAAGAAAAACTAAAACATTTTCGAATTCACCTATGAGCAGAGCCAACCGCGACATTAATGAAATCAATAGAAACAAGACAAAGGCTGATAGAGTTCGACGTAAACTTGCATTCCACTACGTTTTGACAGATGAAATTAAAGAAGGAAGCAACAAGTACAAGTTTAAATCAAAGCAGAAATCGTCAATTTACGGAGTAGTTGGTGGAAAAATCATACAAAAGTACAGAATGTTAAAGTTCGCAGCCAATGAAACAGGTCTTGATAGAAACTATTTAGCTAAATTAACAAACAAAGTCATAAAAGAGAATAAAAGAATCCGGATGAGTAAGGAGGCTGGGAGATACAAGGACAAGATACAGGAATTCCTTGAACGTAGCGATAATAGCACAACTTTACCAACCAAGAAAGATGTAAAAACCAAAGACGATAAAGAAGTTCCGAGGAGAATCTTGAATGATTATATTGATAACCTGTATGAAAAGTTTACACTAGAAAATCCTACGATTAAAGTTAGCAGAGCCACATTTTACAGATGCCGACCCGAACAAGTTTTACCTGTTGCATTCACAACGAAGAGGTCGTGCCTCTGTATTAAACACCAGAACGTGGCGTTGATGACAAATAAAGGATTAGAACTGAATTTGGGAAAAAGCGATGGTGCAGTTGACAAGTTTTACGAGGGTCACACAAATGATCAGCTTATGGACATTATTGAAAATCTAGACACACAAAATATCACATATAGTCAATGGAAACGTGTAGATATCGGGAATGGTAAAAAGAAAGTCAACCTGATCAATGTAACGATGTCAAAAGATGAATTCAAAACAGAAGTCATAAAACAAGCAGATATGTTTCGGGAACACACACACTTAGTTAAAAACCAGTATACAGAGATTAGACATCTTAAAGAGAACTTGCCTGCCGGACACGTCATTGCACAACTTGACTTTTCAGAGAACTATACATGCACCTCTTACGATGAAGTGCAATCTGCTTTTTGGAATAAAAGTATGGTTACAATTCACCCCATAGTTGTATATTATAAAACAGATTCTGACCAGCTCATTCACAAGTCTTTCGCAATAATATCAGATGAACTGTCACATAACGCATCCGCAGTTCTTGCTTTCATCACGCATATGATTCCTATTTTGAAAGAGCTCATTCCGGCCATGACCTATATTCACTACATCAGTGATAGTCCAACATCTCAGTACAGAAATAAGTTCATGTTTAATATTATTGCAGAGCACCATAGCAGATTTGGTATACAAGCTAGCTGGCAGTACTTTGAAGCAGGCCACGGAAAAGGGCCCTGTGATGGCGTGGGAGCCGTAGCTAAAAGAATGGCTGATAACGCGGTAAAGCGCGATAAACATGTTATCCAAGATGCTAATGGATTTTTTGAGTGGGCTTCGAATTCAAATTCTTGTATACAGTATGAATGGGTTGGAAGTGCCGACATCGCTACTTGTGACGAACAGATCAAACAGATGAATCTGCAACCAATTAAGGGAACAATGCGACTACATGCGATTTTCGGTTTAAGTGACACGCTTGTTGTAACGAGGACGAAATCTTGTTTTTGTGACCAATGCTTCTCAAACGGTTCATTTAATACAGAGGGCTCATGCTATGGGTGGGAACAACATACGATCAAGCGGGTTGATACTTTAAATCAAGTAGAACATGAAGCTCAAGTGCCTATGGAGGTTGACGAAGAGTATAGCGTTGATGATTGGGTAGCCGCGGTGTATCAAGGCACTTGGTACATCGGTAAAATAGTTGAAGTAGATAATGAGGATGGCGACTTTAATATTAACTTTATGACAAAGAACAAACTCAGAGGGGTATACACATTTAAATATCCAACAAGACCAGATTTAATGTGGGTTTACAAGGAACATGTCTTGTGTAAAATAACTGAACCGATTGCGATTGGCAAAACGGGAAGGTCATTTTCATTACCTGACGAAATATGTGAAAAGATCGAAAATTGTCTGTAAATGGATGTCTCCGTAACGCTTTAAGACATGTGTTTGAACTTAAACTGTTATTAGATTATGTTTCAAAAGTTATCTTTAGAAATTTTATGATGTTTCAAGTTGTTTGCTGTTGAAATTATAATATCATAAAATTCATTATCTTATATTTTTATTGATTCCTCCGTAACGAAATATTGGTATAGAAAAATGAAAACCACACACTAAAATCTACATACAATGTCCTTTATTTTGTTTCTAGTAATGATAGACATATTCCTGTTCCAGATGAGTTTAAAAACAATAAATTGAAATGATCAAGGTTCATTTGAGAGAAAACAGAATCAATAGTTAATTATGTTATGTCTTAGAAATTATTGTTGACACATTTTCCCCCTTTTGTAAAAGGTATTTTGAAAATCTAGACAGTTCAAGTGGATTTTCTAAAGTTGATAATGCTTTCCAAAAGCTTTATGCAGTTTTTCAACCGTTCTTGATTACAAAAGTCAACAGAATTATGGAATAACAGGTTTTTATATCCTCCAATGTTTCGTTATGGAGGAATCTTTCATTTAAAATGCCTTGTCATGTACCCTACTTTAAAATAAAATTACTTTAAAACTAATGAAGACATGATAAAGATATTTTGCATACACATTCTTTAACATCTGTGGGGCTTATCTAACAACTACTGAATAATATATTCTTACATCTATATTTTCCAAAAAATTCTCCCCAAATGCCAAACTTAAATGAGATTGGCCGACTAAGTTTTTTCCTAAGTCCGTTTCACGAAACCGTCTTAAATATAGAAATGTTCCTAGTAGCTCTTTCCTAAACTTGGGACAGGAATATAGTTGACTTAGGACACAACTTGACATGGCGACTGCCTAAATTTATATGTTATGACGACGACATGTTCGACGAAAGCGTGATTTTTGGGACAAACGCAACTCACTTAATAATTTTGTTGCCGTAATATTATAACTTTATTAAACACAAATGTAAGGAGCCAGTAAATACTCAGACGAAATACACGTATGTGAGTAGGGCACGTTTTGTTTGTAATCACGGGTTATATAAATACGCATTTTAGATGGGGGTTATATCGCAACAATTTATTCTCCATTATAAAAATTCAAGTGTTGAAAAAGACCGAGAATTAATTTCAATTATAATTTTAGATGCAATTATTTTTTATATGTATTTATTAACCTATTATGGCAAACACTGTCATGTTCCTACAATTGCAATTTTAACTTATTCATTGCAATAACAATACATTATAAAAATTACATTACAAAGCGTGTTTAAATTTAGTTCAGTATGAATCCATTTGCCGACAAATTGACAAAGTAACCTCAAACGTCTTTTGGACACAAAGCAGGAAAATGAAATTAAATGACCGGCAATCTCTCTCGCAAGGCTACACTTGTGAACATGACAATTTGTTTTTTAAATGTATTATGTCATAATTCAAAAGTACCACATGACATAAGTATCATTCTTTTACTGCATAGTGCGTAATATGTTTTTAATTTCAATATTTAACTATTAACAATTACACAATATACAGTTTATTCGACGAAATTGAGTAAATTGTGTTGGCTATACCCTTGTTTCAGCATACATTATAATAATACAGTGTGAAACGTACGCAAACGTACATGTGTGTAGACGACATTGGGTGAGTCTATACTTCGTTTAGTTATTCATGCAAGTACGCAAATACTGGTATATGAAATAATTAGTAAATTAAAAGTTTGAATTAATTATTCACAATTACAATAAATGTAACTTTGTATGGGTTATAATATTCATTTCATCAGTAAATTTAAATGTCCGAATGTACAGTAATACTTGATTTAAAAAATTATAGTGTAAGTTATATAACCATGAGAATATTATAAGTTATACAGGGCTTTGGCAGGTTACACGGCCCCATGTACCCCGTCAAAGATTTATGTACCCTGAGCCGCAGACATTTCTTCAGTCATACCAAATATTTAATTCCTTTTCCCGATCGTTAAACATATGGATAAATTTAAATTTATATTAAGATTTCCATAATTTTGTTTCTTGCACTACTGATGAGGAAGTCTAGTACTACAAAATAAAAACAGGTTAGTGAATATACACCATTATTATATAATTAATAAATTCCATGTTTATGATTGGCTAAAACGGTAACACGTGACCATTGGATCTCACATCATATACCACGGATTTTCCGGTGAATATCAAATTCGGTGTACGTCATTGATTTTTGTTGACGTTCTCCGTAAAATGATTAGAACGTCATCAATTAAGTGTACGCAAGTGATTGTGTTTTGTATTTTTTTTCATAGAACGTTGACGTTATGGCATTATCAATTTACAATGTAGTGTGTAATTGATTGTGTCTCATCCAGAATGCCAAATATTTTTTCATAGAATCAGACTTAAAAAGTCAGATTGATCTAACGTAATGCGGGATAATTTTAGTGTGATCAACCAAGGTGGGCAGGGAAATCTAACATCGGTAAAATAGTTGAATTGCCTTGTCACCGGTTTGAAAAAACATTGTCAACGGAAGTGCCACAGTGGCTAAATTATATAATAAAACAGTTATGGACTTTTAAGTGGTTGTATATGGTGTGATATTCACCGGAAAAATCAATATTGACCTCGGCTGTCGCCTCGATCAATATTTATTTTTCCGGTGAATATCACACCATATACAACCACTAAAAAGTCCATAATTGTATAATATAAACATCTAACTCAGGAATCATTTATTGCATATCTAGTTGTGCAATTTCTACAGAATCCCTCTACTTTGTCTGCAATTATAAAAAAAGTATTTACCCTTTCAACAATGATAACTTTTTTATATCGAAAGAGATATATCTTATTATAAATTAATAGTTGGCAAATACACATTAACAATTTCCTCTTTATATTGGTTTTTCAAATTTGATAAGAGGAAACAGTACGTGGTCTATAAATTTCTTTATTCACATCCAATATGTATTAACAGCTTATATAATCTAAATCAACGTATGTTTTTATATTAAATGTTAATCTGTTAACTAATGCAATTGTAATGTGTAAAGATATATATACAATGTATATAAAGTAATCGCACCAGAATTTGCCAATAAAATGACCCCGATATCGGATCATATTCTGTTTATTTGATTTAAATGGACAGGGATGTAAGCGTGAAGATCTTTTCCATTTTTATACCTCTCTACAAGAACCTCAGCAAATGATTTGAATGGACAGGAATATAAGCGTGAAGATCTTTTCCAATTTTATACCTCTCTAGAAGAATCTCAGCAAACTGAAATATAACATAAGTTGAAGTAATATGCAAACATTACAAGAGGTCTAACCATTGTTACACAAGATGTTAGTAACTTAATACATTGAATTCAGAAAAATAATGTTTTGAAATTTATAATATTCGAATGGACTATCACGATTTTTGTAAATTAATTGCCATACCAACGGCAGATACTAAGCTATACCTGTATGCCAGACACTGGTAACATATATAATTTCTCAAGCTAGCACTGGGATATACATGTAATTATATTTTCATGGAAACATTTACTGCTGTTTTAATCAAAGAAGTGAGTAAATTACTCCATATCAAAGCTTTTAAAATCAGACCAATGTAATATCTTTTGGAAAAGCCTGTCGATGAATTCTAGCAGCTAACATAAATTCTATGAAGTATAACATTGTTTATCAATCAAGCATGGGACCTCTGAATAAATAAATCTTTATCAACATAACATTTTTCCGAACTTAAAATTAAGAATAAAGAAAGCATGGGTCACAGTGACGTACTTTATTTATTTAAATTACACTGATAAATTATCGATGTATGTAAAACTTCTAAGGTAAGTAGAAAACCATAGAGTATAAATTGTCTAGTCAATCGGACTATCCGAGGGATACTGACCTTCATAACGAACATCCCACAACTGACCGAATCATTCTGTAAGTCGTGTGGCACGAAAACTAGTTTCAATGTCTTAGGTCCTCTTTTTCATCACATCTATGAATCTTCTATTCACAAACGTATTCCATTCCTTCGCTACAAAATATTATTGTTGGGTTTTTCTCTCAAAGAATCTAAATCAATTCTTTTTTACCAGGGATACGAACATCCAACAACTGACCGAATCATTCTGTAAGTCGTGTGGCACAGAAACTAGTTTCCATGTCTTGGGTCCTCTTTTTTCCATCCCATCTATGAATCTTCTATTAACAAAAGTATTCCATCCCTTTGCTACAAAACTGTTTTTGTAGGATTTTTCTCCCAAAGAATCAATTCTTTTTCCCCCAGGAATTACTGTGATTAATTCCCAGTGACCTCCACTGTTGTACGGGCATAATATAATTTCATATGAATCTATGCTTTCCTGAATGCAAACGAAAAAGCTAATAATCACATTGCCACAGGTTATAATATAGGGTGTTGAATTTAACAAAAGATACTATAGTTAATGTCATGACTTCTAAAACCTGCTTTGTGGAATTTGTTATCAGTTCATTGATTGTTGTTATATCTACATATAATGTATGTGATTAGAACCAAAATAAGTACTTGCCTCCACAGCCACAAAAAAATTAATATGTTACATTAGCAAATACTGTCTGTATCAACCATATGATGCCCCTGTATCGTTTAAGCTTCAAAAGGTGGCATTTTTATTACAATTATTACTTATTAGTAATATACTGATTGAAATTGCAATACTACATGTGTGTTTGTAGGCCTATAATAATTTTACAAGTAGCGCTATAAATGAGATCTATAAGGTCAGTTGATGGTGACATTTTAATGAAAATTGAACAGATGTAAACCCTGATAAGGCATTTCATATTAATATGTTTTGAATTTAAAGCACACACTCACGATGTGTATATCAGATTTTATAGTTTGAATATGTATATTAGCGTTATAATTTATACCATATGGCTCTTAGAAAGTCCATTTTTACTGTTATTATTGCTACATTTATTACGATTGATATCAATACTACATTATAGAATACTGTGATTATTGCTGCTATTTTATGTATTTTTTTTTCACTTAAGTTACTTTGCATTTTGTTTCTGATTCCTCTACTTATCTTTTGTGTCAATAAACAAATATAAATATATTTGATTTTAATAGATGATTTTTATGTCAACAAGTACTTGCCTTCAACAACAGATGTTTTGCTTCGTATGGTGTTTTAATTACTCTGCCCATTTCATGGCAATCTATTTTCTCTATGCCCGAATTGTGACGCTTTCACGCATTTAAATACGCATGGATGATTTGTAACAAAAATACCATTTGCATAACCATAGATATTTTGTACATTTCGATTTTAGGAGCAATGGAGGAAGTTGACGTGTTAAACTAAGATTGCAAGTCTCAGTATTTGATTTACTTTTGGATTGTGATTTGAACATTGATGGCATGTTTGCTTTTGATTATGTAACAGGAGAGGGCTGGGCGTATCTTGACTGGTGCTATTTCTGTTAAGTCTAGGGTATGGATAACTTTTGATAAGATACTCCTGTTAGGCCTCCTTGGTTCAGTCACACTTTAATATAAAAATGGAATTTTCCGGAACTGTCAAGCTTGACTGGAGTTAGACTGGTTTTTAAATTAACATATATTATAAGTCATAGTGATAATTTTAACAGAATGTAAACAATTTAAATGTTCAAATACAAAAATCAAGTTAACAAGTTGAGGAAGTTCATGTAAAGTTTATATAAATATAGTTGCAAAAATATGTAAATCAAAAATGTAAAATGATCAAAATGCCTTAGCCTGAAACTAAGAGAGAAAGTGCGACAAATTTTCTACATTTTATTAAGAACAAAAGGGATCAAAACCTATGGGCTAACGGTTAAACTAATGGCGAAAATGGAAATCCCGACCAACAGTAGCTTCATGCTACTAATGTGCATTCAAAATATTACAAAAACATAGCATGAAGTAGTCTTTTTTTATAAGATCGGCGGTCAGCGCGAACGCTACGGACCCTCGTGCAAAAAGCTTGTATCCAGGAGGAACCGCCTGACCTTGCGGTATCACAATATTCGGCCAGTCTTTAGTGCAGTGGAATGGCCTGACTACTAGTAGACTTAACGAAGAAACTTAACAGGCGGGAAGACAATGTGGTGTTGGTGACTATGAATTTTAATGTAGTAGTCTACTGTGTTTATCACTAAATTACTAGATATTATAAAAGTAAGCGAACTTGTAGTAAGGTTATAACTGAACAATAAGCAATATTATGTATAAATAAATATAAAACGACAAGAAATATTAATATTTAATGGAAAGTAAAACTAGTAACATGTAATTGATTGGCGTCAAAGTTTTACACTGTAAATTGAAGTGTTAAATATAAGAACACTTTTTGCTCACTTTTTTTGTAACACTTTTTGAACGTGTAATGGTGTGCAGTTTTGCGACATAGTGTTTAATATCTTAACATATGGTGTGCTAATTTTAATATCAGTGTTAATACCAGGGACACATATAGTATACTTCGTGAACAGAAGCATACATGTTTTGAACACTAGTGTTTTTCTTCAAACACTCCAAGTGTTAAAATATTGAACACTAGTGCACAAACTTGAACACTTGTGTTAATATTATGAACGTGTTTGTGTATATTTGAACATTGAGTGTGCAAGCCTTGAACACCAGTGTACAAGGTCCTGTAACACTTTTTGAACACCTAGAACATGTTTAAAGCACATGCGCATAAATTTAGAACACCTAGTGTGGACAGACTGAACATGCTTGGAGGCATTCAAAAACGTCATCCTTCCAAATGTGTTAAAAATTAGAATGCCATAGCGTTAAACCTGAGAACACTTGTGATCTAAATTTTGGAACTTGAAAATCTTGAAAAAAAGTTCTGCAAAAAAAGAAAAGAAAAAGAAACTATCATACAAAGTTTTTATTAAAACTTCAAATAATAATGTTGAGACAGTAAAGTGCTAAAAAAACATGCACGTCAGTAAAATATACAAAATATGCAATTACAAAATATTCAGCGAGTATTGAGAAAGGCCTAATTGGAATTTGAACCAAAATTCTTTAAAAACAAGTAACAAAAATTATAATTATTATTGAAAAAAGTAAAATACATGTCAGTAAAATATACACAATGTGCGATCACCAAATATGTACCGAGTATTGAGACAGGACTAGTTCAAATTTAAAACGAAATTCTTTAAAAGATAATGATAAAAACTGACAAAACATTCCTATTATTAATTACGGAATAAAAGTAAAATAAACAAAATATGCAAAAACAAAATATTTATCAAGTTTTTAGAAAGTTGGAGCACAAATCTTGCTGAATAATAGTAAAACAACATACAAAAATACAAGTCAGCACAATATTCGATCACCAAATATTTACTGAGTATTGAGACAGCACTAGTTCAAATTTAAAACAAAATTCTTTAAAAGGAAATGATAAAAACTGACAAAACATTCCTATTATTAATGACTGAATAAAAGTAAAATAAACAACATACAAATCAGTAAAATATACACAATATGCAAAAACAAAATATTTATGGAGTTTTTAGAAAGTTGGATCACAAATCTTTAAAAAGAAAAAAAAAGACAAAATACAAATTATTTTTACTATTTTTGACTGAATAAAAGTAAAATAAACAACATACAAAATACAAGTCAGCACAATATGCGATCACCAAATATTTAAGGACTAGTTCAAATTTAAAAGGAAAGATAAAAACTGACAAAACATTCCTATTATTAATGACTGAATAAAAGTAAAATAAACAACATGCACAATATGCGATCACCAAATATTTATACGGAGTATTGACACAGGACTAGTTCAAATTTAAAATAAAATGATAAAAACTGACAAAACAT
Source organism: Anadara kagoshimensis (assembly GCA_021292105.1). NCBI lineage: Eukaryota > Metazoa > Mollusca > Bivalvia > Arcoida > Arcidae > Anadara > Anadara kagoshimensis. The sequence continues at coordinate 41,746,980 of CM037859.1, read as the reverse complement.
TCCTATTATTATTGACTGAATAAAAGTAAAATATACAAATAATGCAAAAACAAAATATTTATAGAATTTTTAGAAAGAACTAGTTCAAATTTGGACCACAAATCTTTAAAAAAAGAAATAAAACTGACAAAATACAAAATGTTCTTATTGACAAATACATGTCGGTACAATATACAATCGCACAAATACTTATTGACTATTAAGAAAGGACTAGATAATAAACATTTTTCAAATTTAAAGCAAACAATAAGAATCGATATAAACTGACAAAACATTTTAATTATCAATGACAGATTAAAGTAAAATATATAACATATATGCTATAATAAATGTGGTTGAGGCAAACAGTTGAGGTACAACTAAAAAAGCAAAAAATACTGAAAAAAATGAAATAAACTAAACTTTAACAACTGATTAAAATTCTCACAAAATGTGCTCACAAGCAAAACAAAAAAGTCTGCTATCGCAAATCAAATTTTTTATCGGCATCATCATGGATTTTAATTTTCAAGTTTCAGACCTAAAGCAATCTGCCTAATGTATACATATTATTTTCCAATTTCGACAGAATAAAAAATTTGTCTAAATTTCTTTACAAAGAATTTAAATTTCTTGGAAGTTTCATATGTAAATGGCTCTTTTAAGACAAATGTCTGCATAAATCCAAGTAACATGGCATAACATTTTGGATAGTCTATGTCAAACACATAGTATGCTGCAAGCAGCTGGGTTACAGCTGGAAGAACACTTGTTCCTTGACATCTGATTGAAACTGTGTCGCCGATTATATATATCCCTTTCAGCTGGTCCTCTGTTTTTAACATAATTAGATGCGGAGGCTCCTGGGGCTTACTGGAAAGTTTTGTTTTTATTTCTGAGTGATCAATATTCTGAAAATAAAAAATAATATAATCATAGTTTAAACTAATTATAAGTTGATGCAAGTATTGCAATTAAACTGTTGATAGTACTGACTCAAGCATGGATGTCCCTCGGTAGCTTAGTAGGCAGAGCATCTGCTTTGAGTGCAGAGGGTCGTGCCCCGTCTGTGTCATACCTAAGACATTAAAATTGACAGTTGCTGCTTCCTCGCCAGACACTCGACACTTAGAGCAACGACTGGTGTGCTCAATGTCCGTATAATGTAACTGAGTGGGGTATTCATGTCTATCTGCAGTATGGTACTTTGATGAACTAACACTATAAAAAACACCTTAGTCTGGCTAGTACAAGCAGATAAATCGCATTTTACCCACCTATTTTAGATTAATCCTCAGAGATTAATAAAATTGTTCTCGTCGCAAATACCTGAAAAACTGCTGGCACGAAGTTAAGCAACAACACAACAAGAATACAGATAAAATGATATGGTATTAATTGTTTGAACTTTGAATTCTTTCATTTACCCTTAAATTGTGGTGATGAATCATTGAATGGTGCTTAACATCACAGTAGCAATTTTACAGATATGCTCAACAATTCTTTTCTCTCTATAAATCAATGTACTGCACTATACTGAAAGCTAGTTAAATTTGTTTGTTTGCATATATTGCTTTACGTCGCATTGGCAATTTTTCAGCCATTCACGATGAGAACCCCCCCCCCCACCACCACCACCACATTGTCAGCTTTCTTAGTTTCATTACATTTAATATTAATAATATTCCATGCGGGAATTTAAACATTAAGTGTTCAAGCCATGTACGCGACATGTTCAAAAATTGAACACCTCGACATGCAGAGACGTCAATTTGATCAAATGTGTGATGTGTGTGTGAATTCTGTATTAATCCTTATCGTTTGTTTATTTATCTCTGTGTATTGCCATAACCAATGTTTATAACACTGTGTTTGCGCAATAAAGAATTTGAATTCACCCCCCCCCGATCGTTGTTTACATCACCACATTGTCAGGTTTCACTTAATTTTTCCAAGGAAAAGAAAATGATTGTGTATTTTTATAATTTTACCATGCAATTATCGATTCAGTTTCAACAATTGTCTTCAGTTCACCCCTCTAACAGCTGTATGAATCTTCTTGTTTATCAAACTTTCCGCCAAACGTTTCTGTCTTTCCGGTTTATTCGTATTGCATCTTGGGAAAAAATAATATTTTGGGCGGGAATTTTAAACATTTAGTGTTCAAGCCATGTACGTGAAATGTTCAAAAATTGAACATCTTGACATGGAGAGACATACCTTTTTTGCACATCAAATGTTCAAAAATTTAACACTTGGAGTCAAAGCTGATAGGAATTAGTTTTAATTGTGTCCGATTTTGTTTTTAGAAAGACTAAACTTAATTTTGTTTTATTTTAAGTGTTGCTGTGACAATAATTGTCTGTATCCATCACCTAGATCTCATTATTTTAGAGATATAGGTAATTTAAAACAAAATGTTCAGTATAAAGCATTTTATCAAAAACAAACATACTTATCCATTTCCGAATCACAATCCAGAAGCAAAGTAAAAATTTGGAACTGACAAGTTAGGTTAGACACGTGAACTTCCACCAGGGAAGTGAGGCCGGGTGCTCCGGAAGGGTAAGCACCTCCTGTTTAGCTAGCTACAACCGTCACGTGTGTAATCAAAATTGTGTGAAAGGAACATGGAACTATGAGACGTCAAATATATCCAAGGCAATCCTGGACACGGAGACATCAAACTTATCAACAATACTGTGATGACGGCCATAAAACTTTGAGGGCCTTGATAAGCCTAGGCTTGCAATATCCCTGAGTCAACAATTTATTTGCAAGCAGCCTACTTCGTTGTACAAAGTCCCCGTAGTGGGAACAAGCTCTACTATAGCGTATTAATTGGGAAACAAATACACCATAAGCAGGAGAAGCAGGTATATATTCCACATTTTATATATAACATCTACATAATCTTGACATTAAACTTACAAAAATAAGATTCTCCGATTATTTTTTCACTATTGTAGATATCCTTTTAAGTTTCAACATTTACAGATAGATTTTAATTTTATGTGAAGTTAAAAATAATTTGAACCGTTTATATAATATATTCCATTTAACACACCAACCAGTTTTGACTAAGTTTAAAAATAATGTAGACGGATTTTTTTTAAATTTCAAAAATATCATGTTGATTCGAAATATCTCGATCTACGAAACTGACAAATGTTTTGAAAAATTATTGTCAGAAAGTATACTACATCAGCAATACAAAGTAAAACCACATTAAAACGATATATCCTCTAAAAATATTTCCAGATTTCTGGAAAAGGGAATGTTCGTTCTAAAAAAATTGGAAAATTAACTACGCAAACTAGCTATTGATCTACTGCGTAAACGACGCTAAAACACAGCGTATAAAACATGTAGCCTGTCTGTTTTCCTTATTTACGTGATTGAATAATGTTTACAATGTATTTAAACAAATAAGCAAGATCCAAAAAAAAAAAAAAAAAAAAAATGCAAATTAACAATAACACAGCCGAACCTATTCAACCGTTAGCTCGCCCTACTCAGTCTAGAGAAGTCATGTCGAGATACCGAGTGTCTTCTTTTACGTCCGTACTATGAGGTCATAAACTTGATCGTTGGTAGACGATGCAAATCGTTGACTTATCATACAACATATTTAAATGTAAATTATTGTACGATAGTTTACGCAATGGTAATTTAATTTACAAGACAGTCCAAATGGCTGAAATCACAGATGCTTTACAATATATAACCGTGTATCAAACTAGGAAGGTATTATCTAGAACACTTGCCTATGTAATTTGACGCATGTTTTCGATTCCTCAGATCGACCCTGGATTTCTCCTTAAAATTTGGTTCCCAAAATGACCCTCAAAATTATTTAATCAGCAATTGCAGGGGAATTTGGGTACGGAATTCCCCACTTGTTTGAAACTCAAGAAAATGGGGAATTGTATCGATCTGGCTAGCTCAGTTGGTAGAGCACTCGTCTATAAAGTGCTTTCATGAGGTCTTTGATTCGATCAATGGTGCGACCACGCATCTGCAATTTTTGTTCTTCCTGTTACAAGCGCAATCGAAAATGCTATACGTTTGTTTACACAGATAATATTTATAGTAGTTAAATGGCCTACCATGGAATAAAATAAGTTTTAACTGAAAAAATGTAACTGTTTCCAAATAAAACAAATACTATATATCCCAAGTACAGAAATATCAAAACGGGCGAAATAAAAAAATCAAATTAAGCTATAGCATTACGCATTTTCGGATTTTGGTCGCAAAAATTAAATTGAAACAAATTAAAACATATCATTGAAATGCCGTAATATAAAAATACACATATGGGATGACTACATGTTTTCTGTTTAATTCAAAAGGTACAACGTAACGATTTCAATTTTCTTTTTCAAACTTAAGTTAATGGATATATCAATCTGAACGAAATATTGTGTTGGAAGAATGTTCTTAGTTTTAAAGACTATTCGTAGTGAGAGGTCGGGGTTCGAAACTGGACCGAGTCTGACAAAGACTTGAAATTAGGTAGTGTTTGTTTTTCTTTCAACAATTACTCGGCATTTAGAAATGAAAGGCACGAGGTAAAACCCGATGTTATGTTCAACGATAGGTGTGTCACACCATGGCCATGGCCAAAGACGCCTCCCACATGTCAGTATAACATTCTAGCACGTCTAGCCAATGAAGTCTCAGTTTTAGTGACCACTTCGATAGCTCAATTGAAAGTGTTCGCCTGTATGTTGGATGTTGTGGGTTCGAACCCCAGTCGGGTCTGACCAAGACTTCGTAGTGACTTTTATTTTGCCAAGCAATCAGCATAATCCATTAGAAATGAAAGTCACAGGGTCCTTCGGAAGGGACCTTAAAACCGATTCCCAGTGTCACGGCAGGCGTGACACGTAATAGACCCCTCCGTGAACATTTCTCTGTGTACAAAGCAAAGGTAACATATAGCTGGTGAAGTCTGATATAAGTAAAATATTTTACATTAAATCACATTCAATCAATCAATCAATTTAGTGAAATAGTTTTGACTGGGACGTTAAATTATATTCAATTGATCAATCATTTGACCTTGCTCCTGCTTTTGTGAGATCGAGACCCCGGGATTTCCCTACACTTGTGAATATACAATGTGTATAAATATTATATATAACTGAGATTTATTTCAGATTTTCTTTCTTTTTTAGTTAATTGATGTTGTAAATGAGGAGTATTTTCCAGCATACCAAATATCGGTTCCGCTTAGAGCAAATGAAGTAAATTACATGTATGAAGACCATGATGATGATGAGGAGGAAAGTGTACATTCAAGAGCAGTTGAGGAGAGGGTTCAAACATTTTTATCCCAGTGTGATGAAGACCAAGACTGCCATATTGGGTACAATAGGGATGAACTGGCGAAAAAGGTTTCTGGTGGCTGTGGCTGCGGTTCACATTGCTATTCAAATATTGAATTTGAGGAGATATATCAAAACATTTTAAAAATGCGGGAATTAACAAAAGGAGAGAAAGATATGTTTATTATGGGAAAATTGACGAGCAAAGGCATAGGTCAGAAAGAAGAAACAACAGAAGGAACAAAGAGGAAAAGATACAGTTATAATTTTGATGATAGAGAAGTATGTAGGACAGCATTTTTGACCATTCATGACATAGGTATAAAATATTTAAAAAACATATTAAAGCATTTGAAATCAAATGGAGCCACACCATGCACACATGGTAATGAAGGTTGCCGAGCAAAGCATTCCTTTTCTTTTGAAGACACCAAATTATGCGTTGCCTTCATTTTGAATTATGCCTCCGAATATGGGTTACCACAGCCTGCTGCGCCATGTATGAGTGACGGGGAACCACCGATCTTATTACCAGCGTACTGTACAAAGAAAGATATCCACAATTTGTATGAGGAATCCTGTACTGAGAATGGCAAACGTAGTGCAAAGTTAACGGTTTTTAAAAACATTTGGACCAATTGCTGCTCAAATATCAAAATAGCAAACCCGAGATTCGATGTATGTGCTACATGTGAACGTTTAAAAGATGGGATTGTGCAGACAGTTACAGAACATGACAAGTTAGATGCTACACAGGCACTTACAGATCACATCAATGTGGCACAAAAAGAACACCAAGTTGACATCAATGATTGCAAACTGGCCAAAGAAGAACTCCCTTTAATATCTGCAGTGCCGAACATAGATCCATCTTCACCATGCTCAAAAGATTTTAGTAATGTTCATAACACAGCCGATTTTTCCCAGTGCTTGATGCTACCACATAGATCTCGTCAGCCTGGACCACTCTACTTTTTAACAACTATACAACAAAAAAGTACAGCTATTTGGCATATGCCAGGAAGGAAGACAACAAATTAATTACTTGATTGATGAAGCAGAAACGATTGGTCAAGATGAAAAATCCACTCATGGACCAAATGCTGTTATATCTATGTTGGACCATTTTCTGAAAACTCATGGATGCGGTGAAGTTAAATTTACACTTCATTGTGATAATTGTCCAGGTATATACAATGATATAAAACTGATATATAACCTATCGTCTCAATTTTTGACAAAGATTACTTTTTTCTATTCTAAATTATTAGTTTTATCTTTACTGCTTTCGTTGCTAATTGCCAATGACCAATGTTACAAAACTGGAACCTACAATATTCATTGACTCAGCTAGAAAAACACACACGCTCACTCTCTCTCTCTCTTGCATACACACTACTGAATCAATAGACGCCTATTTTTCCCAGTTTTATCTGATTCTGTCCACTCAGTGGACATCAAATTTTAAACTTCCTTCGGGAAATTAACTTGTATCAAAAAATATAACTGTTTTATCATATATAACCCAGTGTTTTATTTTGTAAATTGTCTGTGATATAACTGGTTTTTATCAGTTTAGCAATAGTTTTATTAAAAATGTTTTTGTTGTTATTTTTAATTTTACATTTTATACTTTGTGTTATAGATACTATTGTATCTTTTACTTTTTCTAGCCGCGAATAGCTGCAATAATCCTCTCACTCACTGATTCTGTCCACTACTTTTATCTGTTCCTGGATAATACATCAGAGAAGTAGAAGTAGATGTAATTACATATTATACCAATTTAATTTTACAGCACTAGACGGCCGTTTCGGAATACAATTCCTCATCAGTAGTGCTTGGACCAAAATCATGAAACCAAAATAATTTTGAAGATGTTGAAAAGCTACCCAAAGGACCAAAATATATTTTACCAAATTAAGCTAAGGAAATACTTTGCATGAGGGAGTATACCATACTTTTTGAGAAATTTCAAATTTTAACTTGCAGGAAATTTAGACAATTATAGTATATTTCTGACAATAATACGAAATTATTGGCTACTGAGTTAGTGATATCCTCGGGGCACTAGCCACCAGCAGAGATATCGGCTCAGGGGTTTAAATTACATATTATACCAGTTTTAATTTTACACCTTTGTTGTTGTTCCTGTTTTAAAAGTGAAAATGTAGTTTTCAGTAGAGAATATCCTTTTATCCAATTTCTAACTGCAGGAATAATAGGAATTTACTTATTTGTACAACAAAATATACATCAACCGCAACTGCAACAACAACCAGTGCAACAGCAACAACAACCACCAGCAAGACCAGCCTCCACCAAGGATTGTAGTATTCAGAATATCTGCAAGAATAAAAACCGTCACAACTGAATCAGTCTGCTCACTTGTTCACTAAATATCATTTCTATAGATTAATGTGTGAATCATTTAGTTAGTTGTGAACTTATTTTAGGACTTGTTTATACATTGATCAAGACACTATTGTGATTCTCTTATTGTCACTATGCAATGTAAATATTTTTGGTTTTATATTCTATATAAGTCTGTATTTTGTTTGTATTTATACAATACTCAGGGTTATATATTATTTTTATTATTATTATTATTTTAATATAAAATGCTCTGGGTTTTTTTACAATTATTCCATGATATGCTTGCATTAAGATCTTGTTATTATTATGATTGTTATGCCGCATATCAACAATTCCAAAAATAATTTAAATGTATAATTTAATATTATTTAGGTTGTATTACTTGATTATTAATGTTTATTATTAAAATCATACCGGTTGGGTCTTTTAATTTGGTACAAGATGTACCAATCATTTAGGTTTTAGTTTAGAACTTAGTGTTAGGATGAAAGCTTTGTGTGAACTTAGTTCCGAGGTCGGGGTTTTTTCATATTGTTTATTATAAATTGTCATTAACTGCTTTTGTTTCAGTAAATACTGACTTCTCTTTCTTTTTAATTTAGTCACGATGCAATTAAAATACTCGTGGTTTCATAGTCAATATAAGTTATCGTACAAACGATTTTTTAAATCGTTCAAACGATTTTTAAATTGTACAAACGATTTTTTAAATCGTACTAACGATTTTTTTTAATCGTACAAACGATTTTTTTAGTCGTACTAACGATTTTTTTATACTCTGAACTAAATTCACAAATTGGAAAGGAACGTTTGCAGTCATTGTATATATGGCGTGTTATACGCGGTATCGGCTGTTACAGATTCAAAATTCAATGGAGTTTGTACAACTTTATTTTATAATGTCGTTAATTGTTGTACAGTGGACCGTAATAGTGACTTTAATTTTGGCGTAATGGATTTAAATTAAACTGAAGATCGAACCAAACTGTGATGTAGTGTACAATAAAAGTGATTGATTACTTTTAGTGCCTGGTTGTTTTTATTTGTTTAATTGTGAAACTGGTTATTATGAATTTTTAATTTAAACATTATTTTTCATGATTATGGACTTTAACTTGCCTTAAATTAGTGCTTGAGGACTAAATATTTGATTGAACATGTTGAACGTTCATGAAAACAAGAGGGCCATGAGGCCCAGGCGCTCACCTGAGAATAAATTAAGTTCTGCACATTTTCCAAATAATGTAATGAATAGGGGGTTAACAGAGTTCTTTATTAGTTTATACGAACTTGACCTAGCTTTTGTTATGAACATCGTTCTCGACAAATTATATGACGATTGGAAAAAAATATGGACTCTAGAGTGTTAACAAGGTTTTTCTATGATTTGACATAGTAACCTACTTATTGGTCCAGCATGACCCATAAACGAACTTGACCTTGCTTTTGTCACGAATATCATTCTGAACAAGTTTGATGAAGATATAACTAAGACAGTGGCCTCTAGAGTGTTAACAATGATAAGTTGACGCACGACGGACAGAGACTGATCACAAACCCTTACTTGAGCACAATAATAACCATTTGCTTATTGTGTATATATTAACTGTAATAGAAATTGATTTAGATTTTGCGTTTCTTTCCAATATTCGTCTACGGAAAGAATGAAATTGAGTATGGTGTTTTACACCCAAGTCAAGATTCTTCATATTTATATCAAGGCCATAAGTGAAATGATAGATGGAACCGGAATATTGAAAAAACCTCATGATTACTGATTATTTACATGTGCAGCACTCGTACTTGTTATTTTTGAGTAACTGATGAAACGTGCATAAAATACAGTACATGTGTACATGTATATACAGGCCCGTTCAAAAAGTAACGTCACCCCTAAATTTCCAAAAAGAAACGGCACACCTTGTATAGAATCTAAAATCATTTGTTTCATTATTTTAATGCAGTAGGTGTTACAAATTAAGATTAGGCTTTTAATTTGATTTGAAAGCTACGGGTAGTCCTGCTTGAAAAGACTAAAAACAATTCATCAATGTTAGTGACTACAATCCCATGACTGGTAATGAAAAAGCTCGGCAAACATTTCTCAAGCTACACATATTATGCAACTCCGACATGTGGGTTGTTGAGTAACAGCTTGTCCAAGTCCAAGATCCTGATATGGGGAATAGGCCCGGGTGCCGGGGCGATATATATATTATATATCTTTTTTTGTCCAGGGCTGACATGGGTTTTAGCCCTAGCTCATTGGCAATATCACATATGCAGAAACGCACATATATAAATTGAATGTATATGGTAATTCTACTTTTGATATACCACAAATAAGGTTACTTTTTCAAGTATCATACGGATTCCAAACAAAATTATACTGAAGATATCATCATCAAAAGGTTGGGGGTTTTGATAGACAACATACTTGATTTGTTTGGCAATATAATTTTCCAGCAAACAATCGACAAATCAATGGACACAAACTGTGCACAATTGCTTGCTAATTTGTTTCTTTATTCCTATGAAGCAGGTGTATGCAGAGCCTTGTTAATTTAACTGTCGCCAAATCATTCAACACATAGATACATTGTGTATATAGTTGGCGTTCTGTTCCTCAACAATCCTGAAGTTTGAGAATGTCATCTATGCCAGCGAGTTTGAAATAAAGACAAGACTGATTCTTCAAATCCTGAGTCATATTTAGACTCATGCCTAAATTGTGCCAACAAAAGGCTACATTTGTAACTTTATGACAAACCTGATGACAATTTTTCTTTTGTCAACTTTCAACTAAGCTGTAATATACCTACATATGGAGCAATTGTTTCACAATTAATACGCTATATAGTAGTTCACACTACGGGAACTTTATACAACAAAGCAAGCTGCTTAAACATTAATGTCTAGATCTACCCAGGGGCATTGCAAGCCTAGGCTAATAAAGGCCTTCGGAGTTTTATGGCCGTCATAAAAGTATTGTTGAAAAGTTTGATGTCTCTGTGTCCAGGATTGCCCTGAATATATTTGACGTTCCATAGTTTCATGTTCCTTTCACACAACTATGATTACACACGTGGCGACTGTAGCTAGCTAATCAAGAGGTGCTTACCCTATCGCAGCATCCGGTCTCACTTCACTGGTGGAAGTTCACATGTTTAATCAAATGTCAGTTTTAAAGTTTTTACTCTGCTTCTGGATATCAATTAAAACACAATTTTAAATTTCTAATAAATGATCAATAGCTGCCTATTTCCAGATTACTTGTGGAATGGTTTCAATCCTCATCTACTGCACAGTTAAAATGTTTACTAGTATTTAACATACAATGTAGCATTGTACCCAGCAGGTTGGCCTTTGTCCTGTTTTTGTTGAGTATATATGCCAATTTGTAGCATGTTACTACAACAAGCTAGCACTAAAACCCTTCAAGTTTATCTAGGTTAGTAAAAGTATTTGTAATCACCTGCAAAACTTGTGTATGATATAAAGAAACGAGATCTTGATGTCAGTAGTTGAAACAAATGTTGATATACCATTGATTTTTCACCTCTACATTGTCTCAAAAAGCATTATGACAAAATCTGTTTAACCTAGATAAAAATCTGGTTAGATTATATTCCTATAACTAAAATCAGTTGAAAGCTGTCATATATATATATATATATATATAAAGTTTTTTGAAAGAAGAATTTAGGTTCTTCACTTTCTTACCAACACTTGAATTGTTGTAAAATTTTATTTAATTTTCAATGTTGTGCATACAATACACAAAACAAATTGAAATTAATTGATGAAAAATCCCCTTATGATGCACTGCTGCATTTGATAAAACAAAACACTAACACCTCCAAAAAAATCAAAGACCAAATTGGCCTCTACCGCTCACCTGGTACATGCTATGTTGAACATGATAATAACAAGTCTATTACAGTTTTTTCAATGATTGTGAATAGATATCAAGGTTATTTATTTGTGTAAATCAAGTGGTGCTCCAAACTGTAGATATATGTGATATTTTGTGCTATTACATCGTTTAGTTGTCATTTCAAGATATTATCATATATGATCATTGTGACATTAAATGAAGGTCAAGGCCAATGCTTTGTAAAAAAAAACCTAAAAACTAGAAGCACCTCAAGTATAGATGCTAAATATGAAATTCAATGCATGTATACCTTTTGTTTCATCGAAAAGAAGTCATCTGAAGAGTTAGCATGTGCTCACATTTTTTACTCCTGTGACCCTGACAATGACAATGACCTATATAATTTGAGGGGAGCTTCATTTTACAAACCTTCATAGCAAGTTTAACTGAAATCAGAATACTGGATTCAGAGATGACCAATTAAAGTTAAAACATAAATTGATAGATGAACGCATGCATGCATACTTTGTCATGCCTTTGACCAGGTGAGCTAAAAAATAATATAATATAAAAAAGATAAACATTCTGTTTTCCTTATTAATTACTTCACAATAAAACAAAATGATTTCTGTTCAGTCCAAGTGACTTGTAGAATTATTTGAATACTTTCCTACAAACAAACAAAAAACACCAAGAGGCCCAAAAATACCAGTATTATTAACTGTTTCACATTTATTCATTTATTGTAAAGTTCTATTAACAAGATTTTTATCTATTTTGAGTTATAGCATCTTTAATGAGTGTTACATGCAAATCACAAACATTAACCTGCTAATACAGGAATGAAACATGTGTACACTTGCACCATGCAAAATGTTTATGTGGCTTTTAAGACAAGTTGTCCAAAACAAACAGTAAATTAAGATACAATTAATTCTGAATACTTTCCAAAATTAAACTGTACATGTACATTACAGTATTACTACTAGTATTGTAAAAAATTGATAGATTTACAAAGATTCAAGATTCTCTATTCACCATCACCAGTCGGTTGCTTATTAAACAAATCAACAACTTTTACATTTAAAGTTTTGCAAACATTTGGAAAAAGTCCGAGGTAATAATTTTGAAAAATACAAATAATATCATAATATGTAATATTGTAATACTGAACAACATTTCTTATATATACTGAAGAGAATAGTAATATTTCCATAATTGTGTGTTAAGACTTGAATTAACTCTATTACTGTGTAATACTATGTTAGCCATTTAAACTACAACAAAACTGTGTGATCCCCGTCACATAGACACAAAATTATAAATCTTCGAATGAAAAAGGATATATTTATAACACAATTACATAAAAACAAGATGCAACTGACCCATGGACCTACCACACTCACCTGATACTTCTGTGAAGATCCAATTATTTCAGTAGTGTTTATGTTTATTACATTTTTCTTTTGACAGACATTTAGTAAAGTATTTAAGGAAAATATATAATAGAGCAAAATTACTAAATTGTATTTGTAAATGCTGCATAATGGTGTTTTAAATATTATGTGTTGTTTACTTAACCCAAAATTTAAATATAAATATATGGTTATTCACCATCATCCAGATGTTGAAACTTGGTCAAGTTAAACCAAATATGATATTTGATGATTAATCTGTTGACATCTAAAGTTTCCAGGACTTACTGTCAAAACAGACTTGAAACATTAAGGCAATTTTCACAAACTTAATAAAACTATGTATGCAAAAACATAGTTTTCATTTCCTGAATCATAAGAAGTTATTTTAAGGATTTTACCAAATACATTAATTTGAGCTTTAAGGCTTGAAAAAAGGTCAAAGTCAATCATTTTTGCAAATTTAGTTACAGTTCACAAGCAAATGCAACAATATGTTTCAGCCCTCTGGATCATTCAGATTAAGGGAAGATGTTATTTTAGTTTTAGTCATTGTAATCCAAAACATGAAATATGTTTGTCAAACTTGGTAATCCTTCATTATCCCTCATACAATATCCATCAACCAGATTCCGCTTCTAAGAACGCAGTTAAATTCAGATCTAAACTCTAGGTAATTTATGTAATTGTCAGACAGTTTCAATACACATCCACAGGTGTGAGCTATTGGCCTCCTCCCGAGTCCTTCAATATGCATGAATTCTATCTTAATAGCGAAAACATTCTTCATGATAATATCTGAACCAGAAAAAATTTTTTTAGTACTCCTTGGTCAATTTCTTTCAAAAACATTTTCAAAAACCTTTCCGTATCAGCTTGTCCTTCGGATACGACATCCGGGAATTTAAGAAGTGATAAAACTTTCTTTGTGGTTGGATCTGAATTTTTATACAACTGTCGAACTGCAGCTGTTAATTCTTTGGACAGGGGAGCAAGTACTTGCTTCCAGGTATCAACTACAAACGTGGGTCCTGTATAAGTTCTTTCCCTGCAATTTCATAACAAACTGCTTTTATGTTTTCATTTGTTGGAAGCACTCTGCCATGATGACTATCTAGCACATCCAATAATCATCTTGCTCAACACTTTCAAAGTCTTCACAAGCTTTTTTTAATGTTACAGATTCGCTTTGTGGCAAATAATTGAAAAACACTTCTAAAGTGTTAGTCAGGGGCTTGCCATACAAGCACTCTTCTACAAATGTTGGAGCAAGATTGACAGGAAAATATCCATAATCTAACCAACCTTTCAAAAGGATCCTTGCTACAGACCTCCACTCTTCCTCTTGCATGTCATGCCTTGTAGTTGGAACTTTACACACACCCAGTGGTACAAGTTTCATAAAATTCCTGCCAAAATTCTGAAATAACATCTCGTATCATACCCACTCCATCACCAGCCTCAAATTCGCTCTCTATATGTGATCAGCTCTTTTAATGTAGATGTCACCTTTCAGTATTTCATCATCTTTAAAACTGACGATCATCTCTTTAAGGATATCCCTTCGTGTACAATAATGGTTCTGCTTTGCTGAGGCTCAAAAGAAAGATTATGAACTGAATCAAATCCTCTGTCCATTAAGGATACTGTTCTGGTTGGCACTTCCATGTATGGTAAGTTTCATCCAGGTCATTCAATTCTGGAGAGAAAGGACCAATTTGCACAGTACCAGAGGTATCTGACATAATGCTTGTGTTTTCATTACTGACAGAATTCTCAATATCCCTAGGTGATGTTTCAATTTCCACCACATTCCTATCTAGCAAAAAAGGGTCAGGAAGATCATCCAAATAGACATCAATACCACTTGACTTAGCTGCTTCCTCTAGAATATCAACACTGTTATATACACTTGTGTTTTTGCTTCTGTGGCTAAATTTATCACATGCACATTGCTCAAGTTATCTTTCAGACAATCAGCTGTCTTCTTCTTTGGTGTGGAAATTAAATACACACGAAAAATGCCAAGCTTTGACGACTCGTACAACTCACCAAGTGTTATATCTTAAGTCATTGAAACAGCATTTTGAACTCATTTTATCTTTGAACAATATTTTAATGGCTTCTTCTAGAATGTCTTTATTTGTAGAATCTTTTTTCATCTTTATTTTCCTTGTGCCTCCACCTTGTTTAGTTCTGACTTGTTTTGTTCCACTTTCATCCTTAATAATCCAACCTATGTCTACCCTTCTGTATTCTTTTTTGGCATTTTCATTTCCTATTAACTTTCTCTTTCTTGTTAAACCTTTCTGTGCATTTTTGTCCTTGTCAGAATCAGAATCAGTTTCAGAACTCTGCAACTGTTTTGACTTAATTTTTTTCCTTAGTCTATCCAATAGAGTCTGTTTTCTCTTATTGATGGGAGACTTCATGAAATTAACTATTGCCAACCTATCTCCATGACATGGAATGTATCTGGATAGTTCTTCATCAGTCATTTGTTTTATTACATCCTTGTCAATCTGTAAAGACAATTTCATTTATATGATTGTTAATGTATTCCAAAATATTCTTTTGAAAACATTTACAGCAGAAATAAATGATTACGGTAGTTGTTGAAAAGTTTCTTTTGCTTTTTTGGGAAAAAATTTAATTCACATATTTGAGAAGTATGTCAATGCAAACTAGAGTCCTTGAAAACAATAAAAGTAAACTTTCATGATGTAAACAAGGGGCTCATAGGCATTATCACTTACCAGACAACATACATCAAAATGGCAGCTATGCTACATGCTAATATAGTTTATAGTTTACAACTTTCGACCATTTTTAAAGGATCAGTTATATTGACCTTTAAACTCATGACCTTATAATATATTTATCAAAATTATCATAATATCAAAACCGACAAATTTCTTATACCCATGCTTATACAAAAACTAAAGGAATTTCCAGATATTTAGCCATGTCAATATTCTTTTGCATATGTAACCTTGACCTTTGGACACATGACCTTCATCAAATATATCAAAATGATCATGATATCAATATCTACAATATTCTAATAGACATGACTAGAAACAAAAAGTTTTTAGTTTTCCAGATAATTAACAATTTAGGTATTTGTTTGCATTTTGCGACATTGACCTTTGAACCCATGGCCTTTATCTATATATCAAAATGACAGTTATATCAACACATACAATATTGTAATATATACGCTTATACAAAAAGTTGATAGTTTCCCAAATATATTGACAAAGATAATTTTAGCAATTTTCCCTTGCCATTTCCCCATTTTGAGCCCTACAGCTATGATTTGTGCAAATCTGGAACTAGGTGTCATAAATATGCTACACATGCAATATCTAAGCTATATCTCTTATATCTTCAAAGGAGAAGGTTTTTAAATATTTTTACTATTTCCCCCTTTAGGGACCCCAAGGAGACATAACTCTTTCATTTGTGCAATCACCAGGCATGATTGCCAGTAACTAAGTTTCACCAAATTTGGCCTGGTGGTTATGGACATGATTAAAATGTGAAATGTTAACGCACGAAGACAACAGACGGCTGACGTTGAACTATCGCAACAGCTGATCTGAGCTTTCAGCTCAGGTGAGATAAAAAGTAGTACAAATTTTAGTATGAGCAAGTATTTACATGACCCATTTAAATATTTGACCAAGCTTTCATGGTAAAGATAATTCTAAACAAGTTTGATTTAAAATTTAAAACACAGTCTTCAAGTGTTGACAATTTTTTTTATGATTGGACCTTATGACCTACTTATTAACCCAACCTTGCAGATATATGAACTTTGGCTAGATTTTGTCAAGAAGATGCATGTGACCAAGTTTACTGTAGATTGGACAAAAATTGAGTTTTCTGGAGTGTGAACAAGCAAATGTTGACTCATGATGCACACCAGACAAACAGGAGTCACAATAGCTCACTTCCTTAAGTGAGCCAAATAACCATGGAATCTAGTAATAATGATAACCTGCCTTTTCTAACTTCATCTTTTCAATAACATCTTCCGATATAATCCGTCGCCGAAGAAATTTCTGCAAATCTTCCCCTATGACTGAGGACATACCTTAAAAAAGAGAAAACACAATATTTAGTTTTTTATCTAGTATTGTTAGAAAAACCTTGAACTGTCTCTTGAGAGCCAAACATCCCTCTCCCAACATCTATAAGAGTTAATGCGATATGACCTAGAGATGTCATTGAAAGGAATTTGAATATCGATATCGATGATCATTGATCAATCGCTGTCATTGATTTTTCTGAATTTGAAGCCGAAAAACGCAAAGAACTTCCGGATACTGATAGCCAAGATGATCCAAGAAGAGGTGTGATACTTGGGATGTGATATTGGAGATGGGATATAGGGGCTGCGATATTGATTTGTAGTTTGCATCAATATTGTATATGCAGACACTATGTATTTTAGTACAAATATATGATAAATCATTTTACCAATGATAGGCCGAATATGACCTTGGTTCAAGGTCTTGACACATCTTTGGACCATGCATATGAAGATTGTTCATGTAAAGTTTTATAACGGTCGTCCAAAGCAGCTTTGAGAAATGGCCCGAACACAATTTTCAAACATACTTTTCCCCAAAACCTTGACCTTCTGATATGACCTTAGTTCAAGGTCACGACACATCTTTGGACCATCACAATTATTAATATGAAGTTTTATGACAGTCATTTAAAGCAGCTCCGAGATATAACCCGGATATGATTTTTACATGGACAGACAGACATGGTGATTCCTATATACTACCCCCCTCAAACTAGTTTACGGGGGTATAACAAGTCCATCAGCTTGTTTGAGTCATTATATTTACTGAAGTATTTGGTGTTCATAAAATACTTCCGTATCTCATTAACATTACATGCAAATTTTGCAGTAAAATTCAGTCCTGAAAAAGTGTTGAGAACGTTTTTTTCTGATTTGGCCCAGTGACCTACTTATTGACTCGGCATGACCAACATTCGAAACTGACGACTGGGGTAGCTCAGTTGGTAGAGTGCTCACTCCGAAAGTGGGAGGTGATGGGTTCAAGCCCTGAACGGGTCTGACCCAAGACTTGAAAGTGGGTAGCGACTGTTCTTTTGCCAAGCACTCGGCATTACGAAATAAAGTCACGGTTCTTTCTGAGGGGAACTTAAATTAGGTCCCGTTTCGAGGTAGGCTTGGCACGATAAAGAACCATGCTGTATAATGGCATCAGCGCAACGCACATGCAAAATTTCTGCACCTTCACCTACAGCTGGCAACGTCTCGATGTAAGTGATATATTCGTGACTGTGGCGTTAAACATGACTCCGTACTCAGCTCTGAAATCCCCAATATGTAGTAATATCACCCACTCTCAAAAGCGCCGTGGCTCTACATTTTTGTGACCCAGTAGTTCAATTTTTTTGAAATTGGCAGCTATACTGAACTCAATCAGTGTCATTGCAACCAAACCAGACAAATAGTGTGTTTTTGTATGTTAAATTAACACAAGAACAAACCTGGTTGAATATAATTAAGCAAACAGAAGGCCAAGGGAAAACATTGTTCTTGTAGTCACAGAACGGGGGGGCATGATGCGGCTTATTCTTAAAGCTTATGAATTTTCAAATACAACACATATCATTCAAGCATAGACTTGATGATAGAGAAGCAGCAATACCAATCTTTCAATGTGCAAGGCTTTTTTCTGTCTTACCTTGGACTAGACCAATAAAATGTTTTTAAAGAGACTTAACTTCGAACTTGGAGCTCGTGTTTGTCTTTCACGTTTTCTACAAATAGGATGCGATATGGACCTGGCCCCGGTTGCACAGTCAAATTTAGCAAATTTTAGAAAGGTGTCATAAGCTTGATATAATCTTTAAAATGACACATTAACTTTCCTTATATCTTAACAATTAACAAAATTATAAAGGTATTTAAATGAAGGAAAATCTTACTATTAATAGTAAGTTAAAAAATGATTGTGAAACCGGTGCCTGAAAACTCACCCAAAATGTCACCATATTTTAAATCAAAAAGTGGAATGGATTTTTTTTCAAGATATTTTAATAATTTTTATATTTGAATATTCGTGACGGTATATAAACTTCACTGAGAACCAATCGTTTTTAGAAAATAATATTGTTATTGGTGAAAATCGGGTATATGAAGATCCCATTGTAACTTAACGGGCTGGCGATCGCACAGGTGACTTAATACAGGTGATGAGACCATCGTCTTACTCGATTTCTGTACATGGGGAGATCGTGGGTTCGAACCCCG
Organism: Anadara kagoshimensis; assembly: GCA_021292105.1. NCBI lineage: Eukaryota > Metazoa > Mollusca > Bivalvia > Arcoida > Arcidae > Anadara > Anadara kagoshimensis. The sequence goes on along the minus strand of CM037859.1, from coordinate 41,727,696 downwards.
ATTAGGTCTGACCCAAGACTTGAAAGTGGGTAGTGACTGTTCTTTCGCCAGGCACTCGGCATTACAAAATTAAAGTGCCGTTTCTTTCAAATGGGAACCGTTAAAATAAACGAATGTGCGTGGCACATAAAACAGATAAAGAACCCTGTTGTATAATTATGATAAAGCCATCAGCGCAACGCACAGGCAAAATTTCTGTACTTTCGCCTGTAGGTGGCGACGTCAAGATATAAGTGAAATATTCTTGACTGGGACGTTAACTGTTGTTACGTACTCAACATAATAACTCGCACGTATTCACAAACGAAGAGATTGGTATTGAAAAACTTGCAACATCACCTCCTACCCCCAACTTGAAATATTGCTGACCGGGGCGTGAAATTTAAGCACCAACCATCCGTTGATTAACTAATGTCAATTTACAGGTGACACCGGACAGGGGCGGATCCAGAGTCTTGGTGAAGAGGGGGGAAGAGAGAGAGAAGTATGCGCCGAAGGCGCGATCTGCTAGGGGGTCTGGGGGCATGCTCCTCCATAAAAATTAGCTTTTTTCAGTACAAATGGTGCAATTCTTCCATTACATATATACCATTGCAGAAACATGTCAAAAAGAGGGGAGGAAACTGTATCCTTTGTAAACTATATTTCAAGAATGTTAAACGTATTGTTTTTGAGGCAACAAAACAAAAAATAATTAAAATATCATCAGCATATTTTCTGCATAGCTGCATGCGTTTATTATAAATAGGTTCATAAACTAAATCGCATTTAATAAATAGATCCATAATATCCCGATTAAACATAGATTATGGAGAAAACCGTTATGACCAAATACTTTAAGCATGTGTTATTAGGCGCGTGTGCAAGTCTTGTAGTCAAAGCCGTCCTTTAAAGGCATCCAACATCACCCTTAATACAAATTAATCCGAATAAATAACCTCTATACATTGCCAAAACCTTTATGTTATTATAAAATACTTCGGATAGAAGTTCTCAAATTTATATAAAGATCAACACCATCTGTTGCATTTAAAGGTTGAGTCCAACCATTTTCGTCCATTAGTAAACAACATAATTCATAAACTGTGTCATCGCATGGTATGTTGGGTAAATGAATTGTTTCTTCTTTGCAAATATTATAGTCCTCTTCATTCATATGACAAATCTTATCATCTACTCCAAACATTTCAGGGGCATTATATAACAGAAAAGGCTTTCTAGCGACGACGCCAAAACCTTTCTTTTGCTGAAGGCGGTGAACATCCCATACTGACACAATCTGATCCAATTCTTTCTGAAATAAAAAGTATGGAAAAGTACAATAAAAATGTCTTAAAATAAGCGAAGATGATTTGCCGCACAAAAGACGTTGGGGCTAAAGACGGCTAATCGATCTATTACATTTTCCGATTTGAAATCACGTTCGTTTCTTAAGGAACTTTGAAATACTCCCAAACCAAATGAGCTTCACGGGAAATATATCGATTGCTTTCCTAACTTTGAACAATCGCACATATTGATACTTTTTATAGTTTTATTCCACACACTAATATTGGTTAACTTTTGAATTACTGGTATTTCATAAATATTGCCATGAATTGATGTACTTTTGATTTTTTTTATCAAATAATACATTCAAAAGTAGCACATGACTTTTGAATGTACTATTTCATAAAAATTCATAGGTAGCACATGATAATGCTATTATCCCATTTGTACTCTGCATTTTATTATCCAATGTTGCCTTTTTACATAAATGACAACTGCATCAGCAAAAAAGTTTATGCTAGTTTTAGCAAAAATGTGGGTTTTTTTCAAAATAATAATAAATGGCACTAAAAAGGTTCGAACCCCCAAAAAATTAAAACAAGTATACACGTGTTTGATAAGTATAACTACTTGAAACCACTGAGCTGTCATCCATATACATACAAAAATCACCGATACGGTTTTAAGAGATAGCTAAACGATTTCGCTTAAAATAGATGAATTGAAGGCGTGATTTGCGTATTGCACAATCAATGGTTTGATTCTTAGTTGATTGATTTCACCTAACGGATTCTTTATCATTATTTATTTACTGTGTAAAATTTTATTTAAGTTTGATTTGAAACGGATAAAGATATCCAGAACATCAAGAATACCCATGTTAATATTGTCCTCTCTCTCTCTCTCTCTGTGTTTGTATTTAAGTGTGCATGTTGGAGATAAAAAGTGATAATGCAATACCAGATGTGTGTTTATGTAAATACTGTTTTAAATATTTAAGCGACAACTTGTACTGATTTATGATTATCTATATAAACTTGCCTGTATCAGTTTCAGAAAACAAAACTGGATCAAACTCTTGTCGAGAAAATCGCCTTCAAAAGCGTACAATTCTTCTTTAATTTTTCGAAAGGTATTCATCCAAAACTGGACATTTTCTTTTCGGAGCAATCCCCAAAACCATTCTATCCACTGATTATGAGTACTGCTTCCATAAAGGAAGCTTTTGTTACCCGAAAACATGTCACTGTGGTTTCTTCTCAGGAATATTTGCATTTGTTCAACATGTCGGTTCTCGGTTCCTTTATCAGCTCTGATCATTTGGGAGCATCCATTAGTATTTTCTAAAGCGTCAATATAATATCGAGCTACCACACGTGGATCATTGTTTGTATTTCTTGCTTTAAGCCAAATAATATGTCTCGAAAAACCGTCCATACATCCATGTATGGCAATACCATATGGCTTTAACTTGTCATAACCGTCAATGTGCCACATATAGTTGGGACCCTGACTATAGTATGTTCGTCTATGCAGTCGCTTTTTCTTCCTAATTCCTATCCCACGTGAATCTAATATGCTTAAAAGACAACGGGCATCTTCCTGTGAAACGTTATACCCAGCTTTAATGCATTTCCAATACATCCACCTGTAGCCATGTAACTGACCAGAATTTTCAATATTTTCTTGGATATACATTGCTACGTCACATATATCACTTTTGTGTTTTCTTCGGAAGAGCCCAAGTCTTCTTGTTGTTCTCTTTACAGTTCGTTCACTTATGACAATCCTATGTCTTGATGCTAATACCAGGACAATCTCTGGAATTCTAAGTCCGTTCTTAAAATATTCAAATATTAGTTGGTCCCTTTCCTCCATACGGAAGCTTGTTAGTGCCAGTGTAAAAAAAGAAAACAATATATATATATATATTAATTTGTTTAAACAAGACCCTAAGTCGGTTTAACAAGATACTAAGTCGTGTAAACAAGATACTTAAGTCGTTTAAACGAGATAATACATCATGTTTTAACGTGACCATTCCATTAACCACCTTACATTCCGTATGGTATCACAGTAAAGCATGGTCAAGGAAGAAGAAAGGGCATGTAGCAACTACTAACGAAGTTCATTAGGCGTCGAAATTGTCAACGTCTACTGAAGTCTAAAAAGTGGGGCTCCAGACGAATGATCTTCTTGACATTACCAAATAAAATTATCCACGAAATTTCACTAAGTTCTGTCCCTTAGCTGAACTGGTGATTGATAGTGTAACATGACTTTAGCAACAAACAACATGCGTTTTTTATTTATCCACGATTGATTGAATTATTGAACTGGGTTTTCCCAGTCAATAGTATTTCATATATATCGAGACGTCATCAGCTATTGGTAAAGTAGCAGTTTCGACCTTTGCAGTGAGCTCAGAGCAATATGCAGGCAGGGTTCTATAACGTGACACGCCTATGATACCTGACATTGGTTTTTAAGGTCTCTTTCGAAGGATCCCGTCATCTCATTTTTCCGAGTGCTTGGGGAAAGGATATTTGCCGACGAGTGCAGACTGTTACTTTTAGCCAAAATAGTGTCACATATGTAATAACGAACCAAACATGTAGTATTTGGTCACAAATGTAGTAAATGTTGGTCACAAATGTACACTCATTACAACTTTAAAGTGCTAGCTCACCGAGTCAGTATGCCGCGGACACGCATACCTCACCCCATTATCTTTATACCGGGTGAACCCCATAGTCGATAGAAAGCCGTATCTCAAAGATTCGGTCTTACACATGAACCGAAAGGGGTTAAAACTCTCACAACCTTCCGCTCTCGATTCAGACGCTCCACCACGGAGCCACCGAGGCGGTCAATAAAGTGACAGTGATTGTATTAAAATGATAAATTTTTGTACACTAGTCATAAATACACACTCTTAAAAATAATACAAAATGTAACAAAATGTAAAGTATTAGGGAAAAAATGTAAGATCTGAATAAAAATTAAAGTATCCCCCCTTTTCCCAAATTGGAAAATGCACTCAAATTGTCCAACATTCAATTGTACGATTTATTTTTTTTTTTTTACTTTGAAAAATGGCACTAACAAGCTTTCGTACAATACACATCAGTTTTATATTCCAAAATTATATTTTTTTTATTAAATACTCAGGGTTTTAAATATTATGATATGCATTTATAAAATACTCAGGATTTTATGTTTCCTGATATGGTTGTATAAAGATCACATACATTTTGCATTGAAAGAGATCAACACGACTGCATTTACATTTTCTGCATATGCGATATACAGAATAAAGGAGACTAATCTTAATATTCAACAACCACAAAATATTGTATTCAAGTACTCATTACAAATATTTTTGGGAGGTATCATTTCTGAATAGAATATTTGTTTTGACATTTTCGTATTAGTTCCTGAAATCAACTAGGTCTATTTTTCTAAACAAATACAATGCAAATATAAATAATTTATTTAAGTCTCATAAGGGGATGACAAAAACATCGTCTTTGCAAATAGATTGCCATGTGACGAAGGTTTAGATGATTCATAATCATCGCCCACAAATTGGTCAGTTTTATATAATAAACTCCCGTTTTTATATTATATACATTCCAAAATAATTTTAAACAAAAATATCTTTCTCATGGGATAACGTTATGTCTAGATACGAGAGAGGGGAAGATGATGAGGATTTTTGGCTGGATTATTTTGGTCTTGTTCATAGCAGTAGGAACGCCAACCCGGCTTTTTCCGAGAATTGTGTTTCGGTTTTACAATTTTTTATCCTTCCGCCGTTTTGAAAATTGGGATTACTTTTTGACAAGTATCTGATGGCCGAAAAAGTCCCCCGTGTTTAAACTAACGATAAAACATTATAAAAAAAAGTTCAGCGCCGTGCACCAGTGGATTATATGCCAGAATAACCAATATTTTAGAATTTGGGTTTAAATTTGATATAAAACATTATTATTCACACAAAATATTCGATTTCTTGACGCCAACTGATGTCGCAACAGAAACCCTAGGAATTTTTTGTCAATCTTTAAAACTTGGACACTTTTTGTGTAAAGAAAATTATCACTCGATATTTTGTAAAAATACAATAAACACATCCAAAATTAAATTCAATCTAAAATCTTTCTGGTGCATCAGGTGTAAATATCTTAAAAAAGCGAAAATCTGGATGGTACATTTGGTTGTCAATGTAAACAAATATGGCTGCCCCCGCGATGATCGGTGTACGAATGTGAAGTTGGAAATGACATTGCAACGTGTTTAAATTATATTCACGCGATACCGTTTTGGAAAATCATTAAGTCACATGTTCAAATCACCAAGTTTCGCAAGTTTTCAATAAAAATCCTTAGACAAAGTAATATAATCTAAACACTGATCGGTTACCTACATGTCAAACCTTGTATGCATACGCTATCAAGAGTTGTCTCTCTTTTATTGCATTTTCGCACTCTCTCTCCCTCTGTGTGTGTGTGATTGAGAAAGAGAGAGAGAGAGAGAGAGAGAGATGTTCAATAGAGCATATTTTGAAACACCATAAGTCATAAGATTACCTTCAGAATCAATGCAACCAGTATATTCTCCAAGGAGTCATTTATCCATAATGGACATATTACCACCATACAGACTGAATCTTTAAATAACTTACATATGTAAACTGAATGTTCACATTAATATTATAATAAATAACCACTATCCTAATTCAGAGTAAATAACAAATGAGTTTTAAAATAAATTTTGCAAAACAGTATAACCTGCTATAAAGACCACCTGTCTATAGCAACCAGTATGAAGTATCCCCAATGGAATTTACTATATAATGACCTTACATATATATATTCCACCTGTCTAATGTGAATAAAGACCACCTTTTACAGTCCCAAATGACTACTCAACTTGTGGATAAAGTCCACTTTTTCAATAAACTTTATTTTAATTTTTATTTATAATTTTAGCAAAAAAATTAACCAAGTACATTGTAATTCATATATTCTTAATGCATTAATGTTCACATTAATATTATAAAAATAACCACTATCCTAATTCAGAGTAAATAACAAATGAGTTTTAAAATAAATTTTGCAAAACAGTATAACCTGCTATAAAGACCACCTGTCTATAGCAACCAGTATGAAGTATCCCCAATGGAATTTACTATATAATGACCTTACATATATATATTCCACCTGTCTAATGTGAATAAAGACCACCTTTTACAGTCCCAAATGACTACTCAACTTGTGGATAAAGTCCACTTTTTCAATAAACTTTATTTTAATTTTTATTTATAATTTTAGCAAAAAAATTAACCAAGTACATTGTAATTCATATATTCTTAATGTATGGAACGCCAGGACTGTCTTAAGGCCGCCAATTAAAATGGTATACAGATGATTTACTGTAATGTGTAGTCTGTTATATACAATATGTGGTGATTTCACCATGATACATTGTTCAAAACTCATTGTTTAATGAGAAATTGCTATTATATGTTGTTCGGAAGCAACAATATGTAGGTCCGTACGTGTAATATTTAGTTGATAATGTATGACAAATTGTTCAAAATCCATGCTAATTTGTCAAAAATATATAATGTGTAGTTAAAACCTTTCAACATGTAGATAGAAACTGTAATAAGTAGATCAAGACTAGTAAATTGAAGATAAAAACAATATCATGTAGATGAAAACAGTAATACGTACTTAAAAGTTAATCATATGTAGTTGTAAACTAATTATATGTAGTTGAAATGTAAATATATAGGTGAAAATTCATTATATTGAGTTGAAATGTTATAATATATAGGTGAAAATTCATTATATTGAGTTGAAAAGTTATAATATATAGGTGAAAATTTATTTTATTGAGTTGAAATGTCATTATATATAGGTAAAAATTCATTATATTGAGTTGAAATGTTATAATATATAGGTGAAAATTCATTATATTGAGTTGAAAACTTATAATATATAGGTTAAAATTTAATTTATAGAGTTGAATAGTTATAGTATGTAGATAAAACTCATTATATATAGTTCAAAAGTTAGAACATGTAGATGTCAACTTATTATATTTCGTTGAAAAGTTCAAATATGTAGATACAAACGCATTATATGTAGTAGAAAAGTTATTACACTTGGGAGGAAACTCATAATATGTAGGTGAAAATATATGTCGTGGTGTTCATTCGGAAGTACTTTGGCGTCTTTGCTAGTTACAAATTCGGAAGTCCTCTGTTGAAAATGGCGGGATTCGATCCAATAATACAGAAATGTTTATCGGAGATTGGCATGCCAAGTCTCGCAGTAAGATTTAAAAATGAGAGAGTGGACGCCCCATTAGTTGAATCATTAACCGACAATGATTTAATTAGATTAGGTATCGAGACGATCGGACACCGGCATCGTTTTAGGCAGTCGATCAAAATTGAAACACAACTTCAAAGTGAAACTGAAAGTAGAGATGTTCACAATACGTCTGACGATTTAGGTCTATCTACTAGGAGTAATACTTTAGCACAAGAAATATCATTAGAAAGGTCTCGTTTATTCGCAGGAACAAGTTCTAGTAGGAAAAGAAATAATAGATTGAAGTCTACAGGGCATGATACTTCGAAAAGATCGAGATCGGGTTTTACGTTACAGTTTTTTTGTTTGGCGTACAAAAATCAAAAAGTTGTTCCTACTTCTACAGAAAAAGAAGTTTTAAATAATGCAGGGCTTGGGAAGAAACGAATAAGACTACAGAAACATTACAGTCAAAAGGAAGTTTTTGAGCAACTGATGTCAAGTGAAGTAACAGAGACTGGCGAATGTATTGGGTTTCCACAGTTGACTGATGCAGGTGGGTTTGAATTGTTGAGAAGTACACAGAACTGTAAGGAATTAAAACTTATTGATTGTTCCTGGTCAGCAAAAGACCTGCAAAAAAATACAAATCCTCAGGCCACCATATATATTCGTCCACTGCAAAGTAATTTGTCAACAAAACCAATAGAATCTGCTGCTGAACCAGATATACAATGTCATTACAAGACACTTTGTAATCGCTGCAAGTTGGAATTTTCTGTACAGGATCTGCGAAATCATTTGAAAGTTTGTGAAGTAATTGATCAAGACATATCTAGTGGCAATGAAACTGTAATTTATATTGTGAATGCTGAAGGAATTAATGAAAATTCTGGTGACAATATTGATATACAACAGTTTGTTCAGGATTCCAATGAAAACTCATCTGAAAAATTGGAGACAGAGTTAACAGTAGACTCTGTCACAGACCATCAAAATGGTACAAATTTATCTCCTGAAATATCTAGTTCAGCACCAGTATTCTCTTCTAATATTGGTGTAAATGAAACTGTTTCGAGTGTCATTGACTATTGTGTATCACAATATTTCCAATCCGGTGGAAATTTTGAGAAAACTACAATTGGAAATTGTAACAGGACGTGCATTGGAAATAGAGAATGTTTCTGAATTTGAAGGAGAGACAAATTTTATTTTGGTGGACAGAAGCAACATCCTTAATACAGCTTTTGATGAAATTGGTGCTATAACAGACTTGAGAAAAACATTGGAGGTTCAGTTTTATAATGAGGTAACAAAAGTTTTATTTTTTTATTATTATATTCCTGGATAATATGTAGGTTTATTGTTTCAACTTTCTTTAGTTGGATAATAAAAAATAACAATAATTCATTTGAAAATAAAATTGCTTTAGAAGCTTGGTAGGTCATGGGTTTGAGCCCTGATAATGTCAAACCTAAGTTTGTTACTTTTTAGATCTATACTGCTTCTTTTCTCAGGTTGTCTGAGGCTTGACCTGTAGGGTATATATCAATGACACTGTGCCCAGTGTTGTATAATGTGGCTGACTAGGATATTAATGTCTTAAATTTCTTCGATATTACATTATACTATTTCAGTTGGCTAGTACTGTGCATTCAGAAGCTTCAGATTGGTCTTGATTCTTTAGGTCTTTATACTGTAAGTATTCATTATTTTACTCATACCACTGAACTCTGGCCGTTTCTGACCAAGACTTGAAAATTGGTAGTGTCTCAGACCTTATAAACTGATGCATGTATGATATGTTAAAGAACCCATAATTGTACAATGCCCTGAGTGCACTGCAAGGGGGTTAAAATTTCTGCCACTACACCTAAATCTGGTGATCCTGTTTAAATGGAATTTTGATAATTCAAAATGAAAAGTAGGTAGCAAAAAGCCAGCTGGGGAAAATAATCAGCATGCTAAGATCTATTGGATCAAGTTTTGTAATGATTGAAAAACCTACAAAGAAGTTACAATGTATTGCCCCTGAAAGGTCTAATTGCAGTAATTTATTTATTTTTTTCAGTTTTTGCCTATTATCTTTAGAGATAAATAAATAGAATGATTGTAAAAATGATCAGCATGACAAAAAGTTTTATAAATATCATACTATCTATAGTTATTTTATAAAAATAATCAGGATGTTAAGATCTGTCTAATTGCTCAGTATATGACACTGGATTCACTGCTACTTAATTATCATATTATGCATCTTTTAAATATCACCCAGAAAACAGTGTTGTTATTGTTATTACAGCCAAGTGAGTGATTTAGGAGCCTCTTGTTTATCTCACCTGGTTTAAAGGCCACATCAGAGTGTGTGTGGTGTGTGTGTGTGTGTGTGTGTGTGTGTGTGTGATTTTTGATATCCACTCTGTATTAAAAATCTTCTCATAAATCACTATGCATAAAGACTTGAAATCTGTTTAGAATTTTAGATTTTTATAATTTTGGAAAATCAATCAAAAACTGTATTAAAATTTTGTCTGAGGGTGGAAGATCCTACATAAAATTCAGAATGGTCATTTAACACTGTTCTTTAACTTACAACATGGCTGTGAACCTTTTTGCAGTTGGACATATCCATAGACTTTGCTAAAGGTTAGAATGATTGTTTCTTAAATAAATTTAAAAATGGTTTTAAATCTTTTTACTTTAACCGTTATGCTCAGAGACTAGAATCTGCTACATTAAATCTGCTTATTTGCATTGATTTAGCTTATAAGGTCAAAGGACACTTAAACAGTTGTTAATGTTCTACCTGTGTGTATGTGTGCATATGCAATTTTTACTTAAAATCTACTCCTCATAAACTGAAAGCAAAAATTGATTGAAAGCATACAGGTGTTAATGTTTTAATTGCATTTCTATGTTATTTTCAGGTAAGTTATAATTTTATTTTCAGGTAGGCAAGAAGCTTCCAAGTTTTGTCTACATCTTTCAGAACAATACTGTATCAATGACATACAGAATGCTAACTTCACTTTTACATCCTCAGTTCTCAGAAGATGGGAGTAATAATAATACCTGGGAAAAGGCAGTATATGCTGCATTTCTGCGATATATGAGAGAAGTAGCAAGTAAGATAAATTATACCTCCTGTAAACAAAGTTTAGGGGGGTATATAGGAATCACCCTGTCTGTCTGTCTGTTTGTTTGTCAGTTCATCTGTCTGCTCCATATCTTCCATGTCTATGGATGCATTTTTATCAAACTTGGCACAAATGTAAGCCAACATGAGACGATGTGTCGCATACCAAATTTATTTGCATAGGTCAAAGGTCAAGGTCAGGAGGTCAAATCTTGGCCTTTATCTGGCAAAACCTATGGTGGGGGGGTATAAGTCAGCTTCACTGACAATTCTAGTTTTAATTACATTCACAACATGTATACATCAGGTAATTATAAAAGTATAAATACATGGATTTATGATGATAATAAGTACTTTAGGGTATGATCCATCTGACTCCTTCATTTTATGTAATTATATGAGATATGGAATATTTATGGGACATTTTTTTATTTAAATGACTTCAATATTAGTGGAATATTGTATAACATTGCAATCTAGAATTCGTGATGTTATAACAATTTTGTGTAAAAGATGTTAAATTTGTTTAGATATAACTCACAAAGAGAATTGCTGGAGACAAATTTACTTTTAATATGTCTATTAGGATGGTGATGATGCAGAACAGTTCCAAGTGTTGATGATGATCTCTAATAGCTGTTCAGTGTTTAAGCTCACCTGAACACTTTGTGCTCAAATAGGCTATTGGGATCAGTCTTTTTATTTATTTATTTATTTTTTTTTTTTTTTTTTTTTTTTTTTTTTTGTCGTGCAGTGATCAATGTTTGCTCATTAACACTCCAGAGGCCACAACTTTTATCCAATCTACATCAAAGCTGCTCAGGATGATACTCTTGACAAAACTAAGGTCAAGTTGGTATATGGGTCATGTGGGGTCAATAATTAGGTAACTAAGTCAAATAGTAAAACCTCATGAACACTCTTGAGGTCACATTTTTAGTCCAAATTTCATCAAACTTGATCAGGGTGATCCTCTTGACAAAAACTAGGTAAAGATAGTGTTTCAGTTGTGTTGGGTAAATATATAGGTCACTGGGTCAAACCATTGAAATACCTTCTTGGCATTATAAAAGTCAATTTTAGTTCAATCTTCTAAATTCCTCAAAATGAACCTCTTGACAAAAGCAAGATCAAGTACCTTTATGGGTTATATTGGGCCAATATTTGAGTCATAAGCTTAATGTCAAATCATAGAAAAACATTGCTAAATACAGAATTTATATATTGGTCATGTTCTGTCAGTATATAGATCACTAGCTTAAATCATGGAAAACCCTTAATCACACCATGGAGGTCATTTATCTAACCCAATCTTCTTCAAACTTGCCTAGAATGATCTTCTTGACAAAACCTAGATCATGTTCTTAAATAGATCACATTTGGTTAAAAAATAGGTCATAAGGACAAATGATACAAACAATTTGTAAACATTCTATAAGTGAAATGTAATGGGTAAAATTTTATCAAACTTGCACAAAATTATCTTGTTTGTATAAGCTATGCCATTAGTAAAACTATGGAAGACCATCTATTGATTTCATTATTTCAAAATTGAGCTAAAATTATTCATTTTAGAGGCCAAGGCCACATGGTCTTCCTGTTCTAGTTTTTATTTTTACAACAATTTAATATACTATGCATGCACTTTTGGTTTGATTTTTTAAACACAAAATTTATAATATATGAATTTATTTTTGTACTTAACAGTACATTGCCCAGTTTATCATTTATTATTAGCTCACCTAAGCCAAAGGCCCAGATTGGCTATTGCGATCACTCGCTGTCGGTCTTCTGTCATGCGTAAACTTTACATTTAAATCTTGTACTCCAAAACTTCTTAGTCTTCAAATCCAGGGTCTCTCACCGCTGTGAGTTCGAGTCCCGCTCGGGCCACATGTGGGAAAGTGAATTTTCCTTGCCATTGGCCTTTACTGGTTCACCTGGTATCAGTATAATGTTACTGGGGGAGTGGTACGCTTGTCTGCGGCGTACTGACTCTGTGAGCTAGCATGTTAAAGTCGCCCTGAGTGCGCTCTAGTACAAAGCAGACCAAACTACACACACTCGCACTTCACATGCATACACAAAATTGTTCAAAGATTAATCCTTAGAGATTAATAAAATTGTTCTTGTCGCGAATAGCTGAAAAATTTCTGATGCGACGTTAAGCACCATTCAACTTGGTTGTATAAAGTTAACTAATTCTTTATTTTATAGATATATAAAAAAAGTGAAAAAAATCCGATTGATCGGATTTTCAACCGGCGATTTCAATTGCCAATCGGCGTTTTTTAGCTGATTTTGGTGATTTGTTAGTCCCTGTTCAACCAACCAACCAACCAAAACTTCTGGACCAAATTTGATGATATTGTGCAGTAGTGATGTCTAGGTGTAGGGCCTTCAGATTTTGATGGAACATATTATGTTATGGCGCTGTCTGTCTGGGCAGGCAGGACTCTGGGAAGCTGTCTGTTAACAATTTGGTTCCTGTGCATTTGTGCGATCGATCTCAAACTTGGTCAACTTATTCCTTGTGACAAGACAATACATGGGATTGCAAATCAGATCACTAGGTCAAAGGTCAAGGTCAAAGTTACTGTAGATAGAAATTCAGTTTTTGTGCATTTAAAGACACACTTTTTGTCTGATTGATCTCAAACTTCTGCTACTTATTCCTTGTGATAAGACAACACATGGGATTACAAGTTCGTGTTGAAGTCAAAAGTCCATATGCGAAGCCAGGCGAGAGATAATTCCGCAAAATCTGTGTTTGAAACTTAGCAGATATATGACTTGTCCTTGGAGGATTTCCTTACTTATACTTCTTGCTCACATTATAGATAGTGTTGGTTGTATATTGCCCCGCTTGGTGGTACTCCTGCTACAAATGAAGTTTGGTCTTGCAAAGGGGAAATGGCGAAAATCTTTTAACATTTTGTTGTTAAAAAGTGTAAGTTCTAGGACTTAGATATACTATTTCTAGCATCCTTATGGCATGTAGTTTTTGATACACTTATCTTGACTGTGGGACCCCAAATGGATAAACTGTAGTGAATTATTTAAAAATCCAATTAATGTACAATTACCGGTATAAGCTAGACATTAGGTATTTTAGTTGTAGCATCCTTAAGACAACTTATACAAATGTAGATTGTAGGGCCCAAAATGAGGAAATTGTAGAGGAGACCTATAAATTAATGAGAAAGAGAAAAACCTTTTTTGTTTGTATTGAAACTTGACAAGGATGATCCTTGGCCAAAACCATTATTAATATGCAAAATTAGTTGGCCTTGACCTACACTCAAGGACACAATGACCTTAAATAGTATAACTCAACATCTTTTTATGAACCAATAGGCCTAGAGGTTTGAAACTTCATATATACCATCAGGAAATTAAGCTGTACAAACTGTTTGACTTTTACCTACATTCAAGGTCACATTAATAAAATCTGAAACATTCTTAATCATGAGGTACACTACTGAATGTTCTCGGGTGACTGTTTAGGCCCATTTTGGCCTCTTGTTTGGATATTTGGTGTTTTGTGATATTGTGATGATTCAAACTTCATTTTAAAATCCAAAGTAGTAATAAACCTTTCTTGCTATCTCACATTGAGAACAGATGAGATACAAAAATGTACTATATTTGATTTCTATTTTTAGGTGGACGCAGAGATAATCTTACACTTGAGAAGATTTTGTATTTTGTAACTGGTACAGATGAGGAACCTATACTTGGATTCAAACTTCATCCTGCAATCAGTTTCCATGAAGTAGACTCTTCATTCTTACCAACTGCTAATACCTGCATTAATTGTTTAAGATTACCTCGTCCTACTAATCTTGTCAACCTTCCACAGGATTCTGTTCTTTTCAATGTTTATGACTATGCATTTTGTAACACTTACTATGGTTTACAATGAGTGTTTTCAAATATAAACAGCTTGATGTTTGGAAAACATAAGTATTGTTTGATACGTTTACAATATTTTTAGCTCACCTGAGCCAAAGGCTCAGATGAGCTATTGCAATCTATCTTCGTTGTGCATCGTCCGTCATGTGTAAACTTTTCATATTTTAATCAACTCCTCTAAAACTACTGGTCCAAATTTCATGAAACTTGGTAAGAAGCATGTATGGGCTGGTGCAATTCAGAATTGTTCATTGCATTACCATGACTACCAAAACTAGGTCACAATGATCTTAAGGTACCAAAACCTTAAAAAATCTTCTCAGAAACCAATGATTGGAGAAAAAATCTGATGTGATATTTGGCTTCTCTGGAGTCTAAAGTCTATAAATTGTTCATTTCATGAAATTCAGACGAATAATTGGTTACACGTTTTTGCGTTCAATATCGAAAATTTTGTAAAATAGCTTCAAAAAGGTATAATTTAACTACTTGAACAGATAATGATATGGGGTTTCTCTTTTTGACATTTTCTTGAATTGACCTACAAAATGGGGTCAAGGTCAAAAGTCAATGTCGTGACCTATTGTTTGACCTTTGTGTTTTTACTACTTTTTTTAGCTATTTTTGATCATATTTCAATTCAGATTTTATTTTTATAGGCATGTACATTGAAACATTATAGGTATTCATGCAACACTCATTTTGATATGTAGCTGAAGGTCATGGGTTCAGAGGTCAAGGTCACAGATGCAAAAGAATGCCTAAATGGTTAATTATCTGGAAAACTATAAATGTTTTTATAGGAATGTATATTGGAATATTATAGGTATTGATATAATGGTCATTTTCAGATATAGATGGAGGTCATAGATTTAAAGGTCGAGGTCATAGATGCAAAAGAATGCCTAAATGGTTAATTGTCCAGAATATTACCATTGTACTTTGGTACTAATTTACCTATTTATAGATATACTGTTGTTACACCTTAAGTATTTCAGATAGAGCATTCGTAGGATAAGTAATATTTAATTTGCAACTGTCTTGGCAGCGGGGCACAAATTGGGGAAAATGTGACACAATTTATTTTGATTTTAATTGAACTTCCACAACAAATATGGGACATACTCTTAGGTGAGTGTTAACACCCATTGGCCTCTTGTTTTTTTGTCAAATTATCAAGAAATGATTTTAATTTTAAGAAGTAAATTCTACTCACAAATAGTTTTTGTGGTGTTGTGTATCTGGTTATAAGGTTGATGTACAATCATTAGAAATTGTCTTTGTTCGATTATCTTGATCTTTTTTCTTTTTAAAGCTTAAAATTAAGTGAATTTCATGACCATTTTTAAATATCATCTTATGATGAAACTGCACACACATGTATATATAGCTCTGTCTGCCTGTGTACATGTCTTGAAAACATGAAACTTACCCAAGAAGCATTATCAGAACATTAGAATTTCCTCTTGTAAAAAAGAAGTGAAGTTAATTGAAGACTTTTTTTCTTTCTTTAAAATGTTGCACATTTGCTAGTTGAGCAGTTTCAATTGAATGAAATACATTATCACCTCTGGCAATCATTGATTGAAGTCAAGTAAAACAAAAGTGTTTTAAACTAACTACAAGGAATAATTGTTAGAACTACAGGATTGGCAATTGGGATATCATATTCAAACAGTTTTAGTTGGTATAAAGTCAAGTTAATTTTAATCTGTCGGGCTATTTGAAATGCATGTGCAATTGGTGTAAATCATTTTCTGTTGATTTAACTTGAACTGGCTTCAAAAACTAATCATCAAAGTTCATGTGAATAAAAATTACCTGAAATTCACTTGATGAAGTATTGACCTAAAATTCATTTATGTTTTATGTAGATTTTAAACTGAAATCCCCCCCCCAAATAAAATTCAGCTGCATATATCAATATATGTAACATTGTCATCAATTTTTGTACTCTTCACTTAATTAAGTCTGCAGTAATTCATTTTTGCTATTTTTGCTTTGTATTGAATAAGTTTTGAATCGAATTGCTCTACAGTTAGTATTGCAGTTTAATTTTTTATGTCATTAATTTATGAATTTGTTGTTGATAAAATAAAAAAATTACTGTCGTTTGAAAAACATGGTTGATGTTTTCATATTAAAAAGATTTAACAACGAAAAGCTTGCATACTATTGATATTGATCTTATTTGATTTTCATTGGTAAAAGAAATTGAAGAAATGACAACTAAAACTGGCAGACTTTGATACAACTAGATGACAGAATTTAGCAAAAACAATTCAAAATATACACTAAAGGTAAAAATGTAAAATCATCACTATATAGCACATTGATAGGACAAACAAGTCACCAGGTCTTGTAATCTGCTTATAATTTAATTAATCTTGAATACAGAGTTAATATTGCTTTACCAGTTTCTTGTAAGTACACTTGCACAAAGGCAGTGTGAGCTAGGTCTTGTGTTAGGTGTGTCTATGCTGCAGTTGTATTATACATTGATTGTAACAATGTTTTACTTCGGACAGTATCAAAGCTTGCTAATTATAAGATTTTTGTGTAAAAAAAATGAATAGAATAAGACCATCTGTAGTCAAGGGAAGTGATACAGGTGCCACTTATGCAGTATTGGAGTAGCACTGTTTAGTTGCTCTTTTTCAATGTTTCAAATAAAAGAATGTTTGAAGCTATGAAATAGTGCAAGGTGTGTGTATATCTGATAGATTCAGAGAAACTTCACAGAGAATCAACATTAGGAAACAGCAGTTGAAGAGACTAATCAGTCCTCAAAAAGTAGATAATTGTGACCTGCAGGGATCAAAATAAAAATAAATCTGAAAGCATACATCCATTGTATGACAATCCCTTCGTTATATCAGGATGTGTTGTAACATGAGTGGAAGGAGTTTTTTTGTCAGTACACTTAACAAGCTTATCATTTTTCATAGACCTAGTTACAATGACATTTTTTTATTTATTTGATGCTGAATGTTATTAAGAGCGACTTTGACTCATAGTTGTGTTGAACAAAACTGGAAAATTGCTTAAAAATCCTATAAATTGTTAGGCCAATGGAGATAAAACTGCATATAGAAGCGGATGGTACTAAGTTACTAGTATATAAAGTTTATACTTGACATAGCTTTCCTTTACTTAATAGTCTTTGCTTTTATAACAGCTTTGTCACAAGTTTAGAACGGTTTCAATATAAACTATCTTTATTTAGAACAAACTTCAATAAGAATATATACAGGCGATATTCAAGACTAGTGTAACTGGGATCATTAACGGCTATGTTTATAGTATAAACCTGGCTTCAGGACATACTGGAAAGCTTTTAGTGCACACTGGCTTTCCAAGGACAGATTCTAGTATAATCTAGGATCCAGTTTCATAAAGTCTAATTGACAGTAATTAATAATTATAATTAATCGCTTTATAACGCAGTTCACTATAAATAAACCTTAATTGATCTTTATAAATCTTTGTTCTTGTTTACTAAGTCTTTGTGCTGGCGTAACTTAGTCATGTCTAAAATGCGATGCATCATAAGCAGCATACGAAGGATGAACATGGAAATAACATAATCTTATTGGAGACTTTTAAGTAAAAGCTAAAGTTACATAGAATACACCTCGGTAAATAACCTTGGTTTAGGTATATGACAGGTATTTGTAAACAGATTAAGTTACGACAAGCTTCAATAAAAGGCAGGTTTGCAATATGAGCTTTACTTTTTAGAGGCTTCAGCATAAACCTGACATAGGAGTGTAAACAGATTTGTGATTAGATATAAGGATGCTTTCTTTTCAGTACTATTGACATGCTTACCCTCTAAAACAATGCTTTACATCGTTCAGACTAACAACTAGATCAAACTATCTTGAAATATAAATTTACTTCTTCATACTGATGGCGATGGTAACATACCATCGTCAAAGTAGATAAGTTGGCCTATCTCACAAATTGAAATTGTTTAACCCGGATTGCAACTCTTTCTTGTATAGTTGTAATTTTTTTTAAAATACCCAAGAAATTTGAGACAATTAGGATCTGATAATTTTTACATTAACAATAAAATAGTTCTAAAACATATTTAGTGGTGAATTTTAGATTTGCACTCTTACTGCATTATGTGTCAGCAGCTGTATCAGCAGCTTGGTGTCGCTGAATGATATCAAGGGCTTTAGAATAAATATCTATTCCAAAACTCGATGAGATCATTGATGATATTTCGCTATCAAGGTTCTGCTTACACGCTTCACTAACAACATTGGCTATGTCAAAGTTAATAATGGGTCTTGGATTTTCCTCACCAGTTTCTGTATAATCTACAATACCCTCTGTGCCATACCACTGGGTATCTACTATGTCATCAATTCCTATTGGGTTTTGAAACTGTCCAGATATCCAGAGTGAACGAGGGGACGTTCTAACTGTTCTTATCCTGTGACCAGCCCATGCCTCTTGCCATATTTTCAGCTTCTGGTTTATTCTTGGAATAAATGTATAATGAAGCGCTGCAATATGAAAATCGTTTAAGGGATCAAGTATGCTCTCCTCTTCCATGTGATAAAATAAATTATAGTAAAAACACAACACGCCTGTATAAACATCTTTCCATAACCGTTCAATCCTTTGGTTATGTACACTTCTTCCAGTTATCATACTCCCCCTACCTGTACCTCTTTGTTGTATCATATGATCTGCAATTGCTGTATTTTCTAATCCTTTATCCGACCTCACTCGTCGCGGAAGACCAAACTTTCTTACGCCATCGAGAAAGCATCGGAGCAATGTTTCAGCTTTATTATTTTCAAGGCACTCGAGGAATGTAACCATGCGACTGAAACCATCAATACCACCAGCAATAATTATATGCCACCGTATCAATTTATGATTGGTGTCTATATGCCATAGATGGTTAGGTCCTTTGACATCGTAAACTCTTCGTTTCAGACAGCCTCGTTTCCTTTCTTCGATACCCTTTTCATCCAGACGATGCATGCTTTCTCTAAGCCTACATCTTTGTACACTAATCCCTTTTTGTTTGAGCATTTGTCCCAACAGATTTTCTCCACAAAATGGAAAGTTTTTTATTATTTCTGCAACATTAAGGTCTAGTTCGTGGTCATTTATTGCATTAAAATCGATTTTGGATAGAGCAAATTTTTGCATTCTTCTATAAACTGTTTTCTCTGAAACAGACAGGAGATTTGATATATCCCTAACTGTGAAACCGTCTTCAATAAGATGTTTCAAAATACTTGAAGGTATTAGGAATTCTGCGGGGCCACATCCATTATGAACCTTTTGAGGTTTTCTGGGGCCATATTTTACACATTCATTTCTAAGTTTCACCATACTTGCTCTATTTGTTATTCCAATTTGTCGCATTTCCTGAGCTGACAAAAGACATACTATATCTGGAGTTATATTTTCTTTTATGAAACTTTCTGTAAAGTGTTCCATATTGAGGTTCTTTAGAATATTAACCATCATTTTGTTGTTTTCATTTCTGACTCCAGTGCAACTCACGAAAGACAAAAACGGTCTCTGAACTTGCATACTACGAAATGTCATCACACAAGTTTAAGCGGGAACAAATTAAAATGGCCGTCAAAAACTATTTAATATTTTTGTTATTTGTGATCAAATTATTTCAAGTGAATTTCAACAATATATTGTACTTTTTTAACTTCATATTGATCTCCATCTACGTGTAATAAGTTTTCAACTCTATATAATAAATTTTCACCTACATATTATAAGTTTTCAACTCTATATAATAAATTTTCACCTACATATTATAAGTTTTCAACTCTATATAATAAATTTTCACCTACATATTATAAGTTTTCAACTCTATATAATAAATTTTCACCTATATATTATAACATTTCAACTCAATATAATGAATTTTCACCTATATATAATGACATTTCAACTCTATATAATGAATTTTCGCCTATATATTATAACATTTCAACTACATATAATTAGTTTACAACTACATATGATTAACTTTTAAGTACGTATTACTGTTTTCATCTACATGATATTGTTTTTATCTTCAATTTACTAGTCTTGATCTACTTATTACAGTTTCTATCTACATGTTGAAAGGTTTTAACTACACATTATATATTTTTGACAAATTAGTATGGATTTTGAACAATTTGTCATACATTATCAACTAAATATTACACGTACGGACTTACATATTGTTGCTTCCGAACAACATATAATAGCAATTTCTCTTAAACAATGAGTTTTGAACAATGTATCATGGTGAAATCACCACATATTGTATATAACAGACTACACATTACAGTAAATCATCTGTATACCATTTTAATTGGCGGCCTTAAGACAGTCCTGGCGTTCCATATTAATGCATTAAGATTAGAAATATATAATATATAGATTTTTGTTGCAAAATGTATATAATAAGTAAAAAAAATTGAGGAATAAAGTGAAGTCCTTATTCTCATGTCAATGACTGAAGTCATTAGATCAGAAGGGTTATTATAATAATAACTATATTAGCATAAAGCAAATTACATGCTTGTAGCCTATTTAGAATATTGGATTATTAGTAACTAGTCTTTGTTATTTAGTGGTAGTATGTTTACTATACCTTTTGTTTTAATTAGTGACACCCTGCTTCTTAAGAAACAAGGACATTAGTCAAGATCAACTCTAACCATGTAATCAGATGTAGTCCATTAAGATTATAATGCACTTTTCAATTTTTTTCTATAATTAATTCTAAATAATTATTTTTTAAAAATAATTATAAAATAATTTTAACAAAATTTATAGAAAGGTATTTTAGAGGTATTATTTTCACTCATTTGTATACCAGTATCAACAATACATGTTTAAGGTGACCCTCTATATAAAGTCTAGCACTTTTGCTCAGTCCCCTGGGTGATTTTATACAAAGGTTATACTGTATACCAGATATCAGGTTTGATGGATGACATGATGTTGTTTTTGCTTGTCATAACCAAAATCAAGTATTAACATATTTAAAATGTGCAGGCAGAAATGGGCATAAACTGACTTAGCTATAGAAAAATTGAAACAAGTACATCTGTTGTCTTATTGCATTGGCTGCCCATGTGTGTATATTGGGTGTGTGACCATTTATTCAGTAAAAATATATTATATACACACATTGCACATGTATGGAGCTGTTTCAAAAGTCAACACCAGTGTCACCACCCCTTTGCAAAATTTTCAAAAACAATACCTGAGGAGAAAAAGAAGATTGTTTTACCTTGAACTTTTTTGGTGTTTTTATGGTTTATCTATTCAATTTGGAAGTTTAATTATTTTTATGATATGTGGTAAGCATATGATGTCTCTCCCTTTCAGTCTTGAAGCAATGATAGAGTATGCAGTCTATGCCATTTGAACATATGGGTTTTGAAAACTGGCTATATATCCATAAGTAGCATTTTAGTAAACAGATTTAATTTATTATTGGTTGCATTTTAAATTTGAGATTTAACTAGCCAGTCATATACTGTTTCAGTTTTGGGTTTAGAAATTATTTTCCTCATTTGTTAGTTTGAATACCATATGCAAATGCACATTCTACTTTTATTTGCAAACTTAAAACAAAGGGAATTGGGCATTGTGAAATGTGACAAGTTGAATAGGTGTTTGTTGACTTCTTAGTTTATTAGGAGTGCAATTACTAACCTTCTAATCTTACATGGTTTTTGGGAATTTTATAATCAGTGGTTTTTAACTGTCAATTTAAGTGACATTGCCTCTTGCTTTTCACTTTTTAGTGGTTTTTATGGTTTGTTGCTGGTTGATTGAACTTGAATGTTGCAAGTGCAAGCTTTTCAGCTGCATATGTGAAAGCTCAAGTAAACATGTATTTAAATCAACTTGCATGACTCAAATGGCTATGTTCCTTGAAGTTTTAGCCAATATCTCAGTATTGTATGTGAGTGCTGTAACTGTCTTCAAAAATCACAGGATTTTCTCCTGGAACTGAGATTTAATAATTTAGCTAGAAGGAAATCTTTATTAGGCCATGAAAGGCACATTATTTCAGTCTATCTGAAATATAAACACTAGACTACTCCAAAATTAACAAATAATATTAAATATTCATGCTAAATTATTTAACAAATTTATAATTTCTTGTTATTGAAACATAAATAGTTTATTGACAAATCAGAATTTAAATTTTAATCAAATTGACTAAATCAGGGACAGTATAAATTTTCCAGACATTTAAATTTTGGAATATAATATATATCTTCACTTTTAAGTGCTGGTTTACTTGACAAAAGCTTATCCAGCATTAATAGTTTAAGCAAACCTTAATGGTTATATTAAAGTCTTTGTTAAATCATATTATTGCATTTACCTGCAGGAAATTTAACATGGGTTGGGGTCAATCAAGAGTGAAAAAGTGACAGTGGCCAAGCTACTGTTAGGCTAGTGTTTGTACAGGGTATGTTTTCAAAGTAAAATGCACTCTCTTTCTTTGTCAGCTTAATATGGAAGAATAATTCAGTCTCAACTTTACTGATTCAGTGATCAGGTTGTTAATATCAGCTTGTAATGACTGAAATTTGCCACAGCTGAGAAGTGAAGGGCCTTCTGAAAGCCTCTGGGGCCCAAATCGCATATCCTAAATAAACGGATTTATCTATTGCCATTAATTCCACAATTCAACTAACACTTGTAATACACCGTACGTGGTCAATCAACATAGATTTTGCGCATGTGGTTGTCGTATGGATGTTTAGTTTGTGAAATGAACGGTCGAAGCGGCATATTGTCGAGTTTTAACATGGAGACTGAAAGTAGGCCCTAAAAATCCGGCAAATTCTATAAGAAGTCTGACGAAAAAGATGATAATTTTAACCTAAACTTACTTTATTTCAATCGTAAATACCATTCTGTGTGTCCAAAACTAAATATAGAACACAGCTAGGAAGCAGTACTTACAAAATTTATAGGTCAAATTAGACGAAAAATGGACCCGACCCGTACCCAAGAATCCGGACTGACGGCGATTTTTTTCACCTTTAAAACTTGGACACTTTTGTGTAAAGAAAATTATTTGATGAATTATATATCAAAATGTGCATTGCAAAAAGATCTTCTTTTGATAAAAATCATTCTGGTGCACGCGCGTTGCGATAAATGGGAAGGAATCTTGTGAAGAACAATTTTTGAATTTTAGTCAGTGACTCGTTTTTATCTCTAAATTAAGATATTAAAATGTAACCGGAATTGTTAAAAGTAGTTGTGAACGAGTTTCACATATTCTGATTTTTTATGTTATAACTTTGGTCATAACATCCGATGATATATTGAACACAATTCCCGATTTTGCCTCGTTCAAAGGTTCGCCATTTTTTGCCCAATTTTATCTCATTTTTGCAAGTTCACATATTTTAATGAATCCCTACGCCAGCGGCTTTGGCGTTCCTACTGTAGAACAAGATATCCACAAGAACCTGAAAAGAACACGTTGGTGCAGCTGTGCATCAATGTGTGCAGTAGGCTGCACGGAGAGCAGATAAAACAGCTACCTAGAGAACTTCGGTTCCAGGTGATGTTGAGAAAAGACATCCTTTGGCGTCACTGGTCATAAAGAAAACACCAAAGGCCATTTTTAGGGCCACCCATATTATTAGAATAGTATCTAAAGTGATTAAGTTGTATTAATCAGATCTGCATAAAAATCAATAAATTAAAGTATTTGTCAAATTCAACCACTTTTAATTTTCCCGATTTTTTTTTAATAAAATGCAAAGATATAAGTATTTGTCCAAAATAACCACTTTGAATTTTCACAAATAAATACGATTTATATGTTCCTATTTTCATAAAAGAGAAAAACAATTTTGAAGTTTCAGTCATAAATATTTTTTTAAAGTTTTCATAAAAAAAGAAAAATATTTTTTAATTTTCTTAAAAGATAATTTCAGTTATATTGAAATTACATATTATACCAGTTTTAATTTTACAGCACTAGACGGCCCTTTCGGAATACAATTCCTCATCAGTAGTGCTTGGACCAAAGTTATGAAACCAAAATTATTTTGAAGATTTTGAAAAGCTACCTTAAGGACCAAAATATATAAAAAAAAGATTCTTAAATGTGATAATCTTGAAAGGACGATTTAATAATAATAAAAAAAAACTTTTAAAGAAAATAATCATCATACTCAAATAATGTAGAAAAAAGTGTTTTAATTTGTTTTTATTAAATTATATATTATATATTGTTGGTATATAATGTCTTTAATTATTGCTAATTTATCTAGATAACGAATGTATATTGTAACCTCTGTACCCACTACTCCCTGATCACATAGATGGTCGTGTCGGCTACCTTTGATGTGTAAAAAGACGTGTGACCATTAGTGATGGAAATCATGATCTAACGTAAGATGATCATAGGTCAACCTCCTATATGCGCTAAAATTGTTACAGTAGTTATTTGTCACCCGAGTTCTCAACATGACTATGTGCATGCTCTTCGTATTATTGTTTCGGGTAAAAGTTCACCCTGGGGACAATGCTGTGAAGAAGATGGTACTGTATTAAGATCCCCGGCTGGTTTAGCAAGGGCTCGAGATTGTACCAGCGAGATTCTGACTGACCGCCAGTATGAAAAGGTTTTATATCAAAAAGAACATCCAAGCTTGTTTTGAGTCCAGACACAGAAATCCTGACCATCATAGTCGAGTTAGAGAGACAGTTCCTCACTACAGTCTAACCTGCCTTAAAGGCCACCTCTATATAAGGGCCACCTGTTTATAAAGGCCAGTGGAAATGTATCCCAATTGTTCTTTATTCATATTTTTTAACCTGTATATAACAGCCACCTGCACATAAAGGCCACTTTTACTGGTTCCCTTGGGTGGCCTTTATAGACAGGTTTGACTGTATTTGTGACAGCCGAATCATAGAAATTAAATGAGGTAGTTTGACTAAAAAATGTGGTAAGCAATTTTAAATAAATAAATATAATTTATTTAGAGAGTGTAAATAACATGATTTTTCACAAGAATGTTAATCTAAATCATCGACTAACTTTATAATTTAAAGTAAAGTAAAAAAAAAATTAAACTGGTTTACCAATGTTATTCCTAGTTTTGACGATTTTGTTTCAGATGAAAAATTCACATCTTCGACCCATGTTTCTGGTCAAAAAGATGCGTCAGTTCATGGGTCCAGAATAAGCAGCGCCTTGTGATGAGTTGTAATATACATGTAAATTTTCTAGTAAATAGTCAACTTTCCGTGTTTTCTGGTTTTTTATCTGTAAAGTGTATAATGAAAAGATGAGGTAGTATTTAAATAGAGTAATAAGTTATAACAGTTTTAATTGTTAATACAGTTATGCATTCTTTGACTCTAATAACTTATTTTGTATCCAAGTGCTACAGTTCATTTTCATTTTTCATGTATAAATATTTCTATCATTCCCATTTTAATGGGTTAAGCTAGTGGTTTTCTGCAAGTACAGAAATTTTTTCCCATATGATTGCAATATATATTGAATAAAGGTTAACGCCTCCATCTTTGAATTGTTAGTCAAAATATAAGAAAGATAATGTGGACTTTATTGTAAAAACACTACACCATATTATGTGTAAAATGCCTTAAAGTCAAAGAAGCGATGTTACACAAACACATCAGTTATCCTTCTTTTAATTTATAGCAGTTGCACTTTTTGGAGGGATAAATGATAAAGAAATAGTTTGAAATTCGTTTTATGTACACAAACTCTAATCAAAACATTAAGTTCATATATAAATTACAAAGCAAAAGATTTGAAAACATTATTTACGATTTCCAGTTTTCTTATTCGACATATTCAAACAGATGCAGCGTAACGGTGTCAAATTACTTATGGCAAGTTTTTAAAAAGTTTTCTATTTCAATAGGCTTTGTAAGACGTTTCTCACCGAGATAAAGGATGTTTATAAATGTTTTTCTCTCTTAAAATTCACTGAAAAATGTTTAATGTCTATCGCCCATAAAACGTTGTAGTTGGATTAATCTTCTAACTGCCTCATGTTGCTTATCTTTCCGTTCTTGGGTTTTGGATAAATGCTCCCTCCGCCAATCATCATTCTGTAGATCAAGTGTAAAGTTATCTATAAAACATTCAGGTATATTAATCGAGGGGTTACAGGTAAAAGGTGCTATCTCGCATGTTGGTGAAAAATTAGTTATTTATAAAAAACTTATAAAAATGCAACTTCCTATTACCTGAGAAAATTTTATATTTGTATAATTAATATTTTCAGTGATATCAAAAAAAAATAAAATAAAAATGTGCTATGTTGTTGGAAAGAGGTGATATCAAAGGTTAAAGGTGCTATCTTGGGTTTACTGTAAGGTAAAAGGTTCTATCTTTTACTTTTTGACTTGTCATGTCCTTTAGTATATAATGGCAAAAGGGGTTAAATCTAAGATAAACCCTTTCACCTTTTAAGAATTTCAAAATAATCAGGAACATGATTAAATTAAAGGATCATTAACAATTATTTATTAAGTAACATTTTGAAAAATAAAGAAAAATGAAAGTTTAGTTGTCAAAAGATAAGGCTGTATACGCTGCAGCTGTTTGTCTTATGTAACTTGATATTCTCATTGATATGTTATTAGTTGTTGATTTAGAACACATGTTGATATGATATATATATATATATGTTGTGGCATTCTTTTTTGTTAAAAACTTAAAAGGTTAAATATTTGTAGCATACTAGTATTTTCATAATAAAAGAATCATATTGATATAAATCAGTAACAATTATAAATTGTTTAATTAATATAACTTTATGACTTATATTTTAATAATATTAATAATAACAAATAGAATTCACTGTGTCAAAGTTTGTGTTTGATGTATTTTAATTAGTTAAGACTAGATACCAGTTGTATAATTATAGTAAAATAAATACAATTACGTGATAACTAGAACATCGTATAAAATGTTATAAATTACATATTATACCAGTTTTAACCCCACAGCACCAGACGGCCGTTTCGGAACACAACTCCCACCAGCAGCGCCCGGACCAAAACAATGAAACCAAAATTATTTTAAAGATGTTGAAAAGCTATCCAAAGGACCAAAATATATTTTACCAAATTAAGCTAAGAAAATACTCCGCATGAGGGAGTATACCTTAGTATTTTAATAAACATTTTTATTTATTAATAACCAGAAAATATTATATCATTTTTGTATTTATTAGCATGGAAATAAAATCATCTTTCAATTTACAGGTCTAAAATATGGAAGCTGAAGAAAGTTCAGACTGGTCAGATGTCGATGACTTGCTCCTTACTGCTATAGATGGTACAGAATATATGTCATCAAAATCTGATGAGGATTCTGCTGTAGGTCTAGAACAGTCTGCTAGTGATGAATCTAAAATTGACCTGTAAACAAAGCACATGTTAATCCAAATGCAACGGATATAGTAAACTACAGTAATTCAGAAAATCCATCTGCTAGTAAAGTCCCAGTTCTTCCTATTGACACTAATATGGGACCTGGTAATACTAACACTTTAACTGTCAATGAAGAACATGTTGTCCAATGCCATGTTGATTCAGTAATATCAACTGCAAATAAGGACGTCATTGTCTCTTTAGATGCTAATATACCACCTAGCAACAATGATTCTGATGTATCGCCTGTCAATGAAGAACCATGTGTCCTGCTTGACAATGCCAAAGTACCTGGTAATGCTGAAGAAGTGGATATTCCTGCTTATAAACATATGCAGTCTAGTAATGTTGAAAATCTGGTTGTTCTTCCTGACACTGATCTTGTTTCTAGTGGTGCTGAATACGACAATAAAGAGTCGTTTGTTTCGGTTAACACTGATACATATGTTGCACAGAATTATCGTCATGGACAGTCAAATGTTTATGATGACACCAATATAGTGACTGGCAATGAAAACCAAGATTGTAATGACACAACCCATGTTAATAACACTCCAGTTTTTATCGTTGATACTGGTATTGCTCCCAGTCATCTGCCCATGTTTGTGTTGTGTCATCAAACAGTATTGATCCGGCGTTTTGTACTGTTATAGCACCTAGCGAGGACTAAGTCGCGCAAGTTGACTTTGAATGGACACTTGGTGAGAATGCTGTCATAAATTCTGATTCTGAAATGAACATCCCTTTGTCAGTGTTACAGAAAGTTTACCAAAGAGTTATAATGGATTCACTTGATGAATAAACGGATATGGATATCCCTCTTGCCCAAATAAAAGAACGCATTACCTTAAATGAACACAGATCTCAAGTTTCATCCCCACAAGATATATCTGACACAGATATAAACAGTGACTACAAACCATCTAAACAAGATTGCAATACATCTGATTCAGAAATTAATGAAGATGTGATCGAAAAAAGGAACAAAAGAGCAGAAGAAAACTCACTTTTAAAAAAGATAAAAATTGGAAAAAATTGGAAAAAATCTAAAGAAAAAACTAACCAAAGTTCAGATAAAAACAAGAGATAATGAACTTTCTAAAAAAACTTAGGGTTCAAATGACAAAGAGTAAAATGTTAAGAGCTAGTATAAAGACCAGCAACATACATACTGACCATTCAAAAATACAGATGTACCAAGGAGTCCCAGTTGGCAAAAGACGTCCTACAGAAATTTCATAATCAAAAGCTGAACAAAATTTTAGCAAGTATAACCGGATGGTAATTGTTGATAAATGCTTTTTTGTTTCAAATGAATCCAATTTCAATAAAGTCTAGTGAGTTGCGGTCCCAAATAGTTCAGCACATTTTAGAAAATTTTGATAACTACTCTCATTTTATGAAAATTGAACATGAAGAAGATTAAAGATCAAATTGGATTACTAGAAAAAGATGGCCATTGGCAGTCAGATTATGCAGATTTTGTGCCACTTAGTCTCGCAAACATGTTTAAAACCACAATATGCATATTTTCTAGCCGAGCATTTGCCCCCGTATTTACTATAGAACCAACTTTACATAGTGCACTTAATTCTAAAAGGAAAGTAGTTCTTGCACACATTGCTCTTATGCGATGTGAACATTATGATGCAGTCTCAAAGATACATAAAATTGAAAACGCTGAAAAACAAACAAGAGAAATCACACCGGAAAGATCAACTAATGAAATGCCCTAGATTCCAATGATTATACACCATAACCATGCAAAATATGTGTCGCCGATAAAGAAAACGAACATCTATGCCAGAGGAATGGAAAGCAAATAAACGGAAAAAAACAAAAAGCAAAAACGAAAGAATACATCAGTAAAACTGGAAAAAAAATGCCAGCAAAAACAATTAAGTCAAAGGACTGCAGCAAATGCAGGTTCAAATCCTCATCTAAAATAGACGAACAACAACGGCAAGAATTGTTTGACTTATATTGGACACTTGGCGATTATGACAAACAGAGAGGTTTTATTTGTTCAAACATAAAAGTAGCAGAAAGTAAAGGAAATGACACGGGCAAAAAAAGAAGATTGAAGGCTTTGACATTTTTCTTTTCTTTGGCCAATGGGGAACAAATTCGTGTCTGTAAAGAGTTTTTCTCAAGAACATTAAATATTGGAAAAAAAACTGGATACTGCAGTTGCAAAATGCAGCATGGTGTGTATTGCTGGGCAGGACAATCGAGGAAGAAAAACCCCTGGAAACAAATCCCCAAAACTGATGAACGTTTTGTCCATTTATTCGTGCACAATTCCGGTGATGATAATTCTCCATATGCCGAATTTTTGGAGGTGTCTGATGATGATAACGAAGAGGGTAGTGATGAGTTAGTTAGAAACGGCCGTCTAGTGCTGTAAAATTTAAACTGGTATATGTAATTTAGACCCTTGAGCCGATATCTCTGCTGGTGGCTGGTGTCCCGAGGATATCACAAACTCAGTAGGCAATAATTTCGTATTATTGTCAGAAATATACTATAATTGTCTAAATTTCCTGCAAGATTAAATTTGAAATTTCTCAAAAACTAAGGTATACTCACTCATGCAAAGTATTTCCTTAGCTTAATTTGGTAAAATATATTTTGGTCCTTTGGGTAGCTTTTCAACATCTTCGAAATAATTTTGGTTTCATAATTTTGGTCCAAGCACTACTGAGAAGGAATTGTATTCCGAAACGGCCGTCTAGTGCTGTAAAATTTAAACTGGTATAATATGTCATCAAATACACCCGATATTTTTGAGGAGGACCAATATGGTCCCGATATTAGGGATAAAGTAAAAAAAAAAGCTTCTGGCTAAGGCATGTACACAGTCTGCACCCGAATTGAAAAAAGTGACCAAAATATCTGAACCCTAAAGATTGTGCCGAAATTTTAAGAGTGTCAAAGATAAATAAAGGTATTTGGTCAAAATTAAAAAAGCAAGGTCAAAGATTTGCAGAAACAATTTGTGAGGGGTTTGAACCCAGTTGCCAAAGTATTGGACTTGGTGGTCAGTAAGCCTAATCAGGTACAAAATAAGGAAATTGTTCGTTTATTGGTTGATGGCATTTCTTTGTTGGGAAATGCATTGTACCAAATGTCGGTTAGACGTAGGTTGGTTTGTAGGTCAGGTTTACCTGAACATTTAACGCCACTGTGTTCACAAGAACAACCTGTCAGTAAAGAGTTGTTTGGCGAGGATGAGAAATTAAACAAGAAAATTAAAAGTTTGTATGAGGAAAATAAAAAGAAATATTCATATCAGTGTGGTCGCCTTTCAGTCGAATTTTAGAGGACAAAGGTCTAGTTTTTTAGACAAATGTCAGCGACAACAGAGGCAGATTTCAATCATACAATCGCCGCAAAGGGCAATACCAGTAATAAACCCAGAGGTAAGTAAAACTTGTGGAAACACAAAAAAATGTGTACAGTTTTGCAAGTAGGAATTATGGCTCCCTT
Source organism: Anadara kagoshimensis (assembly GCA_021292105.1). NCBI lineage: Eukaryota > Metazoa > Mollusca > Bivalvia > Arcoida > Arcidae > Anadara > Anadara kagoshimensis. The sequence goes on along the minus strand of CM037859.1, from coordinate 41,696,103 downwards.
TCTTACCAATTCTTTAACTTCACCATCAATGAGGTTTGATTCAACAGTATGCCGAGAAATGTTTGTGAAATCTCCTACAAATAAGCTTTATACTATGTTCTTAAATTATACTGTTCATGTTTTTGATGATGTGTTGAAAAATCTTCAGACAGAGAAACCTATGATCCATGTTTTACGTAGAACATTGTTGAAGCTACTTCTCAACATATTGTCAAGATTTGTGAAGCTTTCAGCATTTATCTCCAAAACAATTGAGAAGGTTGATTATAATATTTCATACAATCAAAAATCTGATAATGAACTTGCAAGAAACTTCATTGAACACAAAGATAACAATCATTTGAGGGACTCTAGATTGAAAGAATTTTATGCTAATGTAAGGAAGTATTTTGAAAGTTGTTGCGATTACTTGAAGCAGAAACTTCCTCTTAATGAAGAACTGTTGGTACGTGCTGAAGTAGCAGATGTGAACAAACAGAAAGATGCAAAATCTGCAGATTTGTTGTATTTTCTTACTCGTTTCCCATGCCTAAAAACAGATGATATTTTAGAAGACTGTGTCTTAGAACAGTTTCATATCAGACAATAGATGTACATCATTGTTTAGATGGAGCAGTTCGTATGGATGAAATATGGTTGAAAATAGGGAACTTGAAAGATGAAGAGGAGACATATTTGTTTGAACATCTGTCTAGGGTTATGTGTGGTATTCTAACAGTACCACACAGTAGTGCTCATTGTGACCTAGTGTTTTCATGTGTGCGAAAGAACAGAACAGAGCAGAGGTCTTGTTTAAGTGACAAAACTTTAGATTTGAAAAGTTGTCAAGGTGATTTTTCAATGCATGGTGCCAACCTTGATAATAAATCTTTAGACAGATTAAAGGGGGCATATTATAGACATCTGAAACAGTAATATACATAGAGTAACTGATACAGAACACTAATGAAAGCAAACTTCAAATAAAGTGTATAGAAGAATACTTATCCTAAGCTTTGTATACATGATAGCAATATGATAATTGTAACTATTTGCTGTTAAAACAAATAATTTTGAGTTTTATTTTTAGTAATAGTTTGGATTTCTAGTCAGGGAATTCTAGTCAAAGTATGGAGTTATTGTCATAGTTTTTGAGTTCTAGTGGTTTTTTAGACTTTACAGTACTGTTCTAGTCACAAGTTGGAGTTCTAGTCATTATTCAAAGTTCGAAGTTTAATCATATGTGTTTGTGTGATTAATCAAGACGGGAGATCGAGTGGTGGTTGAAAAATATTGAACACATGAATGGAAAATCTATTAAACCACCAGCTCCTAGTATCACTTTGGAGACATGCTACACCGATTGGTTGGGGTGCCAAGTGTGGAAATAATTATACTCAAGGTTTATGGTCTAAATATGAAAGTTCCTGTCATATTACCTATGGTGTCCGAGTTGGTTAAAAATATATGGTTGTATTTCGATATAAAGATGCTTTTACCATAAACTGGAATGACTTTTTACGAACAGTGAGTAATCTATGGGAGTACTGCCATGGGAGCCGACAGCAAAGGCGGACAGGCTGAACAACCGCTAAATGACAAACCTTGCGCAAACTATAATAATGAAGTGCGGGTATGTGAGCGTCATTCATGAGAACATTGGTATCAGTGTGCATATGCTGTATGGAATATAAAAATGAATATGCATCATTGTTTAAAACTATTTGGAACAAAGTTCGATGCAATGGCTACATTATAGTAGTTCTTACATTACTAGCGTATGAATTCTGAAAATACGCCATAACCGATTTATGAATGAGGTAACTCTTGATCATGTACCGGACACGCGTTATAAGCCGTTATTTGATTGGTTAAATATTTCGTTTTACTTTGCTGTAGTTTCCACCACTATAGGCGAAACGCCGTCACGAGGCGAATAAAATGAATTCTCTGTGGATAGCGTTAAAACCTAAAATAAAGTTACTAATTTAAAATCGCAATTAAAACTGGGCGAAATGTATCATGTTTCACGTGGTGATAGCGTACAGGGCCAACTACTGTGAATGAAGCAATGTTAGTTTTAAGTTGAAGATTATCAGACGTAGGTGTAGTCATAGAGATGCCCGGATGCAAAGGATATCGTTTTTTTTTCATGCTCGTTTTCAGCCTTTTCATATGAAAATCGGCCCTGAAAAAAACGACTTTTCAGGCGGCTTTAATCGTGCACCTGTACATAGACTTCATTCCGGCATATACACCAAAGTGCGAGAATACTTAGTGGTTTTGCACTGTACCGTACAGCTTAAGTGAATACGTGAATTTCCACCCGCCGCGGTGTTTTTTAATCCGTGACAGCAAAATTTTTCGATGGATTCCGGTGGGAATTATCTGACCACCAGGGTCATCAGTTTTAAGGATTAAATAAGTGTCGCGCACGTGCGTGAACAAGGTATCACTGCTGGCAAACAGTGACAAGACGCAAATTTCACAATGATTCCTTCTTAAATTGGACATTTTCCCCCCAATAGCTGGATGTGTACAGTAACTTAGTCAGATTTCATTTACGGAAAATCTTAGCCAACGGCAAGTAAACTGACAAACTTCCCGTTGATTCGAACCTTGGCGGCGAAAGGAGAGGATCACGAAAACTCGGCCACTGAGGCCTCAACAAGCAGAGATGATTCGTTGATTGAATGGGGTTTTACGTTCAGTCAAGAATCTATCACATTTATAGAGACAAAACAAGCTATAGGTGAAATGGCAGAATTATTTATCTTTGCAATGCGCTCGGTAATTACTGGGGTTGGTTTTTAGAGCGCCGCGCTTACCACGGCACGGAGCATCAGTTTTTAATGTCGCTTTTGTTGCAAGGTCAATGTTTTATAGTTTTGTTTATTGGTTTAATTTATTATGCTTCAGTTGTACATATACACGTACATCATATTGCGTCTTTACCCTTACAATATATAATCTAACCAGTCTGGGTAGATAACTTCGTACGTCACTGAGTATGTAAAACATAGCCGGGGAACTTGATGCCACTGTATTCGTATAAAATGACCGAAGCTGAAAGAAAGATGAGCAAATCTTTTCTGATTTGGCAGTGAACCGCCACAATTAAGCGACTCTTCATTTTGGGTCTTGGTCGTGGTAGCGAACTCACTTATTGGTAAATCGCAAGACATTCTACTTTTCGATTTTCCCCGGAATTTTTCGGGTCCGGCTTGTCATTTTATTGCCGTTTTGTATAGTACTATCACTGTCGACATTTCCTTTAATGAAAAAAGTGCCGATGTCTCACTTTTACAGGTGAGATTTACTTGAAATAAAGCGACATATCTTTATGAAACTCGATTAAAGATCAGGGAACTATACTGCACAATTCTGAGAATAATCTTATTGGGTTTTTATTTACTAAGAAAAACTACCTAGTGTTGTATGATCAAGGTATAAAAATATAAAGTGTTTGAATGTTAAAAAAAGCGAAAAAACGTATTTTGAAAAAAATTGTTGATCCTGTATTCTGTGTTTTGTTGATCAAGCGTCTATCAACTGAACAATTTCAAAAGGAGTTAAATAATATTGATAATAAAATATTTATATGTCACTAAGGTCAATTTAAGAAGATTTTGTTTTATATCGGGAGAAACGGGTGGTGGGATGTCGTCGAGGCCCGGTAACATTCATAAGTATTCTTACTTTTTTAACATATGGTCTTAATTAGCTCACCTGGCCATAGACCATGTGAGCTTTTATCATGACTGTATGTGCCTGTCGTTTGTCTGTAAAGTTCTCAAACTGAAAATCTACGCTGAAACTGATAAATAGAAAGTTGCTTGAAACTTTGTAGCATGTTTGCTACAAATACTCCTCATTTTGGAGTGATCCTACAGGAACAATTTAAGGACGTTTTTTTTGGCCGGGTTGCACGGAGTGCAAATCCGGTTTATAATATGGTGAATGGCGGGCGGGCGGGGAAAATAGGGTACCAACTTTGTGAACTCAACTCCATATACAGTTTTCAACCAAAAACCTTGAAACTTCACAGAATGTTTTTATACATATTGAGGATGTGCACTTGACTTTATAGAAATATTTCAAGATTTTTTCCCATTTTTCCAGACTTTGAAACTTAGTCACTTTTTAGCAAGTTTTTGAACGGGGGTACCTACTTTGTAAACTCAACTCCTCCTACAGTTTTCAACCAAAAGCCTTGACACTTCACAGAATGTTTTTATATATATTGAAGATGTGCACCTGTCTTTATGGAAATATTTCAAGACTTTTCCTCCATTTTTCCAGACTTTGAAACTTAGTTACTTTGTACTGTATATATCAAAAGATTATCAAAGATGTGCACCTGACTTAATGGCACGACGCGGTGGCCTTATGGATAAGACGTCAGTCTTCAAATCCAGGGTCTCTCATCGGTGTGAGTTCGAGTCCCGCTCGAACCACATGTGGGAAAGTGAATTTTCCTTACCGTTGGCCTTTACTGATTCACCTGGTATCAGTATAATGGACTGGGGGAGTGGTACGCTTGTCTGCGGCGTACTGACTCTGTAAGCTAGCACGGTAAAGTCGCCCTGAGTGCGCGCTAGTACAAGGCAGACCATACAACACACTCGCACTTCACATGCATACACAAAATTGTCCATAGATTAATCCGCAGAGATTAATTAAATAGTTCTCGTCGCGAAAAGCTGAAAAATTGCTGATGCGACGTTAAGCAACATTCAACCAACCAACCAATGACTTAATGGCAACCCGGCCCATCGAGTCTTTGACTCATTTTGTTTGTTTGGTTTTATTTTTATTTTTTTTTGAGCGACCATTTTCAGGTTATGAGAAACATGGTATGCCGAGATCAATTGGGCATGACGAAAAAATGAAATGAACGGCCATTTTCTGAAAGCCCACCCTTTCTCCACAAATTTTCAAGTTGCTCAAAATTCAAAAGTATTTAGTTTACAGATTTCAATGTCGATGACAAAATATTGTTCTGAGTGATGACGGCCATTTTCCTGTCAATCGTGCCAGGTGAGCAACTTCGGCTCCTTTGAGTTCCCTTGTTATAAGAAACAGTGTATACAACTGGAATTTGTTTTCAATTGAGCTATCCTATGTTTGACATGTTTTTCTCAGGATTTGACATTTGCTACATTGGTAATAACAGCATTTTAAAATCAGAGCCTGTGAAAAAATCAATCTTCTCAAAATGGAAAGTATTTAAAAGTTAGCAGCTGAACAAAATGTACTTTGTAAATCTTACGCAAGGCATATATTCTAAATATTGAATAAATTACAAGATGCACATCACATACACTAAAGCCAACCATTGAACAAAAATTGTAGAACGCTTATGCCAATTTCAAAATAGAACACTGAAGTTTTCAAGTGAATAAAACTTGTCTTGCCACAACCAAAGATAGAACTAAATACAGATGTACAGTAGACAAGAACATTGCATATATTATGTACGTCTAATTCTTAAGTTTTCAGCAGTGCAGAATATATGCCTACTTTGAAAACACTTCTGTGAAAAAAACATGTAAAGAATAATACATATTGAAATAATGAGACTCAGTGCAATCTTGACTTGTACTTAAAAACTGACACAGTTATAACATCCGTCATGATGATAGGTAATTAGCAATTGTAAAAGATGCATGCAATTTGTTCTCGCTCTCTGTTCGCTGGGCACCTTCGGTGCTTTGATTACCATATGTTTTTTCCATTCAGTTTGTTATCAAGGTTCTATCAAGGGTAAGAGAAAACAATGTAATGAAAGCTATAATAATTGTACCTTTGTGGAGAAATCAGCCATAGTTTCCAGATCTGTTGCAAATTTTGATAGATTTTTTCAGCCAGAATTCCATTGTGGAAGCATCTACTGAGGTCACCACAAGGTCAGCTCATCCGTTGTGAAAACGTTTAAAATTGGTCGCATGTTGCGTATCAAGAGTTATCTCAAAAATAGAGGGTTTTCAGAACAAGCTGCTGGTGTGTGTTCTGGGCACAAAATTGATCCAGTTAGTCCCTCTGAAGCGCAGATTTTGAATTATTTATCCATGCTCTTTGCGCAAGGGAAATCTTATAGTGTGATTAATACACACAAATGTATGCTGGTACAGTCTTTGGTTGCAATGGGGAATAGTAGTTTTTTAATAATGCTTTATTTACACGATTCATGAGAAGTTTATTTATTTTAGTTCCACCGAAACCAAAATATACATATACATGGGATGTCAGTATTTTATTGAAATATTTGTCATCTTTATTTCCATTATGTAGATTGTCATTGCAGGAGCATACAATTAAATTAGCATGTTTGTTGGCTTTAGTTACTGCACAACGGGCTCAGACACTTGTTTCATTAGATCGTTATTATATCGAAAGAGATGGAAAGAATTTATATTTTGCGATACCCGAGCTAAAGAAAACATAAAGACCATCTAAACCTTTTTATAAAGTCAGTTTAAGAGGTTTTAATCAAGTTAAGTTATGTGTGGTTAAGACATTAAATTCATATTGTCGAAAACCACAGACATTAGGAAGTCTTCAAAATTATTAGTTTCCTTCAAGTATGGTAAAAGTGTTTCTACTTCCACCATTGTTTTATATGGTGGATTGTGGAATCATGGACTGGATAGATGGTGAATATATTTTGGTGATTGTGGTTTATGGACTACCATTAATGGATTATGAATTTCATGAACTGATTGAAATTAATTATATTATGGATTTTGCTATATACATTTGGTGATTTTATTTTTGCAATTTGTTGTTTCTTTGAATCTGCAAAGTTAACCCTAACAGCCTTGAAGGGCGAAATGGAAAGAGAATCCCCCACCTCATCCAAGCTTGTGATGGATGAGGGGGATTCTCTGATATGAAGCCCGAAGGGCTTGAGGGTTAACCTCCCTCCCTGTTGTATAAACAACAAATTGTTCTTTGGATAAAGCGAGTGGATCGTGCGTGTTACGCTATTTATAGGACGGATGTATTAAACGTATCGGGTACTATTTTTTGTCTTTGAACAGGGTTACGTGCCGGGTAGATTGAACTATTGCAAAGTTAACCCTCCAGCCCTTCGGCTTCATATCAGAGAATCCCCTTATCCATCACAAGCTTGGATGAGGTGGGGGATTTTTCAGCAATTGTTGCGACAGGTACATTAGATTCCTACTTTTCTGATCATAAGCCAATCTTTATTGTATTTGATTACAAACAGGGGAATCAAAAGTAATATTGAATTCTAGTCTATTAAGGCATACATATCAGGAATTTTAGGGGCCTTGGCAGCTTATAGCTTATTTACAAATCACAATGATGCTCATTTACCAAGGCTAATAGCTATTTCGATGGTTCCAGTGTGGGCAGTGAAAGCAGGTGTCTCCACATACTTCAGTTTCCTCCACTATCCAACAGTTGATTGCCTGGGTTAAACAACGTTACACCACTGCACCCTATTATACATCTGGTTAAATTTAAGTTATTATTAGCTGGTAAGCTTTCCATTGTGTATGAATAGCAGTAAAGGTTCATGGTTAACTTCAAATTTAACAGGTATATCATATACTGTCGCTTAAACACTTTCGTGTTACGAAACATCTAAGTTATTTTTTAAATTTCAGAATGCAATTTGCAACACTAGAAGAAATCTGCAGAGAACGGAGCCAGGCTCCATAGAACTAGAGATCGCTAAAGGTTCAAGTGATAGCTACAGATAGCATCAGGTCCTACAAAAATGACCAAGGACAGGAAAATAAGTCAATGAATGTGACCATATGTGATAGTTCTATGGCATTAAAATGTGTCGTTTATGACGAATCCAAGTTTTTAAAATTCAAACAAGAAGCCACACTTATTTTAAAGAACATAATTAAAAAACAGATGCTATTGCAGTCAGCTTCAAAAATTTTCCCGACGGTCAAAATTGTAGTTCCAGACCATGTGGTGAAATCAGGCATAGCCATCATAAGACCACCTCCAACTGGTCTTAAACCGCTAGATGAGGCCCCGCAGGTCCCCTGTAAAGACAAGAGTCTCTGTAATGGTTCAGGTATGTGACAGATTGTCTTTTCTTTATTTATTTACATAGTTTGTTTTCAGAAATCTACATTCACTTTTACAGTAGGCAGGTAAACGTACATCAGCAGTTTAGCTGTCTGGTCTTTGATGGCTTCAAGTAATTACCATGCTCTTATGTTGGCTAATGCTGTTAGTAGCATAAGATCTAATAAAGATTATTGCTGAAATATTTGCAAGACATATTTCTTTCTTAAGTTGGAGCTTTGACACTGTGAAGCCAAATGGGTGCTATATTTTTTAATTTTACAATCAAACCGTATAATTGCATTAAGAAATTTTAATCATAAAATGTTTTCTTAGTCTCAATTAAATATATTACTTGTATTAATTAATTGCATTGTTTGACTTCTAAATACGATTGCATTGTCCAATGGAAGCGTATTAAACAAACTTAAGTTTGATGTAATTGTTATTTTTTATGGATTATGGATTGGTTTCTTTTTAATCAAACTATTCTATTTATATTGTTTTACAGGAGGAAGCGACACAAGAAGTGAAAGTGCACAATGATATACTCAAAGTAAAGACTATATATGTCAAGGATGAGACTGTTCCAAGATGTAAAGTTTCCCTTTGGCGGGAATTGTCCGAAGCCGATGTCCTTCCTGGGGACCATGTCAGCATCACAGATGTGCTGTTAAATGTGTTTAGAGGCGAGTCGTCGCTAAGCACAACATCACTCACGAATTAGCAGGTAAGACCTAACATTGAGAAGTATGGGTTTTTTGTACTTTCAAAAATGTTGACGTTTTGATGTTAAATCATTGACACTTTAAAAGCTACATAGAAGAATACTTCACAAATAAGAGATAAAAAATAATGATATATGGATAATTGTTTACTGGTCATGCTGAAGAGTAAAAAAATAGCTAACATATACATCCTCCTAGCATCACATTGGTTGGGTTTATGCTTGAACTACTGGTTCTGGTCATGCTGTAAGAGTAAGAAAAAATAGCTCACATATAAGTTCAATACAGCCACCTAGCATCACATTGATTGGGTTAATGCTTAAACTTAAAGCAAAGTTACAGGGCATTCAAAGCATTGACACTTTAAATTTGAACAATCGATTTCATTCCTTCTATGTACTCCCATACTTTTCATTAACTTAAAATTGGCCCTAAAATCCCTTTACAAGTGAAAGATTACAATTGACATATTGACTTTCATCATATAAAATATTGCTCATTGTCCCATATTTGATAACATACCTGTCAAGATCACACTTGCCCTTGGGATTTCAGATGGGAATGTTTAATTTCCTATTGTTTATTTATCAACCTTTGTATTTCATTGTTTTTTTATAAATATATAAATGTTAGATATTGTAGTTTTCTAGGAAAACACACCTGGGACATTAATGTCTATTTTGATGCCATTTAATGGCGATTAATTTAGTTTGAACTTCCAACATTCCGTTGACTTACTCTATTCACAAAGAGTTCAAAAATTCAATATACACTTAAGTTTTTAAGGAATCGTTGCACAAAATTTTAATTATTATTGTATATTTTCTGAGGTTTCCACACACATCAAAGTAACTAAGTCAGTTGATCTTCAAATACATTGGTCCCACTCTACAGGTTTATAGATTGGAATTGTCAGTAATTGAAATCTTAAGGGTAATAAAATCAGGGTGAATGGCTATATTCATATATAAGCCTATTTGGACTGATTATTTGTCCTTTTAATTCGTAAACATTCTTTAAATTTTTGTTCATCTTTCACATCCAAAATTGTCTTCCGATATATGACAATTATGTATAAATGTCAGTTTGTAACCTTTTTAAAATTTTTCCTAGTTCACCGTTATGAGTCTTTATTGGAAAACAACATAACTAATGGCACTAATATGGGTCTTTATTGGAAAACAACATAACTAAAGGCACTAATATGGGTCTTTATTGGAAAACAACATTCCTTATGGCACTAATATGGGTCTTTATTGGAAAACAACATTCCTTATGGCACTAATATAGGTCTTTATTGGAAAACAACATAACTAATGGCACTAATATGGGTCTATATTGGAAAACAACATAACTAATGGCACTAATATGAGTCTTTATTGGAAAACAACATAACTAATGGCACTAATATGGGTCTATATTGGAAAACAACATAACTAATGGCACTAATATGAGTCTTTATTGGAAAACAACATAACTAAAGGCACTAATATGAGTCTTTATTGGAAAACAACATAACTAATGGCACTAATATGGGTCTTTATTGGAAAACAACATAACTAAAGGCACTAATTTAAATATGGGTCTTTATTGGAAAACAACATTCCTTATGGCACTAATATAGGTCTTAATTGGAAAACAACATAACTAATGGCACTAATATGGGTCTTTATTGGAAAACAACATAACTAAAGGCACTAATATGGGTCTTTATTGGAAAACAACATAACTAATGGCACTAATATGGGTCTTTATTGGAAAACAACATAGCTAAAGGCACTAATATGGTCTTTATTGGCAAACAACATTCCTTATGGCACTAATATGAGTCTTTATTGGAAAACAACATAAGTAATGGCACTAATATGGGTCTTTATTGGAAAACAACATTCCTTATGGCACTAATATGAGTCTTTATTGGAAAACAACATAAGTAATGGCACTTATATGGGTCTTTATTGGAAAACAACATAACTAAAGGCACTAATATGGTCTTTATTGGAAAACAACATTCCTTATGGCACTAATATGAGTCTTTATTGGAAAACAACATAAGTAATGGCACTAATATGGTCTTTATTGGAAAACAACATTCCTTATGGCACTAATGTGAGTCTTTATTGGAAAACAACATAAGTAATGGCACTAATTTGGGTGTTTATTGGAAAACAACATTCCTTATGGCACTAATATAGGTCTTTATTGGAAAACAACATACCTAGTGGCACTAATATGAGTCTTTATTGGAAAATAACATTCCTTATGGCACTAATATAGGTCTTTATTGGAAAACAACATTCCTTATGGCAGTAATATAGGTCTTTCTTGGAAAACAACGTACCTAGTGGCACTAATATGAGTCTTTATTGGAAACAACACTCCTTATGGCACTAATATGAGTCTTTATTGGAAAACACCATACCTAGTGGCACTAATATGAGTCTTTATTGGAAAACAACATAACTAATGGCACTAATATTTGACACTAGTTTCGTAATTGAAAGCTATCGCTGATTATTTTCATCCCCTCACCCTTAAGAATTATTTTTGACAATTATTAATCAGTTCATATGTTTGTACTGTTGACCAAATAAAAACTGAAAAATACTTCAAACCAGTTTTGTTATTTGTGACATTGTCAATTAGAGAATAAGAAATTCTATTGCAGATCAACTAGTTCCAGAAGAGTCGCTTGACCAGTCCAAATCAGTGAATTCTTTTCATATGATGCTATTTTTCTAATTTGGAACAATGCATTTTCAGTCACTAATGATTGATAAAATTACATTCAAGGCTTACTGCTCAATAGACAGTGGCACTAGCACATTTACAGCAGCATTTGTGCAAGGTAGCAAATTACAGTAGGTCACAATTTTTTTCAGATCTTTCAATTGTAGACAGAATAATAAAATGTACTTCAAGAGCTCAACAATTTGATTTGATTGATTAAATTGAGTTATAGTCCCTGTCAAGAATATTTCACTTATATCAAGGTGCCTACAGACACGGGTAACTTTTTGGTCTTTGCGGTGCCCTCGGGTCAGTGTAGGGAGGCATCAGATTTTCCAAATACAGAGTAGATTGCTGGCAGATACAACCGTCACTACCTGTTTTCACCTCTTTGACAGACCCTGCCAGGGTTCAAACCCATAACCTTCCACATACTGAACAAGCAACCGACCAACTGAGCTACCTCAAAGGAATTGCACACATTTGCACCCTTATTAATATAAGCTGAACATTGGAACAATCTGCAAGAACTTGTTATATAGATTCTCAGGATGGATATTTCCAGTTCTCAGAAACAAGATGATTAGAAGGAAATGATACTGACAACAAACTCCTTACTCCTTATGTTTACCAAAGTTTTGGGTAGTTTTCAGTACTTTTATTTTTCTAATTTATCTACAAAATTTAGGAGGTGTTTACCCTTCCGGAGCACCCGGCCTCACTTCCCTGGTGGAAGTTCACGTGTCTAACCTAACTTGTCAGTTTTTACTTTGCTTCTAGATTGTGATTCGGAAATGGATTAGTATGTTTGTTTTTGAATATTAAATGTTAAAATTCAACCCTATCTCGCCGTGTGGGGGATGCCCGACTTATTTATGACGAACAGGGCAGATGTGACCGGGAATCCTGGGGTACCCCATGGGGTAATATCAATATTGAGTACTGGGTTCAGGCAACGACACCCTATCAACGTGCAGCTCTTTCTTGGGAAACCCTCGAGATCCAGACGCAAGTTCCGCCAAGTAGCGAAAGGCTATTGTATTGCCTTCAACAAACGGCAATTGCAACATCAATCATTGTCCATACAAACACGTGTGGACTCTGTAGGAAAAAACCCCTATCGCATCCTGTACATTAGAGCACACACCTCCCCCCCCCCCCCCGACCAAACACAATTACACAGCAGGATCATCAACCACAATGTCCCCTGCTGCTAGAACATAATTCCCCTGGTTTGTCTTCCGTCAATGTTCACAAGCTTCAGCAATACATAAAATCCTATCCTCCACAAAAAAGTCACTGCATAATTAAGGGTTGTTCCTAAAAAGTACCAGGGGAGTAGACTCATTAAGCATTAATCATACCCCCAAGGATCTTGAATCAATGCCTTCATCCCAGAGCAATTTTCCTCAATTTCTTATGCGACTGTGGAGATGCTATCTCAGCTATTTCATCTTTGTGACACAACACCCTGTTGGCTAAAACTTATATAGATTCTGCTTTTAGAATTTCAGTTCTAAGGCAATTATTCCTATGATAGATCTCTACCGATGGGCTGCTCCAGCAGTTGTGCTATTTTCAAACGTTTCGGTACTAGCTTGCAATGGATCGCAAAACATAAACTTGGGATCCGTCACACGCTGCATGTGCTTGATGACTTCTTGATTCTAGCCCCCCCCCCACCCCGGGTTCATCTCAATGTTCCTACCATTTACAAGTTTTTGACTTTATGCAATGACAATGGGGTTCCCGTAAAGCATGAGAAACCAGAAGGACCTTCTACTGTCCTTTGCTTTTTGGGTATTGAGCTAGATACTGTCTCTTTCAAGGCTCGCTTATAGTGGGGTATGACGTGTAATTCAGCGCGATTTTTTTTTGCTAAAATTGATTCTTTCTTTTATCTAACCCAGTTTAGGTCACTTAATAAGAAAATGTTGGGGTTCAAATTTTTCGACACCCCTGTCAAATTTTAAGGGGGTGAAATATCAGACTTTCCTCATTCCTCAACAGTATCTTGAATTTCTAAATATGTTTTTGCCTTAAAATTGATATATTTTTATATTATAGTTTGCAAGCACAATTAGATAACAATTAATTTATATTTATCGTACCTTGTTGTTTTATCTACTTCCGGTCACAGCGTTTGTACTTTGGATCATGAAAACATTGGCAAAAGATCGAGAGATAGCTCTGGAGACAATGTAATCAAAAACAAACATACTAATCCATTTCCGAATCACAATCCAGAAGCAAAGTAAAAACTTTGGAAGTTGACAAGTTCGGTTAGACACGTGAACTTCCACCAGGGAAGTGAGGCCGGGTGCTCCGGAAGGGTAAGCACCTCCTATTTAGCTAGCTACACCCGCCACGTGTGTAATCAAAATTGTGTGAAAGGAACATGAAACTATGAGGCGTCAAATATATCCAAGGCAATCCTGGACACAGACATCAAACTTATCAACAATACTGTGATGACTTTTTGGCAAGAGAAAAGTAGGTTTCTGAACTTTCATTACAATTACAAGACCTGCAGTTACTAGATACATTCTTCCATCTACTAAGCAAAAATGTTGATAGACTTTGGTCTAAAATTGGTTTAATCCTAAAAATTCGTATTCCATGGAAGAATATTGTTCTTGGTTTCTATCATGAACAGAATGATAAAATATTCTCATTTCTTTTATTGCCTTTAAAATTTATAAGTATAAAATGAAATGTCGCTTTGATGGACAGAAAAAAACAGAAAAAAAAATAATTTTGTCAAAAGTAGCTTATTTTTTATGCCACTGTTATTAATCATATGGAAAAATATAGACACATATTTTATCTTTTGAAATTTATACATAGTCATATCTGATATTGTAAACACATATTGTAATATCTGTGTAGTCAAGATGACTGGTTTTGTATTATTTTATTGAATTTCATCACTTGAAAAAATACCCCATATCCACCACCAGACATAGCTTTGTTTGGATGATAAGCATTGCAGGGACTGTAGGCATAGAAACCGACTAACCACCATTGAACCTGCTCTGCTTGTCATTTAACATAGCAAATATCGAATTATTACATACCCTGTATCAACATGATTCTATTGGATGATAAGTATTATTATTATCCCTGTATCAACATGATTCTATTGGATAAGGGTCTATGAGTACTAAACCGTCTTCAGTACTCATGGATCCAGAAATCAAGGCAATTCTTACAGACATACACAACAAATATGTTGTTGTCCCAGCTGATAAGGCTTCCAACAACATTATTCTCGTTTGTAAGAGATTATACCTTGAATGTCTTATTAAGGAGCTTGGTTTAGATAGTATATCAAATAACCCTGCAAATTCTAGAACTAATTTTACCAAAGATGAAGTTCTTTCCAACCATAGGGGAGTTCTCGAGTCTTTCGGTATCAATCTTAAAGAGGAAGATCTTGATCTTCCTTACTTGTATTGGATTCCTAAACTCCATAAAAATCCATACAAGGAAAGATATATAGCAGGCTCATCTAAATGTACTACTAAATCATTATCGGTAACTCTAACACAAATTTTGACAATCGTCAAAGATGGTATTCAGTCTTATTCAGAAAAAGTATATTCTACATCTGGTATCAACCAAATGTGGATTCTCAAAAATTCTAAAGAATTACTTGAACATCTTGCTTCTAATACTTTATCTCATGTAACCAGAGGCTCAGTGTGGCTGAGCCTGTATCGCTCACCTGACTAAAATGCTTTTAAAGCAAATTTGTATTCCAGTGATGAAAAAATGCACTGTTTATATCAGACAGAATGGCTAAGGAAATCACTGTAGAACTATATGTACCATTCACAGTTTTTTCAATCTGATTAAAATCACATCTCTCACTTGCTCCCCCATTTTTGATATAGGCGCGGAGTGGGAGATCTGAGGAAACACAGTTTAGGGGCATATGTGAATGAGCCACTGTTGTAACATTTATTGTCCAATGAAATTTCAGCTTCCGAGATTTTAAAAGTGTTTTGCCTTAATTGTAAATGAAACGGGCAATTTGAATTTGTCAATCTAATAAAGGACCTTCCATACATCATTCCCATAAAGTTTGGTTCAATTTGCTTCAGTAGCTTTAGAGGAGATAGCAAATATATGCTATTCCCATAGGGTTAAACTATGTTCTGTGCTGGCAGCCATCAAAAAAAATTTCCACAATCTAAGTAAAGAACCATCCATACATCATTCCTGTAAAGTTTGATTCAACTTGCTTTAGTAGCTTCAAAGGAAATAATAGCAAATATATGCTTTTCCCATAGGGTCCAATGTGAAACAATGTTCTCCACTGGCAGCCATGTTTTATGGCAGATCAGGAAAATTTTGGCAAACTATGTAAAGGACCTTCTATACACCATTCCTGTAAAGTTTGGTTCAATTTGCTTCAGTCATTTCTGAGGACATAGTCAAAAATGTGTTTTTCCCATAAAGTCCAACTATCTTTTGCGCTGACAGCCATGTTTTTTTGGCAGATCAGAAAATTTTTGGCAATCTAAGTAAAGGACCTTTTATACACCATTCCTGTAAAGTTTGGTTCAATTTGCTTCACTAGCTTCAGAGGAGATAGCATATAATTATATGCTTTTCCCATAGGGTCCAATGTGAAACTATGTTCTCCGCTGGCAGCCATGTTTTTTGGCAGATCAGAAAAATTTTGACAATCTAAGTACAGGACCTTCTAAACATCATTCCTGTAAAGTTTGGTTCAATTTGCTGTAGTCATTTCTGAGGACATAGTCAAAAATGTGTTTTTCCCATAGGGTCCCATGTTAAACTACCTTTTGCGCTGGCAGCCATGTTTTTTGGCCAATCAGGAAAATTTTGGCAATCTATGTAAAGGACCTTCTATACATCATTCCTGTAAAGTTTGGTTCAATTTGCTTCACTAGCTTCAGAGGAGATAGCATATATATGATTTTCCCATTGGGTCCAATGTTAAACTATCTTCTGCGTTGGCGGCCATGTTTTTTGGTGGATCAGAAAAATTTTGGCAATCTAAGTAAAGGACCTTCTATACATCATTTCTGTAAAGTTTGGTTAAATTTGCTTCAGTCATTTCTGAGGACATAGTCAAAAATGCGTTTTTCCCATAGGGTCCAATGTTAAACTATCTTCTGCCCTGGCGGCCATGTTTTTCGGCGTATCAGAAAAATTTTGGCAATCTAAGTAAAGGACCTTCTATACATCATTTCTGTAAAGTTTGGTTAAATTTGCTTCAGTCATTTCTGAGGACATAGTCAAAAATGCGTTTTTCCCATAGGGTCCAATGTTAAACTATCTTCTGCCCTGGCGGCCATGTTTTTCGGCGTATCAGAAAAATTTTGGCAATCTAAGTAAAGGACCTTCTATACATCATTTCTGTAAAGTTTGGTTAAATTTGCTTCAGTCATTTCTGAGGAGATAGCCAAAATGCGTTTTCCCATAGGGTCCCATGTTAAACTACCTTTTGCTCTGGCAGCCATGTTTTTTGGCCAATCAGAAAAAATTTGGCAATCTATGTAAAGGACCTCCAATACATCATTCCTCTAAAGTTTGGTTAAGTTTGCTTCAATAGTTTCAAAGGAGATAGCCAAAATGTGTTTTTCCCATAGGGTCCAATGTTAAACTATGTTCCCCGCTGGCAGCCACATTTTTAGTCGGATCAGAAAAATTTCGGCAATCTTTGCAAAAGACCTTCCATACATTATTCCTGTAAAGTGTAATTGAATTCGCTTCAGTCGTTTCAGAGGAGATAGTCAAAATGTGCGTTTTCCCATAGGGCCCAATGTTAAACTTTAATTGGCCCTGGCGGCCATTTTTTTTTGGCGGATCAGAAAAATTTGGGCAATCTTAGTAAATGACCTTGCATACATTATTCCTGTAAAGTTTGGTTCAAATTGGCTCAGCGGTTTCAAAGAAGATAGCAAATATATGCTTTTCCCATAGGGTCTAATGTTAAACTTTCTTCTGTGCTGACGGCCATGTTTTTTGACAGATCAGAAAAATTTTGGCAATCTAAGTAAAGGACCTTCCATACATCATTCCCGTGAAGTTTGGTTAAATTTGCTTCAGTCATTTCTGAGGAAATAGTCAAAAATGCATTTTTCCCATAGGGTCCAATGTAAAACTATCTTCTGCGCTGGCAGCCATGTTTTTTGGCGGATCAAAAAACTTTCCGCAATCTAAGTAAAGGACCTTCCATACATCATTCCTGTAAAGTTTGGTTAAAATTGGTTCAGGGGTTTCAGAGGAGATAGCCAAAATGTGAAAAGTTTACAGACGGACTGACTGACTGACGCCGAGTGATGGCAAAAGCTCACATGGCCTTTAGGCCAGGTGAGCTAAAAAGTATAAAAACATTTGATTTTTCTACACTATACACCACAATCCCCCATTCTAAATTGAAAGAACGTCTTAAAGAAATTATTCACTTGTCTTTCTTCTACAAAAACGGTAAGCCAAGATACAAATATCTGGTGCTGAACAGGGATTCTGGTTATTTTGTCAAGCATCATACGGATTCCAAACAAAAATATACTGAAGATACCATCAACAAAATGTTGAAGTTTTTGATAGATAACATATTTGTTGTGTTTGGTAATATAGTTTTTCAGCAAACAATCGGTATACCAATGGGTACAAACTGTGCACCATTGCTTGCTGATTTGTTTCTTTATTCTTACGAAGCAGAATTTATGCAGAACCTTGTTAAATCTGGAGAGAAAACTATCGCCAAATCATTCAACTTAACATACAGATACATAGATGACGTTCTGTCTCTTAACAATCCTAAATTTGGAGACTATGTAAATGTCATCTATCCTAACAAGCTTGAAATAAAAGACACGACTGATTCCTCAAGTTCTGCTTCATATTTAGACTTATACCTGAATTATGACACACAAGAAAGGCTACATTTGAAACTTTATGACTTCAATTTTTCTATTGTCAACTTTCCTTTTTTATGCAGCAATATACCTGCTTCTCCTGCTTATGGTGTATTTGTTTCCCAATTAATACGCTATGGTAGAGCTTGTTCCCACTACGGGGACTTTGTACAACGAAGTAGGCTGCTTGCAAATAAATTGTTGACTACAAGCCTAGGATTATCAAAGCCCACAAAAAGTTTTATGGCCGACATCACAGTATTGTTGATACGTTTGATTTCTCTGTGTCCAGGATTGCCTTGGATATATTTGACGTTTCATAGTTCCATGTTCCTTTCACACAATTTTGATTACACACGTGACGGGTAGCTAGCTAAACAGGAGGTGCTTACCCTTCCGGAGCACCCGGCCTCACTTCCCTGGTGTAAGTTCACGTGTCTAACCTCACTTGTCAGTTCCAAAGTTTTTACTTTGCTTCTGGATTGTGATTCGGAAATGGATAAGTATGTTTGTTTTGATAAGTATTATTATTATTATTATTATCCTGTATCAAACTGATTTTATTGGATAATAAGTATTATTATTATTAAATTCACTTACCCTTGGGAATAATCATTATAAAAAAACAATACTGTGATGACGGCCATAAAACTTTTTAGGGCCTTGATAAGCCTAGGCTTGCAATATCCCCCGAGTCAACAATTTATTTGCAAGCAGCCTACTTCGTTGTACAAAGTTCCCGTAGTTGGAACAAGCTCTACCATAGCATATTAATTGGGAAACAAATACACCATAAGCAGGAGAAGCAAGTATATTGCTGCATAAAAAAGGAAAGTTGACAATAGAAAAATTGAAGTCATCACGTTTGTCATAACAGGCGGGTCTGGACGGTCCAAAAGAAGGAAGAGTTTTCAAAAGGAGGAAGTTTGTATTTTTGCATCGTGCAATTTTTTTATCAAGGGCACTTCAGAACCTCTTCATCGGGTAATGTCAGACATTATGGGTGAATCATTTATTAATATTAAAGTAAAGAATGACCAAGTGAGAAAATATTATTTACATTAATTTGGAGTTATTTATTTTCATCATTGCTTTTGAAATTTATTTATTTATTGTTATCTAGTTATCACAATGAAATAATAAAAACAACACAGATTTTCGTTTTTTATCTAAAATATTATTCATTTTAATTTTGATAATTTGTTTTTGAAATTTATTTATTTATTTACCACAAAGAATTAATTAAAAAACCCACAAATTTTCGTTTTTTATTTAAAATATTATTTACATCAATTTTCATGCATACAAATATGACCTTAGACTCTTTACACATAAAGTTGAATATTGCAGATACCAACATAAAAACTATTCAAGACAAACAGTTGGAAATATGCTTAAAACAATAGAAAACATGCTTGTAAAATTACATGAAAAACTTGAACTTTCTGAAGATTGAACTGGAAAAGGTATATTTACAAAATACCCAGGATAATGTTGAAGAAACTTTACAAAACAAGCAGTTTGATAATGATGAAAAACATAATAAATCTGATAATCAACAAGACCAGCAACTAGATATTGATATCGACATCTCAGCCACACCTGCTGCTCAAGAAAATAACCCAAGTATACATGCAAATGTGAATAATGTTCTTACTTCTGATCAGGTAAATAACCCACGTATACGTGAACATATGAATAGTGTACCACAAAGGGATCCTCAGTATAGTGATTAGTGGATTATCGGCTCATTTGCTTGGAATAGTCACTTACCATACATATTTTGTCCTTTCAGTTTGATCGGAAGAGTGCTGACAATAGTAAGACAAGATCGGGTAAGTTATTGGTTTCTTTTAAGACCTGTAAAAATGTAACTACCTCAACTATCCTATGAATTGGATATATGGGCTATACATTTTGAAATTATATTGTAATGATATTTATGAAGTATAAAGTGTTTCAAAGTTGAACGAGTTTGGTTTTATTGAAGGTTTATTGGGTAATGAACAATTTGTTGTTTAAACTTGCAAAGTAAGCCCGAACAGCCCGAGGGCTGAATGAAAAGAGAATCCCCCCTCATCCAAGCTTGTGATGGATAAGAGGGATTATCTGATAGAAAGCCCGAAGGGCTGGAGGGTTAACTTCCCTCCCACGATCTCCCATGTGGTTTGTCACAACAAATTGTTGGCTTTTAATAAGCGAGTTTGTCGTGTCGGGTGTGGTATATATACCAGTGAGGGGTAACCGTGCGTAACGAAGTGGTACTGTATTTTTAGCCTTTGAACTTAGGGTCACGTGCCGATAGTTAGGAACTATTTGCAAAGTTAACCCACCAGCCCTTCGGGCTTCATATCTGAGAATCCCTCTCATCCATAACAAGCTTGGATGGGGGGGATTTTGTCATTTTTAGTTCCAACTGGCAATAGTCTCTTGTTTTAGGATGGATGTAAATGATGTATCATGTGGTTTTCTTTTGACTTTGAATTTGCACAGACATGTTCATTTTGTTCTGACTTAGATGTGGATGTTTTAGAATTGTATATAAATGGATTTAATTACCTAGCTTTCTTTTCTTTGCCAGAGTTTAATGCTTGTGCTTTTATTGTAACATAAATCATATTCTAATTCATAAATATGTCTTGATGCAGAATTGACCTCCAGACCTAAAACATTTTAAATTAAAGGTAAGAGTCTAAAAAAATAATTATAAAAAATAAAATAATAATAAAAACAACTTATGTTTCCATGATCAGCTGAGTCATTTATTTAAATAGAGGGAAAGCAGTAAGTGGCAGAACTGCAAGGAAGTTTTTTCTTCTTTCTTGCATAAACAAGAACCCTTGCTCCAAATTACCTATATATTTTTAATTAATATTATTCTGAAGTTATAAAATATGTTGTCACATTTTAATTGGGAGAGCTGAATTATAGACTGGAAAAATTGGGATTTTATGAACATTTTGAATTCATTGTGCGGAGTGAGAAAGTGAAAGTGATAGTTTAATAGGAAGAGATGAGAATTTATTGACATTTATGAAAAGCAATAGTTTAATGGGGAGAGCTGGGTATTTATTTTATTCTGAAATTATGAAAAAATATTGAAGTCATTGTGGGGAGTGTGAACGTGATAGTTTAATGATTACCTATGTATTTTTAATTAATATTATTCTGAAGTTATAAAATATGTTGTCACATTTTAATTGGGAGAGCTGAATTATAGACTGGAAAAAATATATATCATTTTGACTTGAAATCAAACTTTAAAACCCTTCAAAATGTCACACAAACCTCCATTTAACATATAGATACATATATAGGTAATGTGGCTTTCCTCGGTATTACTTTTCCGGCAATTTTAAAAATATGTCAATACTTTTCCGGCATTTTTTTTTTTACTATTCCGGCAAATTTTATATGTTACTATTCAGACAATTTTATAGGTAAAAATGTTCACCTTAATGATACCTGTTTAAAACGGTCGTTAAACAACCAGTAAACATGTATTTACTCAGGAAATTAAATCCGAAGTTAGTATATTGTGTTCAGTCCAACAGAGCAGACATGGAAATTATCCATACTGAAACAAATAGAGGGAATAAAGCCGTAATTTTTAATGATATGCTTTATAGAAAAAAATGTTTTGAAAAATGGAGATATTGTGTTTGTATGCAGTACCGGGAAGAACTGTAACATGTAACACGGATAAAGATGGTTTTGCTGTAACCAAAACAAAAAATTCGCGCATACATGCGGTAACAATGGAAACCCTCAGAAATCAGAAGCACATCAACTCCGTGTTCGAATTAGGAACCAATCTGGAGATATATCACGTAAACCGGCTTCTATCATAGGAACCAATCTGGAGATATATCACGTAAACCGGCTTCTATCATAAGAACTGAATTGGAGAATATGGATGAGAATTATCTACAATCAAAGGATATATATAATGCCTCCTTGTCTGTGTACAGAGAGCGTCGGAAAAACATGCCTTCTTTACCAAAAACCAGAATCGAAACCCATGAAGCTATTGAACAAGTAGATATGAATAGCAGTAAATCAAAGAGTATGTTGTTAGTGAATGACAGAGAATCTGAGATTGTAATTATTTCAACAACCACAAATCTACAGTAATTGTGTAATGAAGTCAAAGATGTTTTTATTGATGGAACTTTTAAATGTTGTCCCAAGCACTATCTACAACTGTACACCATTCACGGATGTAAAAATGGTGCTTATATTTCACTTGTATTTGCGCTTTTGCTGTCGAAGACTGAACATTGCTATCGTGATATGTGGTCGTTCTTATTACAACGTTGTCATGAAAAAGAGTCTTAATCTCCAGCCTGATATTATTCACATTGACTTTGAGCGGGCAATGCACAACGCAGTTACTTCATTGTTTCCAGACACTCGTACAAATTGTTGCAGGTTCCATCTTGGACAGAGCTGGTGGCGTAAAATACAAGGTTTGTCATACCTTACATCTATTGTGACTTTAACCAGTTGGCAACCGTAAAATTGTATATCATATCATTTACATGACATGAATTCGATGTCACAATCAATGCTTAACTGAGATTTTCCTAAATTAACATCTGGCAAATCGAAAAGCTGTATTCAAAAATTTAAGGTGACATTTTAAAAATCACTTTAAGCATATAATATTTATAAATTCATAACTTCGAAAGAAATGGTTAAAACTTGCTGAATTTAAAATTAAGGAAAATTTTTAGTAAAGACACAATGTTAAACTGGTGCATTTATCTTGTAAAAAAGCATATTTTTAATAAAATGACTACTTGTATTTCGAAGTGTCACTAAAGTGCAGTTTTAGTGCTTTCCGGACTTAGTATTTTTATTGTGTAAATAGTGAACTATATCCTGCTCGTATTTTTATTGGGTAAATAGTGAACTATATCCTGCTCGAAGTCCTACTTTCACCTCCCCGTGGTGAGCAGGGGACAACAGACACAGTACAACTGTATCTGGCTAACGGAAGAGGTGAAGAATTTAGGAACATAAATAAAAAACATAGCGCTGTTGTACAGCGTATTTGGGAAAATTGTGTTGTGGCAAGACAGAATATAACCGAAAATTCGGGGCGGGTGGGGGGGTGGGGTTCGATCTATGCATAGTCCGACGGATTTTTTTTTTTTTTTTTTTTGGAAAAAGAAACAATGTACCAAACCATGTATTGCTGAATTAAATGGTAGAAAATAATAATTTCATAAATATATGAAAAAGACAATCGGTAATTAAAATTTAAAAAAGTTGTACCTGATCGTTTTGTCATTTCGGATAGAGAGAAAGTAGAGTTTTGCAGATCCTACCGTCGCTATGAGGGGTACATTCTAGCGGTTGTATGTAACTGGATCATTTGCTGTTAATCTGGGTTTTAATTAACTGCTGATTATCACTCACAATATTCCCGTTTCATGTTAATGGTGAAGTACAGTTGTTTTACCAGTTCCGAATTTTTACTACCGAATAATCTAAAATTTCAATCCCGTTCAATTAAAGGAATCGCAGAATAACTTTCTCAATTTGCTTCTACTTGAATGTATGGGCATTAATTGTTTAAATAATATAAACTTCAACCGCTTCCTAAATGTATGTGCAGGACAGGTCGACAGATTGTCGGTGACCTAGTTTAACGATGTAAACAAATCGTGATCACGAAAATGCTTTTTCAAGAAAACATACACTACCACGTGTTTTTGAGGACAGGTGTCGATATTTTGGAATCAGTAAACATTTGTATTATTACACCACATAAATTTTATTTCCTCTGCTTGTGGATGACGTCTGCAGCAGCGCTTATATGAAACCCTGTTCGGAACTGGTAAAACGACTGTATTTAAAATTTGTACACAACACTGTACGAATTATCTCTCTTTCACGAAAGTAAAATCTAATCGATAAACAGTTTTAAAATACGACACAATTGCCTCAACATCAAAATACGTTATCATAACCTTCAAAATAAATTTAAATTTCCGTAGATTTCACGAAGAATTAATTAAACAACCTGCTGCTGTTCATTTCATAAAAAGTTATGATTTTACATCGTAGGACGCAAACTTCTCGAACTACTTTTTATTGTAAACATGAGATCAGTTCGCCAAATTGCAGAAATTATAAGATGCATCCAGTCGCAATATTTTACTAGATTCCGAAATGTATTCCGAAAATTTATTCATATATAACCAAATGCATTACCCGTCTCAGAATACATATCTCACGATAAAACAGATATACTTTCACGCTCATTTACCAGGCGCACTATTTCCAGGTGTACTCATATCTTATAATTTCATAGCAAAGAAGCTCAATATCTTGGAAGAAAGTGACAGCAATGTACACGTTCACTATCGTGAACGCTGTACAACAATGCCAAAAATTGCCGGAAAAGTCATGTTCCGAGCTTAAAACCATGTACGTCATCAATTAGATCGCCGGAAAGTTACGAGCGGTGTCGTGTCGGAAACTACCGAGTATTAGCAGTTCTTTCAGGTAAGGTTTTAGTGTATTACAGGTAACTGTAAGGTGAAGGAAACCGCCAGACACATCAATGTTGATCATTTTATCCATAGGGATGAAAAATACAAAATTGATAAACTTGGTGATCGGTGACCTTTAATTGGAGTTGAGTTTCATATTAGTGGCTGTCTATATCATTATTTTTCATAATTTAGTCAATCTCCAGTGGTGGATGGGTCGTGTCTGATCAACACTGCCTATTCATTATTAGACATTATCAATGTCGGTAATGTGGTTGTAACTGATCACTACAACATCATCATTGATATTGTGACTTTCTTCAACTGAAATAAAAAATAAAACAGTTCATTAATATACATATAGAACACATGACATGTTTATGTAAGATTGTTATTTATTGAAATTTTTTTGACAACATCTACTCGTAGTCCCATGGGTTGAAATAATTCGTTGAGGTGTTCCTAAAATAAATTTTACTTACGTCTTATAACTACTATATTTCAGAAAAAATGGCAGATATATTGTCTCTAGACCCTACAGCCGACGAAACTATGGCGTTGGATGACGATTTGAGGGTGCCATGGCCTGCAGAAGGCATGGAGTGCAGGGTTCCGGAATGTGCAGATAAAGGGTTTTTCAAAACCCTGCCTTTATATCGCAAACATTGGAGAAAATTTCACGATGCTATGGCTTCCTTTTTTGTTTGCCCATGGGAGCTTACCCGCAATCTGAAACGGGCACACAGGGTAAGCGCTGAAGTAGCAGCTCACATGTGTGTGTGTGGGGGGGGGGGGGTTGTGGCCCAGGAGCGGCCAAACCCTAAGTACATCCCTCCGGGAGATGTACTTCCTCCAAAGAGAAACCAGACCGTAAACGAGGAGGCTAGAGATGCAGCCAAGAAACAGAGGGAGGCAGAGGTTGCCAACATAGAGCCCGTGTTCTCTCTTCCGAAACACGCGGTTGCCAGGGACCAGGAGGTCCATTTTCCCCATAATAAGGAGGGAGATGTGGTGGAGTTTCGGGTTACTAAACGATAGAAGAAAAATTAATTGCTGTGTTCGCGTGTGCCGTTTATGGACAATGTTTAGCGTGTGCAGTATATGGACAATGTTTATGTTTGCCTGTGCCGTTTATTTACAATGTCTTCAGTATTCTCCATGGTCTGTGATAGTGTTTTATTATTGTTGTTATTATTATTATTTATGCTCTACTTGCATTTATGTTGACATTGTTACCGTTTTATTGCATTATTTTCAGTTATATGGACTTAAAATAGACATTTATCCATGAACTTTAAAACTTATTAATTTTAAATGCATTTTGACAAAATGATTTGGTTCATATTTTGAAACTATTACTTTCATTATAATCTACAATTGTTGATAATTTTTATTAGATTTATTGCTCTTTATATTATGACCAAATTAGTTAAATTTGTTCTTAAGGTGGGGGAGTGTAACGACGACTATTTTATACATTTTCAATTTCACTGAGCGTCGGCAACAGCAAATTAGCTAGTCCTGCCGCGCCCAGTGTAAATATTTTACTTATATTTATGAAGTCAATTTCAGTTTCCATTGTTCAATTGTAATGCGCTACTTTCATTTTACATTTCATTTGTTGTTATATAATAATAATCATTTTTACCGGGTCATATGTAAAACTTATTTTCATTGGTTTAATTTACTACTTTTGGCCAATCAGAATAGATCTTGTATTATTTAGTTCGTTCTTGTTTTCGCTATTGGTTTATTCATTCATGCACCCTGGCAAAATAGTATAAAAAGGCGCTAAAACTGCTCTAATCGTCTTTCGGTCGGCTGTTACAGTGGCAAAAAGTTCTCAAAAGACCTGCACTATTAAATAGCACTTTGGTTTTTACCCACTCCACGTGGTTTAATGTTTTTAGACCTTTATACTAAAATGGGAAGTTTATTCCAAATTGTTTCTTCGGTTTAAATTAATTTCATTTTATCCCCTTTAACTGTCATTAAAGTTATGATTTTAGACCATTACACACAATGTAAAGGTGTTAGGTTCATTTTTCTCCAGATATTCATTATTCAATTATGTAGGTCGTTAATATTTTTCTATATATTTTTGCACCGTCGCTGATATTATCCCCTTAGATATTTTAATTGTATTTCATTATTTCATTTTCGATTTTTGTAAAGTTATAATGTTTTCATGGTGCTGAATTTCATTATTTGTTGCTGCAGCTGTTCATTGCTTTAAGCTTATATTTCGTAATAAATTTATGTTTTGTTATTTCTTATTTTGGGTGGGTTTTTTTGGGGGGATGTGAGAGCTATGTCATAACCCTGAGAATGAACCAGCAGTTGTCATTTATGTGGCTTTCTTTCACTCTGAATAGCAATATCTAATTGTTGAATGCTCGGGTTAGATTAAAACCCATATTTGAGACGTTGTGCTGCCGAGTGCCGATTCGAACCCTTAGGTTCCGGTTACATCTTTATTTTAAATAAACTATTGTTTTAGCTATCCTTTTATCGCATATTTCAAGGGCTAGCTAGTGTCCAGAATTAACACGCACAGCGTTCTTCGAATATTTACCTTTGGGTGGACTTATCACGGCACCTGGTATATAAGTCTTTACGGTTGATTTTAACCTGAATCGAGATCCACGTACTACTAGATGTATATACATTGAATACGACCAGGTAAATCTTATATCGGTCAAAGATTTATGAAACGGATTTCTGAACTTGACTTGAAAATAACCTTCGCCGAACTATGTTAAGGTAAATATCATCATTCCAATGATGGTTTGGGGATCGCCATTCGCAGATATCGCGTCAACAACACTAATAGTTTGGTAATTGTGGTAGCATCCATTATTACCAATCCAAGATCTTTAATCGAATAAACGTTTTGAAACTCACCCGAGGTGTATTAATCGTTTAAAATGGGCATAATGAGAAAACTATTGCATCATGAAACCCAGCACCATATGTGTCTTGGATATTAATGATCATGAAACTGACGTGTACGTTAACCAATGAGGATCTGAAAATGGTACCAAATGGTATGGGACGAAACGTCTGTAATTTCAAAAAGTCTACTACACAGCACTCATCATCTCTGATAAATCGGAATAACGGGTTTCTTGTAATGGTTTGCAAATTACGGTGTTGCAGTCGGTATGGGTACTGGAACGCTACGCCCCAACTGTATTCTCTACATCGATATTTCTACAAAGAAACTTTACAACCTATCTGGATTATCAAATGGACGACATGACGTGCATATTAGGGTGTGTGCTGGAACGTTTCGCCCCAACTGTAGAGCAATTCATCTTTACGCCCTATCTTGATTTATCAATGGACGAAATGACAATCATATTTTACCACGCCTAAACCGGATGTTGCAGTACAAACAATAGAGATCAAGTAGCTTCACGAGCATAGACGGCTATCGGTCATAAATTATCAGTCGACGATTTCTTATTGTTAAGGTTATTTTTGTCTGTAATTTGTTTGGCGTAGTATCAATGATGAACTACAAACGTCATTAATGCCATTACATATGTTTAAAAGTACCAATTTGAATCGGGTTTATCATTGTTTATATAATATTGTCTGAATGGGCGTAGTCCTCCACTGTCTCATGTGAATGAAATCATACATTACTCATAGTGGCGAAGAAACATCTATTTGACTTACCAAATTACCCAAAAGACCATTTTCTTTACTATGATGTGAGGAATAAGAAAAAACTTGTCTACTTTTAAAGATGAATGTGAAGGTACAACACCAACAATTTTTCATGTTTACATTTCATTCATTTAAAATACCCTTTACAATAATTTCAAATTGAGATTAACTAAATAAACCCGTCAAACAAATGAGCATGATATCATTTAAATGAATTTAAGGTATTACATTTCGTGAAAATGAATAGAAGGAATCAATTCTAATATTAAGGAAACATAATTTCGAAGAAAATTTTCACCTTGAATTAATTTCAACTCAATGAGAAAAAATGAAATGATTTTGAAATCAAAATTATAGGATATAAGGAACCAATTTTTAATGTCTAGAAAACTTTCATACTGATTTCATTTCAACCCAACGAGACAAAAATATTACATTTTACACAATAATGTTTAACATTAAAATTGAAACCTTTTACATCCATACTTTGTTATAAATGGTATATGAACGTATATACGACTAAAATACAACTTCCCGTGCAACACTTTAAAAGTTTTAAGGTGTTTGTATAACATATCTTTTTACATTTTCAGGAAAAGCAATAAAAATATATTGGATTACGCGCCAAAAATTATTCTCTGATATTTGCAGAAAACGGAGTTTCGAAAGCAATAATTAAAAGTAAACTGCGCCATGCACAATACAAGAGATGTTTGTTTCGTAAAAAATTGAAAAAAAAACCTGCAATGAAGTTAATTAAATATGAAAATCATAGACTATATATAAATAAAGTTAAATAAATATTTGCCAATCATAGAGAAAAATTTAACTGTTGTCCTTAAGAAATTTAATAATAATATATGTATAAAGCAAAAGATATAAACAAGTTCACGTGCATTTGTAGAACTCGAAGCACTATATTATAAAAACCAAAATATAAGTGTATAAAGAAGGGATTATAGGTGGCTTTACATATCAATGGATACATATTAACTCATGAAACTTATTTTATAGGTGCATCAATACTAGACTTGTCTAAAGTGAGAATGTCAAAGACAGTAATTCATCAAAATCTACGTCATGCTAAATATCGAAGATGTTTGTTTCGCAAAAAACTTAAAAAAAGTGCTATGAAATTGATACGATGTAAAAATCACAAACTGTATATGGATCACATTATTAAAACAAGACTGTGCGCTTTTGATGACAAGCGCTATGTGAAAAATAACAAAATTGACACTTTTGCTTATGGACATTACCTTATAAATGCATAGTTTAGTCTTTAACTTTGTAGAATATTTTGTTTTACATCTGTTTTTTAGAATAAAGATATGTTTTATAAAAAGAACAAACTTTTCTTATAATATAATATAGTATAATATAATATAAAATAAGTAAAATATATGTATATATGCGTGTATACAGTAAAAAGATCTGCTTAGTGCCTGCCTCTATTCAGTTTCATGGAAAAGAGGTGGTGACTTATCTGCCTATATTCAGTTACGTGACTAAATGAAATTTTCAATATCAAAGAGTCCATCAAAATTTGGTGGCCTTTCCACCACATTCCTGCCTACTTTTTTCTTTGGTTCCTCTGTAAGAGTATATTCAGCATTTCGCTTACTACATGCATTCATCTCGCCAAGTGGCTTTCTCGTAGTCTGTGGATATGGAGGTGGTGGGGAAAACATTGACTCGTCAAGCATACATTCATTATATGGTTCAGGCAAATAATCG
The DNA here is from genome assembly GCA_021292105.1 of Anadara kagoshimensis. Taxonomy (NCBI): domain Eukaryota; kingdom Metazoa; phylum Mollusca; class Bivalvia; order Arcoida; family Arcidae; genus Anadara; species Anadara kagoshimensis. The sequence goes on along the minus strand of CM037859.1, from coordinate 41,665,794 downwards.
CCATTATACTGGTTTTGTTTCTCTCTGTGCTACGAAACGAAAAAGAATTCTGAATAAATTATATTTCAAAATTTTTTGTTGAAATAATGTAACCCGCACCTTTTTTTAAATAATAATAACTTGAAAGCAAGTATTAACATACGATTAACAAAATAAGATTACCTCCTTGAAAATATCCCTACTGCCGTCAACAGCATGTCTAATTTCCAGAAGTCTATCAACTTCGTCGAGTCCAAGACCGATTTTATCGGTGCATTTTTTTCCATTGACAATTCTATTGTCATATACATTGATGTATAGAAAACCCTTGTTTTCTACTACAGTTAGGGCCTTCTTTCTCCCAAATGTAGTGCGCAACTCCAAATCTCCATTGGGTTTGACACGTTGTGTAAACGTAGTAGTCATTCTCGTTTTTGCGGAGGATTCTCAAATCTTGTCCTTCTTATAAAGGCTATTTTACCCACCTCTTTTACATGACTAATTTCGGACGAGTTCCGTCCAACGAAAAGCGAAAAAGAAATTATTAATGAATATTCAAACAGACACTAAGCAGCTTACAAAAACAAATGTTGGAGACAATACCCGCTCATTTCAAATAATTTTCATATGATAACACTATGAGCATTGAACTGTGGACTTTTAAGGAGATTATATTTAACGCGGATAAAGTAAATCACAAAGGCCTCAAGTCTGAATTATTTAAATCAGAGAGGTTGGTTTCAAATTATTCTTCACACCCCGATCATGAATATTAAGGTGATTAGTTTGAGCGTCCAGTAAAAACCACTGACAAGCAAACTGACAAACCCTGCCCATCCACCCCACGAGAGAGAGAGAGAGGTATGGGGCATTTAATTAATATCCTCAAAAGTCCACTTTTCAACTCGTCATTCCACCCTAGCTTGAAACGGAAACATCAATACTTAAGTAAAATCATACCCTAAAAATATTTTAACGACAATTGATATAAAATGTATTGTATATGGTATTATTGTCTCTGAAATGACGAAGAAATGAGAGAGAGAGAGAGAGAGAGAGAGAGAGAGAGAGAGTTCAGATCAATTTGAACCCTTATAACTTCATTGCAACATAATCAGAGGGAGGTAACTCTCTCATTTCTCCCTTATGAAAATACAACTTTTCATTGGACAACTGTAGCTATCATGTGAATTGATCGTGATCTTAACCCGATTAGCAGATACGAAGGTTGAATGAATGCAATACGTTTAATGCAAGAACGATAATCCTTATCACGTGAACAAGTCGTGATTGTATGACCTTTACACTTGTTTTGAAATGCAGTTGCAGTCATCATGAAATCTCTAACAGTGTCAGCTATATTGTGTCTGCTGCCTTTTGTTGCATGTTTTGTTGTAAATCAGCGAACATGTATGCCAGTATATACTAATTTTAATATTGAACGATTAGTATGCAAATTCCATGGTGATGGAATTTATGATTTTAATCATTTAGAGAGGGGTCTAAAACTGACGAAGATAATTGAATTTGACACATTCACTCAGCACAGTATTCTGGTCCTTCGTGGACCAGAATTAGAAAAAGTGAAGATTTTGAAAGGAGAGGCTACCACTCTCTGTTCACAGATTGTGAAGATGGATGCTAATCCAAAAATAGAAATTGGAGGAGAATTGTGTGTAAGTTTGTTTGTTTGTTTTTTTTAAATATGGATAGTATTTTGCATGCAGCATTCGTGAATGATGTAGATTTACGTTCAAATACTTATCAAATGAGATTTCGAACTATGTCATGTGTAATTTAACAAATCTAGACCATTTATATCACATTAGTTAGACCTTCCCGTGGAGGGGATACTAACCAATATTTTTGGTAGGGGTGTACCACCGATGGATCAAAATGGTACCCATTCTATATAACAAATCACAAAATTTAGACTCATATTTAAACCCTTTTTATATTTATATAAAGAACAAAACCGAATGGTAGTGAAACACTTTTATGACGCATTTTATGTGTAATCTGGTGTAAAAGGATGTCTTCGGAAAATATAAGGAAATGACCCATAGGAAAATTCCATGCATGTCAAAATTTACATTAATAAAATATTGGTTTAAAGTACTTCCTATCTATAGAATAAAGTATGTTCTAAAGTGTCGTGTCAAAAAAGATATCCCTGGTAACGGATAAGTATTTCTATATGTGCATGAAAACGGTGATTCAAAGCGAAAATGGTTATTTCCATACATTTGACTGCATATATATTGCAATTTCATACTGATGGCAGGCCTGCCCGTGAACAAAACCGACATTTAAATGTAGGTATTTAATTTAGTTTTCACTGACCTAAAGATTATCCACGGGCATGCCTGCCATCATGGTAAAAAATTGAAAAACGCTTAAAAATTAAACTATTATCCTTTTCCGTCACTCATATATTATAGAGTATACCAAGCGTTCGTAAGCTTCGGTAGCTCAGTGGTAAAGTATGTGGACTGCTAAGATGTCACGAAATGCTATTCTTTTTAATGTGTGGGTTCGAATCCCATACATCGCACGGTTTTTTTTAAATATTTCCTAATCAAACAAAAATCTACTAAATTTTATTTAACTAAATTATAAGTGAATAAATTATAATACCTTTTTTGTCAAAAGTTAATGTTTAACCAAGTTGTATAAGCATCGATATTATTATATACTACTACATGTATATAACAAGACAAAACAAAGTGAAAGTCTCGTATATAACATGCCGTCTTACCAACGTGCTTGTTGTCGTATACTGTTATATGTAACAAGAGTGTCACGGCTGTAGGTTTGTTTGTAATCTGGAACAACGAGTTGAAAATGCTGCTGGGGCATCGGTAAATCATAAAAATAATTTACTTTCGATTTAAAGTGTATTTATTAATTGTACAGTCATTTTACTACGGATTTAAATAAACGATATCGCCGATTAAGTGACAGAAAACACTATTTTATATAACAGTGGCCTTACACAGGTAAACTCTTAAAGCCACACCATGAATATTCCTGTGGGTCAATCGCTCGCAAAAACCGAAGACATCCTTTATTGGATTTCTTTAAAAATCACTACATTAATCTAATTTTAGATGGACAACACCAAGTTAAAAACAATGGAAGGTGACAGCACATTGGACATTACATTTTCAACTAGCACCTACGATTACCACTTTAAAAGTAGTGGATTTAAAACTTTACCCGAGATGACAACAAGGACAATAAGACCTTCATCTGATGATAATTTGGAGGTAAAAACTATGTTTTAAAGACATTCATATTTAGTATTCTATATGGGACATTTAGTCCCATGTCAAATACGCCCATGATCCAACCGGTTCATATAACAAATATTGAATGTTTAATTTGTTATTCCTAAAACAATATCATAAAGAAACAAAAATCTGTGTTTTTCATCATTTTTGCTATAAGTCTTTCAATTTCAAATATTTTGGAATTCAACTGGTGAATTACAGAGTTTTAATATTTCAGCTTAGCTGGATAGTCGATTTGAGTCATAAACCGAATGGGTTATGGGCTGAAATGACTAAAGATTGAATTTATTATAAGTAGATTTATGTTTGTCCCATAGACTCTGATAAGTTCGTATAAATAGCATTACATCAATACTATTGTATAAAACATGTTAATTTTCGGAAGATGAATCTGATCTTGCACTGATGATTCTTGAATCCTCAAACCGAGGTGGTGGTGTGGAAGGCGAAAATCTTATTGGTAGTGAATCCTCATCCTCAGGTTGTGGTGTAGATGGTGGTGGTGTGGAAGGCAATACTCTAAATGGTAGTGTATCCTCATCCAGAGGTGGTGGTGAAGAAGGTGGTGTATAAGGTGAAAATCGGATGCGTCGAGTTTGTCTGTGACGTGTAACCAGTACCTGAGGCTGCATTTTAAAATGTATTTCCTGCATTTTCACACTGTTAAAAAAATTAATTTTGTTTATTTTGTAGCAGAAGACTTCCACCTGGTTGACCTGGGTTTATCCGATATTGATCACATTAGCAGGTAGGATATAAATTAGCATATAATGTGTATTATATTTTCTAAGTTTTTATTACTAATGCTATAGAATGAAATTGATAAAGCTACAACATTTTCAAGATTTGGTCATTACGTAAAAGTATCTAATTATCAAATGACATATTATGTATACATTGCTGTTGTTTCATGATTGAGTCCTAAATTTCCATTTTATATACCTTATATCTCTTAAGTCATCTAAACATTTATTGATGCTTATATAAATTTTAAAGTTTTTATTTCCTTTCTTTCAGTACTGTTACTAGTTGTGACAACATACTTCATACTGCGATGTAAAAGAAAACGTCAGTCAGTTAGAGAAAATATTCATTTACGAGAAATTGCAAGCATACACAGTCATAGTTCATAAATATAGAAATTTAAAAAATTCAACTTGTACATTATTTCACTTTTCAGTTTCTGGTGTCTTCATGCTACTCTTCTGTGCCTTTAAAAGACGATACACACTTGATTTTCATATTAGACAGTTTTGTTGCTTATGTAAAGAAACTACAGTTTTTGATGTTCGACTTGAAAGGAATATGTAGTAATGAGAGACAATTTATTTCAATTACAGATGCTTGTCAATATCTACTCGCTCTGTTAATATTTTCGCTGGTAATACATATTGAACAAAGATATTTACATCAACTTGTACCACCAGCTCCTCAGTTAAGAGTGCAACAACGTCCAGTACAGCCCCGACTTAGAAATCCAGTAGGTCCCCATCATCCACATCGTTATCCAAGACGTGCTAGACGACAACTAGATAGACTAAACTTGTAATTAAAATCTTACCTGTTTTCCATGACTTCAAAACATAAGTCTTTCATCCGATGTCCATAGCGATAGTTGCTGTTTACTAAAATTTCTTGTGACATACGAAATAATGTTTTTAAAACTTTGCCAGGTTGATAGCTTAACATAAGTCTACTCCGCAAGTCAGTTTGATGAATAATCAAATGATATGTTGCTGTGCAACAGTCTAGAAGGACATCTTGCTGATCTATAACAATGAACAAATGCCATTTCACTTTTAGCCTCAACATCATCATTGCAATACTTGCAGTCGTATTTTAGTGGATCTATTTTTTCTATTCGATTGAGAATATGACTGAGGCTACACATCTCTCGATTTTCAACCAGAATTATTTAACTTAAAGTTCAGTGTTTCCGTTTCAAGCTAGGGTGGAACTGAGGTGTTTCTAAAGTGTTTAGTAACAATATTGGTATTTACAGTCACTAGCTTGAAACTAATTTGTTTCTGACATTCATGTATCACTGGTTAATTTGTTTATACTACGTTGGTAGTTATTATAAGCTTATTCCCAACCTCATTGAAATAACATTTGAAATTATTAGTTAAGTCTATTTCCACATTTAATACAATGATTTGAAATTATTAGTTTAAGTCTATTTCCACATTCAATACAATGTTTAAACATATTGAGGTTTTTTTTTTCTCGACTTCAAATCATTCCATCTGGGGACTACAATAGAGTGTCTTCAATACCAGATTTTTTCAGAAATCTTATTTTTATAAAACTTAATATCATTCCATAATTTATGTCTATTATAGTCGCCATAAGACGGAAAAACGTTTGATCTCATCATTACCAGTGGATTTTTCAAGCTTTGATTCTGAAATCCTATTTAAAATTGGAGCTAGGTTGAAAACTTCATATCATAAATATACATAAACTATGTATTTTTGCAGAGTTCCTCCTAGCTAATATGCATGTGTTATTTATTTTTATTTATGCTGTTGATGGAAACTTAATCCAAGTCATTACTTACTACCTTTTGTAAATATGTTGATTTTGTTACCGTTTTATTGAGTAGTGCTCATTTAATGCATTTAGAGGATAATTTTTTATATATAGAAATGCTACTAGTCACAAGTTCATTTTTACAATAATTGATGTTCAGTATTTTATTCCATTTTTTCATGTTTATATTTATACATTTTATAATTCAATTGAAGCGACAGAGTCGGACCGCGTCTTATCTGAAAAAAGTTTTACCTGTTTCTTTTCCTATTGAGTCGCTTCGATATAAGTGAAATACTCTTGATATGGCGTAAAACACCATTGAAATCAAACATAACCTTTTTTGTATTTGCAGAGTTGCCACTTGCTAATATGCATGTGTTATTTATTTTTATTTATGCTGTTGATGGAAACTTAATCCAAGTCATTACTTACTACCTTTTGTAAATATATTGATTTTGTTACCGTTTTATTGAGTAGTGCTTATTTAATGCATTTAGAGGATAATTTTATATATATATAGAAATGCTACTAGTCACAAGTTCATTTTTACAATAATTGATGATCAGTATTTTATTCTATTTTTTTTCATGTTTATACATTTTATAATTCAATCGAAGCGACAGTCGAGCAGTTAAGGCAACATGTCAACAATGTCATGGTGTCATGAGTTTGAGTCGCGTCTTATCTGAAAAAAAGTTCTACCCGTTTCTTTACCGACAGTCATTAATTCCATTGAGTCACTTCGATATAAGTGAAATACTCTTGATATGGCGTAAAACACCATTGAAATGAAACCTAACCATTTTACTATAAAGTATTCAGGGTTGTGCCATTTAATGCAATGCAATATGGTTGTATGCTCAGATTATTTATACCATTTTAATATGTATTTTGAATATACGTATACCCATGTTATTTCTGCTACAATGTTGTAGCTAATTTCATACGCTAATAAAGTTACTCAGGGTTTTAACATTTTAACATGTGCCATTTAATGCAATGCAATATGGTTGTATGCTCAGATTATTTATACCATTTTAATATGTATTTTGAATATACGTATACCCATGTTATTTCTGCTACAATGTTGTAGCTAATTTCATACGTTAATAAAGTTACTCAGGGTTTTAACATTTTAACATGTGCCATTTAATGCAATGCAATATGGTTGTATGCTCAGATTATTTATACCATTTTGAATATGTATGACAATCTTGCATTTTCATGTACCAACTTGGTGATTCTATAGACAGTTATTTCAATTTTTTTGTGTTGATGGACCAAAATAAAAGTTTAATTTTTCAGTTATGTTGATAGTTTTGGATTGTTTTTTAAACTTAACATGATTATTTCACATATACTGACACAGTGAGCTCTTGGAGGAAACCAGAGTACTAAGAAAGTCACCTGCAATAATCTCAAAATCTTTCTCGGCAGATCTGATTGAATAGATGTTCAAATCTCAATCAAGATTGTAAACAAGATTTTATGATTTGTAACGAGACACTGTAAGCTATAGTGAAAGTAGCAAATTTACAACATGAAATTGTAACCACATACAGTTTTTAGCTTTTCAGTCAAGAATTATTCTTTTAAAGTTGACACTTCTCTTGCTTTAGCGTAGTTCACTAGTTTGAGTGCTCGCTCGGTAGGTGGGAGGTTGTGGGGTTTGATCCCTGACCAAGTCTGACCCAAGACATGAAAATCGATAGTAACGATTCTTTTGTCAGACACTCGGCAATTAGAAATGAAAGTCATGCTTTTTTTCGGAAAATACCTGAAAAACCGAGGTCTTGTGTCATGATAGGTGTGGTATGATAAAAAAACCTCACTGCATAATGCCATAAACGCAAGCACGTATAATTTTTTTGCACTTTCACCTATAGCGAATGACATCTCATTATAAGTGAAATATTCTTGACCAGGATCTTAAATTGCTTGGGTCTAGTTATTTATATACATCAATAGGCATCTTGTTCAATGTTGATTTATTGAAATAATGGTGAAAACGGAGTGCTTAAACGTAAAACCGATTTAAACATATATTCCTGGATGCAATTTCAATATACCCACCGTGAGCTATATGTATATACTCTAAACCTCTCATTCATTGAGAATGCAGAGACCAGTAGCTCTATTCCCATGCATAATACGATATTATTTTTAATATAAGCATTCTATATCGTTGTCCACAAATTTTGTTTTCGTTTTATTTAATCCGTTGTGATACTGATCTGTTGTGGTATAAATGCTTGTTAGCACAAATAAACATTAAAAGGTATTTCTCAAGCATTCTTGTTTGTTTTATCTATACTAAACCTTAAACGTGTTTTTTTATGTAATCTCCTTTCGGAGATTATCTTGATTTTTCTAGTGATGTGTAAAATAATAGATACAATGTAAAAACAATTTAAGATTTTTCTCACGATTTCTTGTTGATTTATACTCTTAACATGTAGGTTGACAAAACACCATCTTACATCCATTTAGTACCGCTTAAATGGATGTGAACGTGAACTTGACAAACTTAACGTCCTTGTTTAATTCATGTGCAAGTCAATACAAATCTGATGGGAGTCGAACAGAAATTTTTTTATATGGTTTTAAGAATATGCAAAAAATGTACAAATTATCTTTGTCTTTGAGGAATATTGAATGGGGTACCTATGGAATGTCTATCTTGTTATCTATGGAATGACAGCCATTTTGGTATCTAAGGAATGTCATCCAACTTGGTATCCAAGGAATAATAGCCAATTTGGTATCTAAGGAATTTCTTAGTCAGCCATCTTGGTATCCAAGGAATGTCAGCCATTTTGGTATTCTAAGGAATGTCAGCCATCTTGTTATTTATGGAATGTCCGCCATCTTGGTATCTAAGAAATGTCTTAGTTGCCTTCGGTTGCCTTCATTATGTCCTAGTTTCCTTAAATACTATACTACTTATATTTCGAATACACAGTATTCCTTATCAAGCTTACATTATAACTGACTTAAAATGACAAAATACAAGATATATGTATAGAACATTATTTACAAATTATACAATCTAATTACATAAAAGTGTTACCTGATTAAGTGAAAAACCAATTAGGGTTTAGCCTAAGGGTTATTGGAACACATTCAGTAGGAAAGTTGTCCCATCACCCGCTAATTGTTTATTTAGGGTAGGCCTTTCATCTTTGATATGTAAAGCCTCCAGGATCACCAAGTCAAAGTCTGAATTACCTTTATTCAGAGTTTTGAAACACTTGGTGATCCCGAACTCTTTACATCTCTTACAATTTTCCACATGATTGAATATGGCACTACCGGTTTTATTATGTTCAGTAATGCGTCTCTGAAGGAATCTTTTAGTTTTACCTACATAGGTAACACTTGGATCCTCCAAGCATTGAAATTTATAAATCACAGATGCCTTCAGGACGCTATTTCTTTTGTCTTTTAGTGAGAAGTAATTTTTCACCTTAAATGATGAAAACACTATGTTGACCTGTATATTTTTACATTTGAAAATATTTTGAAGTTTTTTCTTTAATACTAGTGAAGGGTTGCCAATAAACGGTAAAAGAAAAGTGTATTTAATATCCTCTTTAGTTTTAGTCCCGAATATATTATAATTTCCCGAAATTTTGTCCGAAATGAATTTTTTCACAATATTGTAAAAGAAATCTTCTGGATAACCGTTAGACATAAGAAAGTTTTTTATTTTTTCATTTTCTTAGTTGAATGATAACCAAGATGAACAAACTAAATAGGCTCTATGCAGAAGTCCTAAAATTAATCCTATTTTCCACTGGGCTGGACACATTGCATTAAAGTTTAATAATAAACCCGTAAAAGTTTTCTTTCTATAAATGTTTGTTTCCAAATTATCATCTTTGATAGTAATGTTAACGTCCAAAAAAGGTAAAGTATTGTCTTGGTTTTTCTTCATAAGTAAATTCCAAATTCTTATCTTTTGAATTTATAAATTTAAAAAACTTGAATGCTCAAAGATGCAGAATATATCGTCCACATATCTTTTGTAAATCAAAGGAGAAAATTGCTCATTCATCCAGTTTTGTTCCAAATGTCCAAGAAATAAATTTGCTAAGGTAGGCCCATAACACTCAGTCTGGCGATAATAAACATTATTAAATGTAAATATTCCCCCCGTTGCAAATTTTAACAATTTTTTGAATACATCTTTGCTGAAATTTGGAATTTTGTTAGAATTTTCTGAATATACATAATCCGCTGCTAAATTAATTGATTCTTCTAAAGGTATATTAGTGAATAAGGAAACCACATCAAAACCGATAATAAATTGTTCTTTTTTAATATTACTTTTGTTTTCGTCTAAAACCTCTAAAAGTTCTTGGGTTGAGTTTAACATGTATTGGTTTGGTATGTTCGGTTTATGAATTTATCTAGGAATTTTGCAATGTGGTATTCTGCCGTATTCAACATACTAACTACTGGACGAAGTGGACACTGTGGTTTGTGAACTTTTGCCATCCCATAAAGCTTACCAGGTTGGCTGCCAGACGGTGTGATTTTTTCATACGTTTCACTATTGAGACCAGGTTTCACATATTTCCTAATATAGTATGAGAGTTTATTTTCGGCCTTAACTATTGGGTTATCACTAAATGAATCTGAATGTATTACAACTTTTTCAAATTTTGTCCGATTTGAAATAATATTACAAAAAGTTCATAGTTTTCATGATAATGAACCATTTCAGCATTCTTTCGCATCTGTGACCTTAATCTATATATCAAAATGATCGTTACATCAATACCAACAATATTCCAATATACATGCCTATACAAAAAAGTTTATAGTTTTCGAGATAATTAACCATTTTGGTATTGTTTTGCTACTGTGACCTTGACCTTTGGACCCTTGACCTTTTTCTATACATCAAAATGATCGTTGTATTAATACCTACAACATTCTAATATACATGCCTATACAAAAAGTTCATAGTTTTCAAGATAATAAACCATTTCAGTATTCTTTCGCATCTGTGACCTTGACCTTTGAACCAATGACCTTAATCTATATATCAAAATGATCGATACATCAATACCAAAAATATTCCAATATACATGCCTATACAAAAAAGTTTATAGTTTTCGAGATAATTAACCATTTTGGTATTGTTTTGCTACTGTGACCTTGACCTTTGGACCCTTGACCTTTTTCTATACATCAAAATGATCGTTGTATTAATACCTACAACATTCTAATATACATGCCTATACAAAAAGTTCATAGTTTTCAAGATAATGAACCATTTCAGTATTCTTTCGCATCTGTGACCTTGACCTTTGAACCAATGACCTTAATCTATATATCAAAATGATCGTTACATCAATACCAAAAATATTCCAATATACATGCCTATACAAAACATTTATAGTTTTCGAGATAATTAACCATTTTGGTATTGTTTTGCTACTGTGACCTTGACCTTTGGACCCTTGACCTTTTTCTATACATCAAAATGATCGTTGTATCAATACCTACAACATTCTAATATACATACAGTCTAACCTGTCTATAAGGGCCACTCAGGGGAAGTTGCAAAAGTGGCCCTTATGGACAGGTGGCCTTTATATAGAGGTTTGTAAATCCAGTTATGACATCATTATAAATATTAGTTGGAAAAAGTAGTGAGCAGTTCTAATTTATTTATTTTATTTGTTAAAATTTCTGTTACAAAACAGGCATTAGCTAATTTTAACAGAATAATTTCTTTGAAAACAATTAAAGAAAAATCTTCTGACCACACTATTAATCAATCTTTGAAAAAAAACCTTAAAAATCACTAAGTATATACACATGTTTTCTTTAATAGGTAGGAGCCAGTAATGAAAACAATAGAAAATAGTATATGTATCATAATCAGTAATGAGTAATAATCTATCCTTAGTGCTTTATGGCTTCATTTGTTGACATGAGGATAAATGACTTAAAGTAGTTTTTTAAAAAGTTTCAAAAATATACTTTTAAAAGATTCTTTTCTTATCAACATACAGATCTGGTCACATGTACTTAGTTTAATGATCAATGTTTAAAATCTAATATTAGCTTCAAGATTTAAAAAAAACTACATGGCTTAACAATTTTGCACAAAGTTTTAGAAACTATAACAAAACTTGTCCGAAAATACGAATAAAAAGTGGCCTTTATAGACAGGTTCATGAGCCATTTTGTACAAAAATAGGGTGGCCTCTGGCTCAGTTGAACAGTGGCCCTTATATAGAGGTTAAATAAAGAGTAAAATGGCTCGGGAGGAATTGAAAGTGCCCTTTATAGACAGGTGGCCCTTATATAGAGGTGGCCTTTAACACAGGTTGGACTGTACCTATACAAAAAGTTCATAGTTTTCAAGATAATGAACCATTTCAGTATTCTTTCGCATCTGTGACCTTGACCTTTGAACCCATGACCTTCATCTATATATCAAAATGATCGTTACATACGAACAATATTCTAATATACATGCTTATATAAAAAGTTTATAGTTTTCGAGATAATAAATAATATAAGAAAGGTAAAAAATTAGGTCATGACCTTCATAATTGACCTTGACACCATTTTGAAGATAATTACAAGAATATGTCAAAACTGAAAACCCCATGTCATTATCTGGTCGTATAGTCAAGTTATAACAATTTAAAAATATTTTACGATTTTTGCAAAATTGAACTCAAAAACGCGTAACCTATTTTTAAACCAAATTTCATGAAATGAATTTAAAAATATTTTACGATTTTTGCAAAATTGAACTCAAAAACGCGTAACCTATTTTTAAACCAAATTTCATGAAATGAACAAACTTAAAGGTTAAGACTATGTAGAATCCAAATATCACATCAGTTTTTGCCTCCAATGAGTGGTTCAAGAGAAGAAGATTTTTTTAGGTTTTGTATATTTTTAGTAACAGCGGCCATCTTGGATATTCGATCGCCATGATTTGAACAAACTATAGTTAGACTCTATCAAGGACCTTCCATGACAAATTTGGTTTCATTTGGCCCATTAGTTTCGGAGGAGAAGATTAAAGTTTACTGACGCACGCACGCACGCCTCGCCATGCCATAAGCTCACATGGCCTTTGGCCAGGTGAGCTAAAAAACGTATAACTATACTAATTAACTGTCTAAAGCAAGTTTAATGTTAAACTGCTAGTCGCCTTGTGTAATCCACTGTTTAATGAGTAGTATGTCAGTGTGCTACATTTTAGTTCATCAAACTTCTAGACCAACAACGTTAATTTATCATCTAAAGGGAGCTTAATTAGAGTTCGTGGAGTGTTCCTACCGGCTGTCCTTGTGTAATACATGCGGCTACATAGTCATCAGTGTAATCCATCTTAATCAGCACTTTGAGTGTGCTTAATCTTTCAATTTCTAGACCGTGTCCTGTGATGGTCTTGTGCAATACACCTCACTAGGTGAGCGTAAAATTGTCGTGGGAACTAGAATTTGAATTAACCATCTGTAAGCAAATTTAAGGAGAGTTCTAAAACTATGAAAAGAAACGACGCAATGACTTATTTTTCTCACCGCATTACTTAGTTTGAATTTGCTGCATTGTTATTAAACTAAATTCAAGCTGCGGTGTGATATTTTATGTATCAAAATCATTCTAAAATTGGTTAAATGCATTGCTACCTCCACATCTGATTCATTCACGAATTCCATTTTCAACTGAAAAAAAAATATTATTACACGACACGAGTGAGATAGGAGTGGAGATCACTCGGAAACACCGTGTGTAATGAAATGGTCACGTGACGTGATACTTTAAAACGTGCATGCAGACATTTCTCCCAAAACTATTGAAAGAATATATTTGAAATCGCATTGTTTATAAAAAAAATTTAAATGGTGATAATAGATGTTTCGAAAACCTGCGCTCCCACGAAGGGTGGAAGTGCTTGAACAGAAGCAGCAGCAGCAACATCCGGTCACTTCCGATGCTGCTGCATCCGGGTACTTTGATAGGCGTACAGACAGCCGCCTTGATGAAAATCAATACAAACTTATTGATTTTATACCAACTAGCGGCAGTAATTTGCACATTCCACGTAGATCGTTATATGGTAAACCGTGAATGTGTCGTAGAGGGTACTTTGGCCAGATGCACGTCGGTGCTGCCCGCTGGTATGGTAGAACTAGAGACTATGCAAATTGCGCGGGTGGAATTTGTCAGACTGACTGAAAAAACCCAGTTGGTTGTGATCAAAGAGTCAAACCCAATTCTCGACATAATAATGATTCGAAGAGGCAGCCTGAAGCAGTGCGAACAAATATCCTCCGATTTCGCCGTCGAAGTTATCATTGGAGGAAAGTCTTGCGAAAAAAATGAACAGGTAAATATATATTTTTAATGTATCATTTACTCAAAACTCAAATTCGGAATATTACAATGTCAAATTGTAACACATTGCACAGTTAAAATTAAATGTCTTATGTTGAACAAAGCATTGTCTCAGAAAAAGTTTAATTTTTTTTTTTTAAAAAAATATTGATGAGAGAAAACTGGGAATATTTGAGTTGAGTGTACACTCAATTGAGTGAATGATTGTGAAACCTGGTCAAGACTTGTAAGTATGAAAATAAGTTGTGCTCAAGCACTCAACATTTAGAAAGCTGATACCTCCATGTTACATATGTAACAGGAAGGAGAAAAAATGTAGGGTCGGAACGGGGATTGAACCCGAGACCTCTCGCACTATAGGCGAGTGCTGTTATTCTTGAGTTTCCCATGGTCCTGCACATGAGAAATCTCACCCTAATTCCCTCGGATGGACTTTTATATGGCCCGTAAATGCCAGTCCACCACTTCTGAGGACCACACTGGTCACCAAACTGTAACAGGAAGGAGAAAAAATGCAGGGTCGGACCGGGGATCGAAGCCGAGACCTCCCGCACTATAGGCGAGTGCTTTACAAACTGAGCTACCCAGACCGCTACACATAAACACTCCCCCAGCACATTGCTTCATGCACACTGTGAATTTTCCTTTACATAGGTGATGTTTTTCCTTTACATAGGTGATGTTTTGATATAAGAGAAATAATCTTAACTGACACAAAACTCCCTTCAATCAGTCATTCCTCGAGATTTACATCTTGTTAAATTCACACACACACACACACCGAATAAATACAATAAAAATACCATTGTTATGATGTTTATTTTCCAAACAAAGTGCTTATTTCAATGAATAATAGCTGTAGTAAATTACATCTCTATGACTTTGATTACATTCATATTAAAATGTTTGAAAAAAAAAAACCTTTTGCTTTAGGACAATTTAAATTTCTGTTTTAGATGGTATCTTCTGTTGACACTACTCTACTGGCCACATCATCCATCAAAATTGAAACATCACACTGGTTGGTCACTGTACAAAAAAAGAAAGGGTCATCATTGCCTCATGGTACAGTCCCAACAGCTGCATCTGGAAAAATAAGAATATATATATATACACAAATTTAAAATGGTTTGTGTGTATAAAATTTAATGGTTATAAACTGGTTTTCTTGAACAGTGGTGAATGTAATGGAATTGACTATGTCCTAGAAAATGTATTTATCCACATATATATATGAAGGAGACATTGTTCATATTATAATTATTATTACACTCAAACATGTTTTTCCTACACCTATGTATTTTCATATTTATCCACACATATACATGGAGGGGAGCATTGTTCAGATTATTACTACATGTACTATTATTATTATTACACTCAAACATCTTTTTCCTACATGTATGTTTTTTAGAACGCTCAACCTGAAAAAACTACGGAGACATCAACAAGACCTGATGAGGATAAGAAGCAGACGAAATCCCCAACCACTGTCACCTGGGAGAATTTAAATATTGGCTTGAGGATATTCTTTGTCATCGTCATAGGTAATAAAGTCACTAGCTGGTTCAATATAACAGCCCAGTTTAGGATATTTCACTTATATTTAGACATCAAGAAAGAGGTCTTTATCATTTGTATATTGCTATGAGCTTATATAGTTAAAATCTGCTAAAAAATAATAATAATAACTTTATTTAACTGTGGAGCATATTTTATTTCTAGCATTTCTATGAAATGCTCTTTTTTCTATTTTTTTTTTCTTCTTCTAGTTGTGGTATGGGACCTGTTCCTAGAAATGGTGCCGGTGGGGGAGTTGGGGTAGACACCCGACTGATCAACGGATAAGGTGTCGATCTCTGTCCGATTCCAGATGATGCTGGGGACCTGGCTCCAGCTGATGTGCGCTGTCTTCTTCTGCTTGGTGATACATGTACCATTCCGACCGGTGTCCGAGACTCCATAGTTATTGCTGGGGATGTTGTGGGAGATCTGGCTCCTGTTGAATTATTACTCTGAGGAGTATTACTTCCAGCTTCTAGCAGTTGTTTAATTAATAGTACGAAATATATGATAAGATCATTTGTATTTATTTCTGAAATGTTGATGGTTTGAACGTCTTCACAGAAATACTCTGTTTTTCTAGGTCTTCACAGAAATAAATTTAGAATGTTGCGTCGGAGTGATTCAGTAATATGCTCAGTCGGATATTTTTTTTATATATATATGGTCTTGAGGTATGCTAAGTACCCATTTTTGAGACTAAAGAACAATAATGAAAAGTATTGTATGTAGGAAAGGAGTAGTAAATGTGTGAAACACGTAGTCTTCGATGTGTTAATTACTCTATTTTTCTAGACGCTTGAAATCAGCAACAACAAAAATGCTAATGATTTACACAGTCAGTCGGATACTAAAAAAGTTATGTAAATCGGAACACAAATCAAGAGAATAATAATAATTTCTTCTCGCGATTTTCATTCAGTTTTATAGTATTATAAAGATCGCTCTCTCTCTCTCTCTCACAAAAATATGTTGAAGTGACGATTAAACGAGCGCGATAAGATCATATATGGTGATGTAAGCTTAAGTTTGATCGGTAAGAATATATACTAATAATTTCTTCTCACGATTTTCATTCAGTTTTATAGTATTATAAAGATCTCTCTCTCTCACAAAAATATGTTGAAGTGACCATTAAACGGGACGCGATAAGATCATATATGGTGACATAAGATTAAGTTTGATCGGTAAAAAATATATACTGGTGTTAGTAAAATCTTATTTCAGTGTAATTATTATCTTCGTTTTTCCCAGGACAACAATAATCCCACCTGGTGAGGTGTATTGCATAAGGCAATTAAAAGACACGATTTAACAGTTCAAAATTAAACAGAAAATAACATTTCAAGCGCTAATTAAGATGTAACAAGCTGACTTAGGCTATTTAGTAGGATAAAATTGACTGTCATTTAAAGTACGATCACCTTTCATCAGATTTACTTCAAATGGTTTATTATCATTGTTAAGATTTGTAAAAAGATGCATTGCACAAGAAGATTGCTTTATCTCTATCATTTTATGTTAACAGTCATTGACTGTTATATGTAATGCTCACAGTAGGTCATTTCTTAAATAATGTGAGGCCTAATCCCTTTGACAATAGAATGAAGTGAGGAGCAATCCCTCAAACAATAAAGTGATTTAACCATAACAAAGGGATCTCAGTAGGGGTTGTGTGCCAGACACCACCAAAAACATCTACTTATCAGTTAACCTTCTGTTGTGTGAAGGGTGGTCCTCCTTTTGTTCAGTTATTTCATCTACCCTGCTATTGTATTAAACATTAGGTATCTCAGGAAACCACACTTAAGTTTTATTACTTTTAAAATATGAGCAATAATGATATTAATTGCAAATTCCAGAGATTGATAATTAGGGTTATTTATTATTAAAATTATAATTTGCACTCATGAATAAATCTTATACTATTATATTTTCCCATAAGGAAAGAAATTTACTGTTACACAACAATTTCCCGCCATTTATTGTCTGACGTTACGGCAATATTATTCATGTGATAAAATACCGATGGACGTGTTCGTTTGCTATACTGTACTTATACTTGTCTATATACATTATCGACAATTGCAATTAAACTCATAAACACAAGATAGACTGAATAGAAGTTATTGAATCTGACATACTAGTATTTGATTTTAAGAACCTGAATAATTTGGATTGTCTCCCTTAGACTGATTTTATATTTTGTATATAAGCTGGGAAGATTTAAGCAGAAATCTGAAGATTATTATGATTTGTATAATAGATAACTAACTATAAAAAATGTGCTAATACATAGATTTTGAAGATTATGGAAAGCTTTTTATTTTGTTTAATCACTTCTCATGCTCAAACAGTCATTATGTAAATTTTTATTCTGTGCATAAATCAAAAACTTAAAAATTATCAAATTTGGTTTTAGCTAAAACCTACCTGCTTAAGAAACATTCTATTTGAATGACATAAATCAGGTTCTGTAAATTTGAACTCAAATGATTTGCCACAAAGATTTAATTACCTATTTATATAACACTTTTATGGTATTAAACTTTATAATTTTTCTCAAAATTCATTTATTGTACGGCGTTTCACGATAGTAAACGCGTACTTTGCTATCGCTTTCTTCCAAGATATCGGGCTTCTTTGATATGAGTACACATAGAAATAGTGCGCCTGGTAAATGAGCGTGAAAGAAATATATCTGTTTTATCGTGAGATATGTATTCTGAGACGGGTAATGCATTTGGTTACATATCCACATTTGGAATACATTTTCGGAATACATTTCGGAATCTAGTAAAATATTGCGACGGGATGCATCCAATAATATCTGCTTTAAAATGTTCTCTAAATCAATATCCATGTTTCTTCCATGTCTTGCCAATATATACTATATTGATACTAAAATGACGTCATTAAGTGTTTTACCTATGTACAGTTATTCACGTGGATTCCATTTGTTGTTCAGTCAGATTGCAATATTCACTCTTTTTGTCTCGTATAACTCTGTTGATGAGTTTAAACCACGAATAACTCCCGCATATCAAGAAAAAGCAAATCTGGTAGGCATTTGAGAAAGTCATAGGTGTCTCGAAAATTTAAAAAAGCCACATGATTTTATAATGTTCAAAGCACATGTTTCATATACAGCCATTCTCCAGAAATTGTACCAATTTAGAAATTTATTTGTCGTCTCCCTTTTACTTTCTTCTATATTTTTACATAGATAATTTTATTACAAAAACGTATTCATAAATAAACTACGGGATATTATGAGTAATTTGATACCAAATTTCTTATGATGGGAGACAATTGTCAGTTGAAAAATTAAACCATAAGAATTGAGTTTAATGAAATTCACGTTGTCGCTCGATCCAGAAATAAAATAAATGGCACGTATTTTTTTAATTTTGAAAAGTATTTTGCAATGCCGACGATATTGAATGTTCAATTTATATCCGACATTTAAGTTCAGAGTAAGATTTTGTAATTAGATGGCGTGTTCCGTGTACTTTAATGAATTTTAGATTGTCGCTGAATTTAGCCTGACTTCCGTAACGGACATTATCTTGTCTAATACTTCGTTAAAATATTGATATTAAATTAATTGAGGGGCATTTTCACATAGTTATCCACTATACTTTGTTTCAAAGTAATAGACACTAATCAGAAAAAGGCAATAACTGAGTACTAGCCTTGATAATCTATGTTTTGTAAATGATACATTTAGAGGCCTGACATCCGTAACGCTACTATTTTGACAAGGAATGTAATATTTCATCTCAAATGATTTGTTTTAATATAAAACTGAAGTATATAAGGGGAAATAAATAGTAAAGATTTAATTCAAAACAGTAAACATTGCGACAAAAGTGATTAAACACAAAAACATACTGACTTCCGTAACGCCTGACATCCGTAACGGATATTCTGACCCGGAAATCAGGAACCAGAAAGTCGGATATTATTATCGGGTGTTATTTACGGTAATCACCGGATGAAGTTGTGTGGCGGGAAACATTTAAAAACTGAATGATCCACAAGAATCTGCAAAATTTTGAAAGAGTTTGGGTAAGATTATACTTTTGAAAGATAAATGATATGATATATAATTATATAACGCATGTTATATAAAATTTGAGGATGTTTACTCCTTAACCTAAATATATACATATGCTACAACAGTAAACATGTACTGGCCGGAGTTCAAGTGTTCACATTAAAATGTATCTATGTCGTGTGCCGTTACGTTACGGAGGTCATGATCAGGGACGTAGCTGGGTCCGAAATATCATGTAGGCACAGACAAAGTATGTGCATGAGGAAAACTTGAACAGCGCCGATGGGGAAGGGGCGGGAGGGATATCCCCTCCTGTGTTGCCGGGTGGGGGTGTGTGTGGGGGGTGTCGGGGTAAAGATAGAAAAACATGCAATTCAGAATGTTTCAAAGTTTATATTACGCATCTTATACTGTAAAAAAATTAGGACTGAAATCGTTTATTCAAATAGAATTATTGACTTAATTTAGTGCTCGCTTCGTATGTAGGGGTAGACCAAAAACTTGAAATGAAAGTCATCGATCCTTTGGATAAGACCTCTAAAAACGATGTCCTTGGCACGGTAGACGCGATACGCTAAACACTCACTGCACATTGCCCTATACGCACTGCAAAGGTATAAATTTTTGTCACTACATTTATAGCTGGTGACGTCTCAATATAAGTGAAATTGTTTTACAGGGACGTAAATTTTCATTTAATCGATCAACCATTGAATGTTTACTAAGCAGGTCATTGTTTAAGTTTGAAAACAGAAAATATCTCGACTACTTCATTTTTATTGTTAATATTTTATTTGCCCACGGTGAATTGTGATGCCCTGGGTATTGGGACAAGCTATGACCCTGTTACACATTGATATTGGAAAGCAAGGGAAAGGCCTAGGGACGTCTGAAATCACTCGTCGTGATCTGATCATCTTCTATCAAACCGGAGATGGTAAATTTTTGGTCTAAATTTTTATGCCTGGTTCAGCTAAGCCAATGACCTTCATTTCATTCAACCTGATGGACCGTGGGTTCGAATCCCGTCGAGGCATGATGTGACCTTTAAGCAACTGCCAAGTCGCTTCTTTAAATAGATGTAAAATGTACGTATATGGATTATCATAATAATCGCTGGATGCTTGTAATATTTTGTACTTTTCTTCTGATGAACTTTCAGTTGGGTCAATCGTTCCCAAGGCGTACTGTAATGGCTTGTTCAATGTTTTAAATTGATTAAAACCTGTTGACTGAATACCAGTGCCCGCACTTCCCTAAGGCTTGGTAACTCGTGGTTTAAATTTAATCATATTTGAAATTTTAAGCTGTGCTTTCATTTTGGAAAATAACTTTCCCCAACAGCCTTAAACAAACGGAAGAAAATCGGTCACTTATCCCTATGACGCAATATTAATGCCACGTGACGTCAAGATATAAGAATAATGTAAGAAACGTAAATCATTTGCAGCTGAAAGATAAAACCCAAAATATTAAGTTAATAAAAAACTATAGGAATATCTATATATAATATTATATTGTCTTTCAGAATGCCCTTGTCAAATGCTGAACGGCAACAGAGATGGAGAGAGAAACAAAAACTTAAAAATAAAGATGCTTTTATGATGAAAGAGAGAATGAGAAAAAGAGCAGCTTATATTAGCGTGGACGGACTAACCGAAAAAGAATTGAAGAAAAGGAGAGAATCGGGCCGAAAAAGGGAACAAATGTCATATTATAGAAGAAAAGAAAGACAAAACAAAAATGTGGAAAACGTGACTGAGGTTACAGGTATCGAGACTAGATCAAGACAGAAAAATCGAAATACTAGTGGCCGAGATACTAAAAGAATAATCGTCAAGTTACCAGCGATCAAGAGGAGATACAGATGCTCACTTCAAAAAGCTTACAGAGAAATAGGCAGGTTAAAAAATGAGAATAAACGACTCAAGAAAAACAAACGAAAAATCCAAAAAAGATATGAAAGATTGGCTTCAAACCAGAAAGACAAAGAAAATAGCTATCTAGCAGATGTAAGTAGCGAAACGAACACACCGGAAGCGAATTCAGAAATAACACTTACTCCAAGACTAGGTCTAATACAGAAATGAGATGAGTCGGATTAAGTCCACGGAAATACAAAAGAATAAAAAGGAAGTTGGTGATGGCCAATGTTGTTATTGATTCTATGACCCCAACTATAAAACAGAAAAAACGGAAGTCGGATTTACACAATAAAACAATTAAATTTCATTACCTTCAGAAATATAAATGTGTTAATTATTTAAGCCAGAGATTCGGAGTAAGTAGGCGAAAGTTAAGGTATATTGAGAAAACAAGGGCCGGAAAAAGTTTAAAAGATCGACTGCAAGCACAAGTTACATCATTTCTTCAGAGAGAAGATAATTCGACAACACTACCAGGCAAGAAAGATGTAAAAGACAACAATCAGAAAATGGTCTTGACAGACTATATGCACAACTTACATCAGAAATTCAAAATTGAAAACCCGTCCATCAATATCTCCAGAGCTGCATTTTGTAAAATGAGACCACAGCATGTGCTGCTTGCATGTTTTTCTTCACGAAAAACTTGTTTATGCTCACTTCACCAAAACATGGCATTAAAACTGAAGGGAATGAGAGATCAGGGAATGCAGTGTTCACAGAATCCAGATGTATTCATTAAACAGTTTGAAGATTCAGATAATTTAAAAGAGGTCATGACCAAAACGCTTGGTGAAAATGTATGTTTTAAAGAGTGGAAAAAAGTGAAAGATGGGGACAAGTATCGATGGAAGGAGGTTAGTGAAGTATTAGAAAAAGAAGAATTTATGACGCTTATGGCAAAAGATACAGCAGCATTTAAGTCCCATGTAGAAAGAGTGCAAACACAGTATAGAGAGATAAGAAAACTCAGAGAAAATCTTCCGGAAGGTGAAATTTTGCTATGGATGGACTTCGCGGAAAATTATACTTGTTCTTCGATAGAGGAGATTCAAAGTGCCTACTGGAATGCCAGTATGGTAAGTTTACATACCATGGTTGCTTATTTTCCAGATAGCAGTGGTAAATCGCTTCAAAGCTATGTAGCAGTGTCCGACGTTTTGTCTCATAATGCAACTTCAGTTTATACTATTTTACACAAGGTTATTCCAAAAATTAAAGAAGATTATCCAGGGCTGCTTAAAATTCATTATCTGACCGATTCACCAACCAGCCAATACAGAAACAAAACTATTTTTAAAATCTTAGGGGATCATGAAAAGGTATTTAAAGTCAAAGCGCAGTGGAATTACTTGGAGTCTGGCCACGGAAAAGGCCCCTGTGACGGTCTTGGAGCAAGTGTTAAGAGATCAGCAGATATGGCGGTTAAGCAAGGGAAAGTCTCAATTCAGAATGGAAAGGAATTCTTTTTATGGGCCAATGAAACATCTAAGCAAGGAAGTAAGATAAAGTATCTGCACTATGATCAGACAGAATATGATAACTCAAAATCAAAGCTAGATCGAATGGTTGCATCTTGTCAGGCCATCGGTGGTACATTTAGGATCCATGCTGTTATTCCACTAGATGACTCCAGAATTTTAGTACGCGAAACAAGTTGCTACTGCGATTCATGTTTAGGCAACACTTCAGACAAGTGTACAGGGTGGGTTTGTAAATTTCTGTGTAAGGAAACAAAAGGAATTTCCAAAGAGTCGGGCGAACAGGGCGAAGGAGAGAAAGAACAGGAACTGGAATTAGAAAATAACGTTAATGCACCAGAGAACATAATCAATTATATACCACAGCTTGGATCATTTGTCGCTGCCGTATATTCAAATCGGTGGTATATAGGTCAAATTTCAGAAATAGATGATGACGAGGGCGAGGCACTGGTTAATTTTATGACCAAATCTGGAAAGTACTGCGATGCTTATAAATGGCCATCCAATAAAGATGAAATTTGGATACCTTATAATAAGGTTTTATTGGAAGTTGGTGAGCCAGTGCCAGCCGGAAAGTCCTCTAGGTCTTACCGATTTAACAAGTTAATTGTTGAGGCCGTAGAGGACAAATTTAAATCATTCAACTGAGATGTTTTAAGGCATTTTTGTCTTTAAAATGTTCAGTTAAAGTGTATTCAGTTGAATTTTGTCTCATTAAAAATGTTTTGCTTATGAGATGGTATTGCTTTTGTTGTTATTGAAGTGTTACTTAACGTCTCATCAGCATTTTGTTATTGAAATGTTATTTTACGTCGCATCAGCATTTTGTTATTGAACTGTTACTTAACGTCTCATCAGCATTTTGTTATTGAAATGTTATTTTACGTCTCATCAGCATTTTGTTATTGAAATGTTATTTTACGTCGCATCAGCATTTTGTTATTGAAATGAAATTTAGCGTAGCGTCAACATTTTGTAATTGAAATGTTATTTCACGGTCGCATCAGCATTTTGTTATTGAAATGTTATGTTAGGTTGCACCAGCATTTTGTTATTGAAAATTTTTAACGTCGCATCGGCATTTTTCATATATCTTCGATGAAATGAAGTTCATTAATCTCTAAGGATTAATCTTAGAACACGTATGCGTTAAATGTAAGTGTGTTTTATGGTCTGCTTTGTACTAGCGCGCACATTCAAATCGACTTTAATGTGTTTGGTCACGAGTCAATTCGTCGCACAGTTAAGCATACAACCTCCCAAGTCATATTATACTGACCAGTCGATACTTCTCTTAATACCAAGCGCCAGTCCAGAAGCAGTATCTCAAATTTTAAAATATTGTGTATGGTACGGACGAGGCTGCGTTTGAACCCATGATCCCCCGCTCTTGAGGTGGACCACCACTACTGAGCCTACGGTGGCTGTTTTCGAGATCTTGGATCCAGATTAAGATTAAATATGTACAGAGTATGATCATCTAAACTATTTAAAATCATAAACTTATATAAATACCTAAAATATTTATAAAAGTTAGTTTTGAGAATGTAAAGTAATGATAACATTAACAGTGACATTATATTCACATTTCACGTTCTTTGTGATTTCACAAAATATTACCTGACTTCCGTAACGTTAATGCAAAATGTAAAATTGTTGTTTCTTTAAGTAATTTGTGAACTGAAAAGTATACAACACAGTTTGAAGTTGTTTTGAAAACAATGTTAACATGTGAAAAACGCATATATGACAACTACTTTTTGTTGTCAAAGTTTTGAATTTATTTATATTTTAGTTTAGAATTGATGTGAAGAACACCGATACATTGGTTTATTATTATTGAAAATGAGGGATTGTCCAGTCACAACACTAATTATTGAAAATCAATTAAAAATCATCTAATTTTGAAATATAAATATAGAATTTTTACACTGAACGCATTTGGTTATATGAAGAGTACATTAACTGTGGTAAGTCCCTAACCTGACATCCGTAACGACGATTCAGTAGGGTTTACTTTATATGAGATTTGTTGCATAATGCGACGGTCCTCGTGTGTCATTTTTTAAATTCATACGACTAAATACATAAGCTTTCTTTATTTTATGGTGTTAAATGTATTAAATGATTTTCAATTTTTAACATTTTTTTATCTCGGAGTGGTACAATTTCTGGAGAATGGCTGACAAGGATCTCGATGTAGTAGAAAGCGTTCTTTGATGTAAAAGCTTATCTGCATTGCATGTGATATCAAGCACATCCAGAAAATAATAACGTCCAGACAGTTTAATCACGAGATCCATTAACACTGTAGTTGGTAGTTGTGATAAAACGTCTCGTGTAGTAGTATAAAATGTTGATATCTGGAACAAAAGACCTATTGTTTAAAGGTTATGTTTTCTATTGTTACATCGAAATTTTATCTTTTGTTTACCGAGCAGGTGATGGTCAGTAAACAATGCAAAATAAGTCAGGGGACAGCAAATTGTCCTAGTTTAATGCAGAATAGGGAAGTTGAATTGGTTAGTTTCCCTGCGGGTGTGACCCACATGACTGTGGACAGACTAGGTGCTGATACTAGAGTTATCATTAAGGATTTAACGTTGATGGTGGTAAAAGTTCTACGAGGACCATTAACCGACTGTTCAAAATTGACCACACATGCCAACACCAAAGTTTATGTTAACAGTTTTGAGTGCAAAGAGGTGCGTATACTGATCACAGAGATCCCTTTTAATACATGTATACTACGACTGGTGGTGGTTTTGAAAAATTTGCTCAACTGCAAGTTTTCCATCTGACAGAATACCGCTATGCTGGTTCGGTTAGGATCGAACTCTGGTTGGGTCTGATCAAGAATTGAACGTAGAGAGGGACCTTTTTTTTCTTGCAAAGCAAGAAACTTTTAGAACTGAAGGTTACTGTGCCCATTCATTATTCTGTAATGGTATAAATTGCTGTTGGTTTAGCAGATTCATCTACACTTGATGATTTGTTGATACAAGTGGAAATAGTCATAACTTTACCCGCACTGATCATTCACTGATAGATTCACTTGTATAAAAGCAAAGTTAACCTATGGTAACTTGTTGCATTCTTTATTCACTCATTTCCTGAAACCTCAATTAGTGTTTTTTCAAATTGCGCGGCGACGTCTCGATATAAGTGAAATAATCTTGATTAGGATGTTAAACACCATCACTCAACTAAACTCTAAGTATTTATGAAAAATACGAGTATTATATATTTATTTATATTTATTTTAACATATAAAAATACTATGCTAATAGCTCATTTACATCATTTGTCAGTTTAAACTGG
Source organism: Anadara kagoshimensis (assembly GCA_021292105.1). Taxonomy (NCBI): domain Eukaryota; kingdom Metazoa; phylum Mollusca; class Bivalvia; order Arcoida; family Arcidae; genus Anadara; species Anadara kagoshimensis. The sequence goes on along the minus strand of CM037859.1, from coordinate 41,639,255 downwards.
AAACATGATTTATTTCCAGCTGTCTCTTCCATGTCCAGCATGTCTATGTCTATTAAATTTGCAAATTAGGGTGTGGCAGTCGGTATGGGCACTCGAACTTTACAACCTATCTGGATTATGAAATGGACGACATGACGTGCATGTTAGGGTGTGTGCTGGAACGTTTCGCCCCAACTATAGAACAATTCATATTCTGAACGAAACTATACGACCTATCTCGATTATTAAATGGGCGAAATGACAATCATATTAAAAGCATAACTTACCACGCCTAAACCGGAGGTTACCATGCAAACAAAGGAGATTAAGTAGCTTCACCAGCAATAGACGGCTATCGGTCATAAAATATCAGTCGACGATTTCTTAATGTTTAAGGTTATTTTTGTCTGTACTTTGTTTGGCGTAGTATCTATGATGAACTACAAACGTCATTAATGCCATTACATATGTTTAAAAGTACCAATTTGAATCGGGTTTATCATTGTTTATATAATATCGTCTGAATGGGCGTAGTCCGTGAATGAAATCATACATTACTCTTATATAGATTAAAACACCTTGGTACAACTTGATTCATGCGTAGATTTTACCTGTGTGAAAGCGGTGCATTACAAATAATTTTTGCTCAAAGTAGAAATGATATATTGAAACTCTATTGAGCTCTTTGAATCGACTATACGTTATCGAATATCTCAAGTGTCACATCTTTCCGCATTAGGAGTAGGCTTTTGTATATGGATAGGGGTTGGCGGCGGTAACATCGAGATCATATTATTCGTCGAATGGTTCCATCATATAATCATTTTTTTCTTCTCTTTAACTGAAGTAATATTAAAAAGAATACTGTCACAATAATACTCGATTTTGGACTGAAATACGTTTTTGTCAACCGCCATTTGGTTTTCATTAATAGGTTCGTTTCAAATGCAAAACAACCACTGCGGTAGCTTAGTTGGCAGATTGCTCGCTCCCTAAGTGGGAGGTTGTGGGTTCGATCCCCGTCCGGGTCTAACCCAAGACTTGAAAGTGGGTAGTGACTGTTCTTTCGCACAGCATTCGGCATTACAAAATGAAAGCCACGGTTCTTTTTCGGATGGGAACTTGAAATAAACGAGGTCACGGTGGGCTTGGCACGCAAAAGAACCCTGCTGTATAATGCCATCAGTAGTTATACGTGACCTTTTTATGCAAGTTATTTTGCCTGAAGTCAGCACATTTGCCTAGAGTCTTAACTAGGTTTACGTCATAAAACACAGTAGACTCACCCTGACGGATGTATCGGGGGAAAATGACGTGTACGCAACAAGTACATGAATCAGACGTACGAATGTAATGCACATGGTTAATTAGAAATTTTAAATGGACTTTAATATATTTTCTTTCAATAAAAGATATTTTTCAATGTTTTTAAATTTTAAATTGTGAAATAACAATTCATGACAAGATAAAGCCAAAATCAAAGAATTTTTTTTAAGATGAATCAATTCGTCTGATGTTCCATCGTGAATAATATAACTATGTGACTTATGCTACTATTCACCTTTTCGGTGAAAAAAGGTGCGAAGTTCATATCACATCATTACTTGAGATAGCCATCGACATGTCTAACGTACGTTGCAATATTGAGTTAGGAAATCGTTGATATTGTCAAGCCACGGAATGGAAGAATTCGCCAAGAATTGATATCAGGGAATGGGACAATGAAAAATTAAATCCAACAAAGAAAGGTATTAGTTTAACCTTGATGCGTTGGAAAAATTGCGCTAGTGCAATATCAACCGTTGATGAAGCCCTCCAAAATAAAACCGATTTAAGATATCATCTGGGAGGGAATGTATATGTTAACAGTATCAAGAACGAGTCCGTGTGTCAACATTCGACAATATTGGAAACCTCCCAATGAAAAATTCAAAATGATGTGGTTCATACCAAAAAGGATATTTGTCTACGTCCAGCAGAGTATGAGAAGCTTAAAGATGTAATGAGAGTCATCGGCGATTTTGTTCCAGAGTTATCCACAGTTGTACCGTGTTTTTTACAATCTGACCATTTGAACTAACAGGGATTTCTAATGTGTGTGGAATGCAATCCCGACGAGTACCAGAATTATTAACATTAAAATACAACCAAGATACGTTATAATTAGTTATAATGTTTTATAAATTTATCTAAACATCATTCGAGAGTTAAGGACAGAGCTCTGTACCGTGTTATTTACATTCAGAACATCTGAACCAACATCGATTTTCAATTTGTCCTGATGATTTTCAGCCGGAACGATTGACCATGTACATTCATGATAGAATGCGATAAATGTTATAAGCTATTATTTTCAATAAATGTATCTAAACACTGTAATTTTGTTTGTTGAGGTAATGTTACCATCGTCTGTATGACCGCTAATTTTCTGGTACGTGGCGGTTATCTATTAATTTGATATACAGTCAAACCTGCCTTAAAGGTCACTTCTATATAAGAGCCACCTGCTTATAAAGGCCAGTAGAATTGTATCCAAATTGTTCTTTATTCATATTATTTAAACCTGTATATAACGGCCATTTTTACTGGCTCCCGTGGGTGGCCTTTATAGACAGGTTTGACTGTATTTAAATTATATAAAATATAAGTCGTAACTCTATATACAGTTTTTAATTACAAATTTATGTACAAAATCCGTTAAATATACAATATACAATAAAATTGGGGATTCGAATCCACAACGTATGTCTTCGTTTATACATGGCCGTAATATGGATCACGTCCAACTTCAATGCTGAGCATATAATATTAAAAAAACACCCTTTAAAATTATGTCCGCAAACACATTGAATAATACTGGGAAATATATACATCGGTTTATAGATTAATAATACGTATATGTTCCCAAAACAAAAAAGTCAAAGGTGGTTAGCAGGCAAAGTATTTCAAGTCAAACCTGACTATGTGATATTTTGAATAAAATCGTATCTAAGTCAGCACATTTGCCTGGAGTCTTACTGTGTGTCTCTCACACACACACACACACACACACACACACGCGCGCGCTTATTAAATAACAAACTTACCTTTTTGCATTTTAGGCAACATTTTGCCCTCAAAATGATCCTCCTTGAGGACCTTAGCTCTCTTATTGTTTCTTCTAAAGCGCGAATGTGCTCTTTCAGGAGAAACACGTCCTCCCATTCTATGGACGACTGTGAAATAAAGAAAAAAACTATCACGGTAACGTAAAAATATAACGAATTGTGGCTGTGAAATCGTGATGAAAACAAAATCAGAACCAAGTATTTATTTCGCGATTTTCATTTCATTTCATCTTGTCTCTAGAGTCAGCTTCTCTTTAGTCAGTGCTAGTTACCAGACGTCCATAACTGAAACAATAATTGCTTTGAAAAGTTTTTGTTTCAAGCTCTTGTAATTCTTTGTCGTTTGTTTCGGAAATAAAAATAGAAATTGAATTTCAAAATGGTAACTTACCACTTCCATATATGTGCTCCCTCTGGAGCTTATAATTGGTGACATGTCTGGTGACATCTCTTTAAGCAGTTTCTTTCTTGGATCTGGAAAAGTCTGAAAAAAACAGAAAAAAGCAATGTAGTTCATAAACCGGTTCGTCGTTCGTTTGGATATTAATAAAATGTTAACGAATATTTATTTATGAAATGTTAACGAATCAAATAATAAGCAATGTAGTTCATAAACGCACAGTACTAGTTCGTTTGGATATTTATGAAATGTTAATTAATTAATTTCAAGTGAATACTTACACTGTTTAATGGTGTAGAAGATGAAGCCATTATATAGACCTGTAATCAAAAACAAACATACTTATCCATTTCTTATATAACTATAACTCTGTAGTGTAGTCTCTGGTGGTGTGAAGGAAAATAATTTTGAATTTCAAAGGACAGTGTTTATACGTTTGTTAGTCAGTCACTATCCGTTGAACACAAACAAAAACAGGATGTAAATGTAGTAAAATTATACAATTCCGGAATTCATTTACCATCCCAAATAAAACTTACAAATTATACACGCATTAATCACGCATGTAATTTATAGAGGAATAATTTATATCAATAAATTATGATTCTGTCGCCAAACATCATTTTTGAAGTCCAAAGTCAACATCTATGACAATGCTTAACGCTAATTTGAAATCGCAGTAAATACAAAAATTGTCTGAATCTCTCACAGAATATGATAAAACATTATTGATTGAATGGGGTTTTCACATCCTTACTTATATCGAGACAACACTAGTATGAGGTGAAGTGAGAGAAACTTTGGCATTTGCAGTGTGTTTAGGACAATGTGCAAATAAATGTGTCAACGTAGTCTCGCTTGTTCAATCGCCTGTACTTTGCTTGTTAGATTGCTCGACTTGCTTGCTCGCTCACACTAGCCTGCTTGTCCAATCGCCAGTGCTAGCTTGCTCTGTGAAACTTGCTCGCTTGCCCAAGTGCTTTTGCTCGCTTGTCCAATCACTTGCACTTGCTTGTTTGATTGCTCGTACTTGCTTGCTCGCCCACACTAGCCTGCTTGTCCAATCGCCAGTGCTAGCTTGCTCGCTTGCCAAAACGCTTTTGCTTGCTTGTCCAATCGCTTGCACTTGCTTGTTAGATTGCTCGTACTTGCTTGCTCGTTCACACTAGCCTGCTTGTCCAATCGCCAGTGCTAGCTTGCTCGGTGAAACTTGCTCGCTTGTCCAATCGCCATTGCTAGCATGCTCGGTGAAACTTGCTCGCTTGCCATGGCTTGAATGGGGAATAAAAAAGTACTTTTTATTTTATATATGATGTGGTAAATTATAGTGATACGATCAATTTTCTTTGCGCGTTTTTTAAGAGTAATCATTGGATGAAGAAGTATAGCTGAACAGTCACATGACAAAACGGGTGTCGACTTTAAATCCATTATTATATTTTAATATTCAACTATAATTTAAAAAATTGAATTGTATCCACCTACTTACACACCCCTATCCTGATTTTTTAATTTTGTCGAAAAGAAATAAATAATACAATATGTACTATGATAAAAAAAGTTCTCAATATAACTCTTAACGCCTGCTTTAAAATTATTTTTATTTATTTATTTATTTAATTATTTATTTCTTTGAGTGCATTTTGTTAATACCCAGGGTCATCTTCGTTTATTACTACATAAGCGAAATCTTTAAATAATGAAATGATCACAACAAATTAACTACGGTCATTAGGTTATCTAACCCGCTAAGATGTGGTCACGTGTTGTTCGAATTTACATAAATGTTATCTAACCCACTAAGTGTGGTCACATAATAAGTTGACCTTTGGACTCGCTGTTATAGTTTCAGCAGCTGCTACACAATGAAGATGCTTTTAATATTTGTATTGTGTTTTGCACAGGTTGTAGTGCAGGTGCAAATAATCTTATAAGTGCATATACAATGAGCAATGTAGCGTATTTAGAAATATCTACAAAAGTGAAAAATTAATCATTATAAAGTTGTTTCTGCATGGGGATTTTGAATACTAAAATATAACATTGTCTTGAAAACAAAAGCTGCAGTGGTAATGACAATATCCTTTTAGTCTTCTACTGCGACACAGTACTTTCCCGATGAATACAAAAGAAAAAAAAATTATAACGCAAGTTTATCACGGGGAAATGCCTCAGGTGTAGAATAGTGTGGTAGATCTATTTTCTCCCTAATTACTGTCCTCCTCTGTTTTTTGCATTTCATTCTGACGCAGTAGATAGTTAAAATTATGAGAGAAGCTGAAACAAAAAATTCTGTTTCAGTTTTTGGTATGATTTTGATTTTTTCAGGCAAAACTATTATTTACTTAAAATATGTAACCCGTCTAAATTACGCCCATCTATTATTACCTCAACCAAAACAAAAAAAAAATAATGAATACATTGAAAAGAAATTAGAACTTGGGGACGGATTAAATTAAGTTAGATATACAGTATTATTAATTGTGACAGCTCCATATATTAGTAACAGGTTGGATTAATTTGTAATATTATAACATTATAACCTGCTATGGTGATGAGTATAGGGTATAACCACTTCATGTACCACGTATCTGTTTCCTATAAAAGTGAAAGAGAGAAATTTGTAGCTCTGAAAATAAAATATTTAACCACAGTCAATGTAACCAAGAACACGTCACAATATAAGCAAAATGACAGAAACAAGAAAGGTCAAACAGGTTTAAAAAACATCGTCAATAAAACCCCAACTTTTGGTAAACACTTTTGTAGGACTTACCTTTGGAATAATCAGCAGTTGGTGATTTAAAAAACTAAAATATTTATAATGTAAAATAGTACCTGAACTTTTTGGGATGTAGTTTCCGTTGTAAAATTGAACGTCAATGTGAAAGTTTTCATCTGTGTTGACGTGGGGATTTTCTCAGTTAAATATGTACGCCCGTGTGTGTGTGTGTGTGTGTGTGACTACATAAGTCCATTAAAAAAAAAATTATTGCATGCTTAATTGTGATACTTGTGATACATTCAATTTTTCCAATAACAATATGGCCCCGAGTATTCACAAAATGCACCCGAGCACATAATGTCAGATCTCCTCTTTCAATTTCCACTGTGGAAAGTATCTGTCCTGATTGTATAATCAGGATTGACGACGTAGAAAATCTGTCAAATGATATCTTCTCGACTAGTGCTAATCTTGATTGAGTTTCATCAAAAGAATAAAATGTCTCTGGTCTGTAGATACAGCGCAGCCTCACTACCTCAAACCTGCTATTTGTAACACTTTCACATGTTCTTTCATTTATTTGAAAGGGAGATAAATCGTACAGTGTTTTACCAGTTCCGAACAGGGTTTCACATAAGCGCCGCTGCAGACGTCATCCACAAGCAGAGGAAATAAAATTTATGTGGTGTAATAATACAAATGTTTACTGATTCCAAAATATCGACACCTGTCCTCAAAAACACGTGGTAGTATGTTTTCTTGAAAAAAGCATTTCCGTGATCACGACTTGTTTACATCGTTAAACTAGGTCACCAACAATCTGTCGACCTGTCCTACACATACATTTAGGAAGCGGTTGAAGTTTATATTATGCCCATACATTCAAGTAGAAGCAAATTTAGAAAGTTATTTTGCGATTCCTTTAATTGAACGGGATTGAAATTTTAGATTATTCGGTAGTAAAAATTCGGAACTGGTAAAACAACTGTACTTCACCATTAACATGAAACGGGAATATTGCGAGTGATAATCAGCAGTTAATTAAAACCCAGATTAACAGCAAATGATCCAGTTACATACAACCGTTAGAATGTACCCCCTCATAGCGACGGTAGGATCTGCAAAACTCTACTTTCTCTCTATCCGAAATGACAAAACGATCGGGTACAACTTTGTTAAATTTTAATTACCGATTGTCTTTTTCATATATTTATGACTTATTATTTTCTACCATTTAATTCAGCAATACATGGTTCGGTACATTGTTTCTTTTTCCAAAAAAAAATATATATGCATAGATCGATCCCCCCCCCCCCGAATTTTCGGTTATATTCTGTCTTGCCACAACACAATTTTCCCAACTACGCTGTACAACAGCACGACAGTGCTATGTTTATAATTATAAAGTTGTTTCCTACTGCATACTACTCAATTTAGCTTAACAAGGTTGATCGAAATGTATTTTTCTCTTACTTGCATTCTTAAAGTTTCCGGTTAGCGGTAGTATAGATCCTTATTCCAAACACATACAAGGCAGCCACATTGTGGCAAAATTCTAAACCAAACTTTTCGTATAAAGTTAAAATGTTATCCCACACTGCTAGTGGAATATTATAGTAAGTGTTATCTATTACAAATGAATATGTTAAACGTTCAGACATTCTGAACGTTTAACTTCTACTTCTAAAGGTTAAACTGAAAATTGTGATCTTATAACCGACTTTTCGTGTTAACATAGCAAAAATTTAATCACCTGAGTTCAAAGCGATCTAATTTAGATAATTATACGTCTATTGGACTAGGTATGTGTTTAATTATGTTTAATTAGTCTAGATAATTTATAAAATATTATTACAACTTTCCACTTGCTCAAACAGATATGTTAATTTTACTAATTTTATAAACGGTTGTAAAAGGTGTTCCAAAGTTTTTACTTTGCTTCTGGATTGTGATTCGGAAATGGATAAGTATGTTTGTTTTTGATTGTATTAACAATTCTCATCGTATACGTTTTACCATGAGAGTATTTATTTTAAAATATACTTTAATAGTTTATTTATGCTACAAAATTACATTAAAGATGTAACTTATAAACACATTCCAAATATCATTGTTACAGTTGTTTGTATAATATTTGTTAATTTTACTAATTTTATAAACGGTTCTCATCATATACGTTTTACCATAAGAGTATTTATTTTAAAATATACTTTAATAGTTTATTTATGCTAGCAGCATATGAGTGCGTCTACAGTCAAAACAAAGGGATCTTTTGTTGTGGACAAAAGGTCTATTGTGGGGGGGGGGGGGGCAAAGGGTCAATTTTAAATTTGAACAAACCAATCAGAAAGAGAGACGCGTGTCTAGCAGACTGCACTATGAAGACGGATTTTGAAACAGACCAATCAGAGAAGGGTAAGTGTCGTATTGACGGGAGACTACGATAGCTCCTAATCACCGACTAGGATTTTAAACGGACCAATCGGAGAAGGGCGAGTGTCTGCCAGACACATCTTATGAAAATATTCACAATTTAAATGAGCCAATCTGCATTTGCTACATCACGGTAACACATGTAGATGTAGACTACGCCTTATAACCAGAGAAAATAACAAATTCGTTTAAAAGAACCAATCATTGAAAAAATAACAAAAAAAGGTTTGATGATTTCATTGGTAAATCGTAATCAATTTTTGAAATTATAAAACAATATCAATTAAATGGTCGTGTGTATGTCTACATAACAGAGCAGCGCATAAAAGCGATAACATCTCCGTAGATAAATTTTATCAGAAAAAGGAAAAGCAGTAAGTTGCATTTTAATTTACCATTGAAACGATTAGACATAGCAAAAAGCACACACAAAAGGTGGTAGTTTTAACTATACTTGTAACAGAGTCACCGAAGTCATTCATGAAAATATACATTTATACTTTGCTAAAGGTGTATAAAATGCCAATAGATTGCCTGTAACAAGTGTGTATCTTGAACACGTCTTATTTCAGTAAATCTTAAAGTAAACATATCGTGATATTAATTTATTTGTATTCATGATCAATTCCTTTAAACGAATTTGTTATTTTCTGTGGACAGTCGTCTATGTAGTGTTTGGTTATGAATTAAAGTCATTTAAATATACATTTATATTTCACAAAAGGCTGATTTTATATAAAATGTCAATAGATTACCTGTAACAAGTGTGTATCTTGAACACGTCTTATTTCAGTAAATCTTTAAGTCAGCATATCATGATATTAATTTACATGTATTTGTATTCATGATCAAATCGTTCAAACGAATTTCTTATTTTCTGTGGACAGTCGTCTATGTAGTGTTTATTTTGAACTATTTATATAACTGCCCGGGGGCTCAGTTAGGAGAGCGTTAGATTGAAAATCTACAGGTCTCTGGTTCGATCCCAGATCGGGGCAATTTTTGTTTATTAATCATTCCCTTGTTAATGCATCCATCCATCGGTCAGCCACGTGACAAGATTAACACTTGAATATTATTACACTTTTTTATAACTGCCCGGGTAGCCCAGTTCGGAGAGCATTAAATTGAAAATCTACTGGTGTCTGGTTCGATTCCAGATCTAGACAATTTATTTTTTATTAAACATTACTTTCTTTGTGCATTTCCACGGCGAGTCCATGGGGGAATGTATTAATTTGTAATTAAACAGCAATCATTTCACTTATATCGATGTGTGCGATCCGAGCAAATAAAAAGTTTAGTGAAATAAGAAAAAAACACATTTTAACCAATATACCGGACTGATGGTATTTAAACCTAGAAAGAAAACCACCACATAACATTTAAACCTAGAAAGAAAACAACCACATAACAAACTGCGATATTCTGATTTACAACCCATTGAAATCTTCCAGTTATGAAATAAAATTGTCTTACCTGGGTTACGTTAAATCCATAATGATCCAATAAAACAAACTGTTTGAAAATTAATTAAAACGATTTTATTAATTCAACTTGTTATGTTGTCATACACTGTTATATATACTTATATGTGCCGCCATACAACTTAATTCTCATTGTAAAAACCTATGAGTGTATGCTTATGGAATAAAATGAATTGAATGTTTTAATTTTATTGACCTGCTTGTTCAAGCAATTCAGAAATGTCTTCAATCCTATTAAGGATTATTTGCAGTTGATTCTGCAATTCCTTTAACTCCTTTTTTAGTTTGTCTCTGAAAATATGAATATAAAAAAGATAAGAAACACGTGTAAACATTTTAATAAACAAATAACGTCTAAGATGTATTTTCGTAGTAGGAAACTACGGGGACTTTGTACAACGAAGTAGGCTGCTTGCAAATAAATTGTTGACTCAGGGATATTGCAAGCCTAGGCTTATCAAGGCCCTCAAAAAGTTTTATGGCCGTCATCACAGTATTGTTGATAAGTTTGATGTCTCTGTGTCCAGGATTGCCTTGGATATATTTGACGTTTCATAGTTCCATGTTCCTTTCACACAATTTTGATTACACACGTGGCGGGTGTAGCTAGCTAAACAGGAGGTGCTTACCCTTCCGGAGCACCCGGCCTCGCTTCCCTGGTGGCAGTTCACGTGTCTAACCTAACTTGTCAGTTCCAAAGTTTTTACTTTGCTTCTGGATTGTGATTCGGAAATGGATAAGTATGTTTGTTTTTGATTGATAGGTGACTGCGTAGATTGACACAAATCTACCCGATTTGTGAACTGTCTAAAGTTTTGGTTGACACCACTGTCAAAATTAGTTATAGATCGAAATAAGTAAACCCGAGTACCTCCGAGAAAATGGCGAAAAGTCAATCGACACATCTGGAATACTTACTACAAAAGACTAGTAGAATACTTACATTTTGTCATCTTCTTCGTCAGAAGATATATAGATAGTGGAGTCATCACTACAAGAAAAAATAAAATAAATTGCGTATTAATTAATCCGAGTCCGTGCTATTATTGACCAATACACTTATGTGTGTACCTGCTAAAAGAGGGGTAACTCAAAAAATATAACTGAATGAGCCAGGTGTGTGAGTACCTAATGATACAATCGTTGATATCATGATAATGCCATTCATAACTTATTCTAAAAATAATTTCAAGAAGTTTAGCAGATTAGAGGTTTCTTGGACATAATTCTGAACTGCCTAAAATAAATAAATAAAATCGACTTCATCGAATTAAAGTTGTTACTTACGATTCCCACAGAATAGACGGGGACCGGGGAGGGGGTGAAGTCCCATTTGAAATGGGACTGAACCCTGGACTTGAAAAAAGTCTACGCCGAAGGCTCTCCGGCGTTCCATCAGCGGCCGTCGAGGGCCCAGCACCTAGTGTGCTAAAAGGCGAGCTAAAAACACCGTCCCTACATAAATAAATAAATTTTTTAAATCTTTGTGACGAAATAATGTTCTAAGATCAGCTAGTGATCTTTTAAAGGCTTAATCAATCAAAATACTTCAAATTTATGTTAAAATAGAAAATGCGCGGGTTGATTCTATACTTACAAATTATATTGCATGTTTTAAACAACTAAACAACTTTCTCTATTGAAGTTCAAGAAGAGAATGACCAGTTTAAACCGAAATATTATGACGAAATAATGTTCTAAGATCAGCTAGTGATCTTTTAAAGGCTTAATCAATCAAAATACTTCAAATTTATGTTAAAATAGAAAATGCGCGGGTTGATTCTATACTTACAAATTATATTGCATGTTTTAAACAACTAAACAACTTTCTCTATTGAAGTTCAAGAAGAGAATGACCAGTTTAAACCGAAAAATTATGATTTTGCTTCGTCCAAAGGTAACAATAATCTGGGAGAATGTCCAGCTGTTTAAATGTAAACAGATTGATTTCACTTTCAAAATTATGAATTCTGATTACACAAATGGTTACTTTAACGAATTTAACTCAAAGAAAAAAACGCTACTAATTATAATTCTTAAGTATATTGACAGAAATGGTCAGTTTAACCTTGTTTACCTATCTATCTAAATTTGTAGCGTATCATTTACATCACAAATTCAGTGAACAACTGTTCCTTAAAGTAAACACCTGATTTCATGAAGAAGTTTTATTCATTCACGCTACAAAATATTTGCCATTTTTACTTGAAAACGAAATTATGATATTGTAAATAATCATTAAAAATACTCCATAACTTAACAAAATGAAGTTTGTTTTTTAAAACCGTGAGAACAACCCTTAGACCATTCATAACCGCCGTCCTTTTATACTCTGACTGGTCAGTTTTATATAATTGATAATCTATGTTAAATTAATAAAGTATTGTTCAAAATCAACCACTTTTAATTTTCACAAATAAATACAATTTTTTTTCCAGTTTTCATAAAAGAGTAAAATAATTTTCAGTGTTAGTAAAGATTTTTTTTCCATAAAAGAGAAAAAAATAATTTTTTAAGTTTTCACAAAAAGAAAAATAATTTTAAAGTTTTATTAAAATTTTTTTTTATTAATTTTATTTAAGAGAAAAATAATGTTTATAGTTTTCAAAAGTAACAATGTAAGATTTAAAGTTTTTATAAAGTGATAAGTAATAATTAAAGTTTTCCTCTATAAATTTCAGTTACCTTGGTAAAGATTAAATGATTGATTTTATGTGATGGTGACCTAAGTAATATAAACTCAGTGCATGGGTACAGTACACTTAACACTAGATAAACTCACTTACTGTCCATCTACTCGGACACGTGTAGCGGCTTCTTTTATCTGGTCAAATCCGCGCGAACACATGGATGGACTTTGATAATGTTACATAACTAATGACCACTAATTGGTCAGTTTCTGAAGGCTATCTGGCCAGCTTCCCTCAAATTGTCACAGTAGCTACCGAGAGTCATGGGTCCTGATGTGTTCTTTTTATGCACTACTGCAGAAAGTGCACCATGGTCGCAGTGCTGCACATTGGAAGAAAAAACACTAAGGTGTTCTGCCGATTAAAACAGGTTCAGGGATTGCAGTAGTGTTGTTTTGCCGGGACGTCAATATGACACAGTGTTAATTTCAAAGAAGGTGATAAGGTTGATTCTGAACAAGGACACAAAAATAAATTTACTAGTCGTCAGCACGGATATCCAGTTTTAGACCACCTGTGATGAAAACATTTCTGAAATTGAATTTGGCAACCGAATTAAGAAATGTCGCAAGTATGCCATATTTGAACATGTATGTCTTCGAGAATGGATTAATAAAATTTGTCACGAACATCAAAGCGTGTATGTGTATCAAAATTGATATTTATATTGCAGTTTTAAAAATTAAATATTAAAACACTTGCAATTTTGAATACCAAATATATGAATTTTTGTACAGCGTTCACGATAGTGAACGCGTGTACATTGTTGTCACTTTCTTCCAAGATATCGAGCTTCTTTGCTATGAAATTAAAAGATATGAGTACACCTGGAAATAGTGCGCCTGGTAAATGAGCGTGAAAGAAGTATATCTGTTTTATCGTGAGATATGTATTCTGAGACGGGTAATGCATTTGGTTACATATGCACATTTGGAATAAATTTTCGAAATACATTTCGGAATCTAGTAAAATATTGCGACTGGATGCATCTAATAATTTCTGCAATTTGGCGAACTGATCTCATGTTTACAATAAAAAGTAGTTCGAGAAGTTTGCGTCCTACGATGTAAAATCATAACTTTTTATGAAATGAACAGCAACGTCAGGTTGTTTAATTAATTCTTCGTGAAATCTACGGAAATTTAAATTTATTTTGAAGGTTATGAAAACGTATTTTGATGTTGAGGCAATTGTGTCATATTTTAAAACTGTTTATCGATTAGATTTTACTTTCGTGAAAGGGAGATAATTCGTACAGTGTTGTGTACAAATTTTAAATACAGTCGTTTTACCAGTTCCGAACAGGGTTTCATATAAGCGCTGCTGCAGACGTCATCCACAAGCAGAGGAAATAAAATTTATGTGGTGTAATAATACAAATGTTTACTGATTCCAAAATATCGACACCTGTCCTCAAAAACACGTGGTAGTATGTTTTCTTGAAAAAAGCATTTCCGTGATCACGATTTGTTTACATCGTTAAACTAGGTCACCAACAATCTGTCGACCTGTCCTGCACATACATTTAGGAAGCGGTTGAAGTTTATATTATTTAAACAATTAATGCCCATACATTCAAGTTTAAGCAAATTGAGAAAGTTATTTTGCGATTCCTTTAATTGAACGGGATTGAAATTTTAGATTATTCGGTAGTAAAAATTCGGAACTGGTAAAACAACTGTACTTCACCATTAACATGAAACGGGAATATTGTGAGTGATAATCAGCAGTTAATTAAAACCCAGATTAACAGCAAATGATCCAGTTACATACAACCGCTAGAATGTACCCGTCATAGCGACGGTAGGGTCTGCAAAACTCTACTTTCTCTCTATCCGAAATGACAAAACGATCGGGTACAACTTTTTTAAATTTTAATTACCGATTGTCTCTTTCATATATTTATGAAATTATTATTTTCTACCATTTAATTCAGCAATACATGGTTTGGTACATTGTTTCTTTTTTCAAAAAAAAAAAAACATCCGTCGGACTATGCATAGATCGAACCCCACCCAACACACCCCCCCCCCACCCCCCGCCCCGAATTTTCGGTTAAATTCTGTCTTGCCACAACACAATTTTCCCAACAACGCTGTACAACAGCACGACAGTGCTATGTTTATATTTGTTTTAGATGCTAACTACACGACTTTGAATTACAAAAAATCATCAAAGTACAGCGTACCAGAAACTGAATTCAAACGAACTACTGTAAATTTAAATGGAACTGATACATATCTGAACAGTATTTCTGAAATATATTTATCCTCTACAAAAATTTCCAAATTGCACAGTGAACACACAGTGTATTCTGAAATTACAACTAATGATGAAAAATCTTATCTTTCAGGCATATTTGACCACAAAACCTCAACGAACAGCACCTCTTTTTTCACCATGTCTGATGATACCACCGTTTCACCAACGTTTGATATCACCACTGAAACAACTTCCTCTCCTTTTCCCACGATAACAACCTCCTATTCCACCGACAAGGTGACCATTATTATTGGTATGTATAAAAATAGGACTAATTTATATAGAAATAAGACTGTAAATGTTTCGGAAGTAAAAACTGATTTGAAATATCTGGCATTTTTAAGCATTCCCTGTCTTGTAGTGATTATTATAATTGCTGTTTTTTATCATAAGAAGACGAAATAAAAAAGACCTCTACGTTTTACTGAGTATGATTTTGATATAGAAAACCCTAATGATGTAATAACTTTATACGAATCTAAAAAACGAAATATTAAGGAAATATACGTATAAGAGCTTTTTGATATTATACATAAGACGCTTTCGTTTAATAAAGTTAAAAAACTTTAAATAATTATGTAATAAATTAATATCGAGTAAATTTACTGAACACTAAGCTTCATAGCTAACCTTATTCATTGATATTTTGTAATTTATTGTATAAGACTACATGAGTTGTCCCCCTTTCATTAGCAACCTATTTAAATAATACTGTTTAGTTATTACAGAGTTTTACCATATATTTGAATGTTATTATATTTTATTATTTATTTTTGTTTAATTTTTTAATTATTACAGTTGTTCCTATCAGTATGACCACTTTTGTGTCCTTCATCATCACTATCTGCAGACATTTATGGAATAGGAATAGGTCTCCTCATCCCGAACCGCAACCTCGTCCAGCCACACCAGTTCGTCAGCCAGATCATCCAGCCACACCAGTTCGTCAGCCAGCTCGTCCTGTCACATCAGTTCGTCAGCCAGCTCGTCTAGCCACACCAGTTCCTCAGCCAGCTCGTCCTGCACCCTAAAGTTTATTTGTCCGAGAGAGAGGGTAGTGAAGGGAAACGATTTTTTTAGTATAGATTGTTACATTTGTTTAAAGTTTATTTGTCCGAGAGAGTAGTGAAATGTAATTTAGTTTAGTATAGATTGTTATATTTATCTTCAAGAGATGGTTTAATTGTCCGATACAGTTATTTATCGTTATCTATTTTATTCAAATATTGACGTTGCCCTTCCATACCGTCTTATTTGTATTAAAAAAAAAAACTTGTTGACACTGTACATTGCAATATTATATTATACATATTCAATGTATTCATTTCGTGCATTGGTTTTAATAAATAATTTAAATTGAGTTTACATTGATTTTATGTATTTCATAACTATTTCGATATTGGGGTAAATTGGTGTATTTCAAACGTAGTGATGTATTGGTGTTTTAAAAATTCTTTAACATGTAATGATGTTTTAAGTCACAGTCAAGATTCTTTCACATTGGTGTTTTACGTCACAGTCAAGATTTTTTGTATTGATGTTTTACGTCACAGTCAAGATTCTTTGTATTGGTGTTTAACGTCACAGTCAAGATTTTTACAAGGATACAAGTGATCGTGAAGAAAACCGGAGTACTATTAATACTTCGTCAGCGAACGATTTAATACGTTTCTAAAGTGATAAAAATCACAAAGTATTTTACATTAAAAAAAAATCATATCACGACATACAAAATATACATAATGAGAATGGTAATGTGTGTCGTTATCTAGATCACTTCAGATTCGTGAATAAAGTCGGACATAATGATCTTTGGACGGTCACATGTTTACATCCAGTTGGAAGGTGCATATCAAGTATATTTGTTGGACTTTGAATTGAATAGTTACATGTAGCATCGTGATTATGTGGATGATCATTGTCTTTTCTCTGTTTAGCGTCACTTTGGCGATAAAGGAGCTGCCATTACAAAGATGTAGTCGCACAACTGACGGAAGAGTTGTAAAATGTGGTATTATTCTCAAGACGATACATTTATCATCAATGATGATAAATGTATTCAACTACATGTACAAAGAATATGATTAAGAACAGAACTGATTGTAGGGAAATCACCAAATCTTAAGGCAATTATTATATCGGATGGTATTAAAGAAAAATGCAAGTTAATTAGTGCTGAAGGAATACACGTTTATATTAATAACTTATTTATTTATTCAATCACATTTTTATTATTATTTCCAGTTGTACTCATTTTAATCGTTGGTGTGATTCTAAACTGGATATCTAAAAGATACGTTGCCGTCCCAATTGGTCATGCTGTTGTACCTGCCCATGCAAATCGGAAGATGTGATTTATGATAGAGGACTTCATATGCAAGAACTTCCATTGTAATGTTTTCCATATTTTACAAGTTTAGTTAAAATACTGCAACTTATAAGAATAAACAATCCTCCTATACCAAAAGCACAACCAAATCAAGAACATCCCTTACCACCACCAGAATGTATCACCAGCACCACCACAATCAAATCAAAAACCACATCATAGGTATAACCTCAGAAACAGACAAAGAATTAATGTAAGAGCAAGAAATTAAGTACATGTAGTTTGATGAAATACAACGTCCTTATCAGTACAATATAATTTAATGTATTTTGAATCATTGAGACTATATATATATATATATATATATATATATATCAGTAAATGTGAATCTGGACTCAACTACTTAGTATTACCCATTTTACATATTCTCTCTCTAGTAAGTCAGTACATATACAAAATGTTATACAAACAGTTCCTGTCGGTACAATATAATGGAAGATAGTTTACTCTTTTTTATATAAACAGTCTCTGTCAAGTCAATACAATATAAGTTATAGTTAAGAATAACTACATGAATACTTGTTACTTGCACTGTAACATTCCAACATTTATGGTTTAGTTTCAAACTTGGTTTTAGAGTTATTTTGAGTATCCTATTTTATGTGTGGTCATTAGTCCCCTTACCAGTCATTCTCTTGTCACAATTCATAAGATACAGTAACTGCAAAGTTTAATATAATAGATGGTTGTTGATGTTCATTTATTTTGTTATTTCAAATATATCTCTTCTTTTTTCGTATCATTTACAAAATACTCAAGGTTGATAGTCAATATTACAATTTGAAATATACTCTTTTGCCATGTTTATATCACTATAAATACTCAGGGTTTAGAGGGTTGATAATCCAATGTTTAGCCACTACCTCTTCAAAGTTAATCCTAATGGTTTTTACATTTTGAAATATAATATTTTTTGTCCTCTGTATTCCATATGGAATTAACAGTTGTAGATTTGTGTACACTACATGTTGCCAGTCTGATGTATTGGTTTAGAATAATGGATGATTTTAAAATTGTAATGTGAATTGTTATATAAATTTTTAATAATAGATGGTTGTTGATTTTTAAAAAAAAGTTTAATGTAATCTTTTAATGTAATCAGTTTATAAAAAATACAGTAACTATGCAGTATGTGAATTATTCAGAGTTATATTTATTCCTTTAGTTATGTATTTCAAAATATACCTGTTTTAAGTTATTCATATCATTTTTAAAAATACTCAGGATTGATAGTCCAATGTTTACATTTTGTTACTACTTTGTCACAGTAACTATGCACTTGTACACTTCAGGTTACCAATCTGTTGTATATAGTTTTTAGAATAATTGATGGTCATTGCTTAATGTAAATGTTAAATAAATAAATATAAATGTTAGGTTATATATAGTAGTTTGTTATGTTTATCCATTGAACATTCTAATATAACTGTCTCTCTGTCTCAGTGTGTGTGTGTGTGCGATGACTATACTTATTACGTGATATTAGTAATATATATACGGAGAGCTATTATTTCTCCTTTTTTGTCTTCTTAGTAATACAGTGCTACAATAAAATATTGATCATATTTACTCTAAACAGAAAGATAAGACAGTAATATTTTATATTTTGTATCCCATCTCACTTCCAAATAGGTTTGCTTGAGAGTCACAATTTTGTGTATGTTCATATTAATAGATTGGAATTTCCATTAGAATAACGGATAAGTACTTTTGTGTTGGATGGATAGAGCCACTCCACTGATATTTAGTGTCCGATCAGTTAAGCTGACATCCATCTAGAATAAAATGCATTATGCCTTGTGATCATGGTATATATTTTATCTTTTATCAAAACTTACCAGTGATTGGATATGGTAGAAAGATTTACCACTCTACCATCGTCTTCATCTTCATCAGTTTTTACTACTTCTGATGTTTCTGTTTGCACAGACAGGGAATTTGTCCGTAGCTGTTGATGTGTTAATATAGCATCCAGATACCGAATTGCTAGTGAAATATGCTGGATAGTTGCTCTTGCATCCATTGTTTTTTTGGATTGTACCCTCAATCTGAGAGTACGCATAAGGTAATTCAGATAATTTATAAGATATGGACCTTCCATTATATGGCGTTATAACGTGTAGTTAATTAGCAAATCAGTTATGATATTTAATGAGGGTCTGTATCCTTATAAACGAAAAAGTCTCAGATTAGACATAAAATCTTGCATAACATGGTATTACGAAATTGAAATCTTCATAAGCATTTAAAGTTTGAAAGATTTTACTGTCATTAACAGTATACATTGAAAATGTACATGCAGTTTAAACATGCATATACATATGGATTCTTACAGATGCAATATATATATATATTTAAGCTTCTTTTTAATAGAAAAACAATGCTCTCACTGTTTTTATATATTTAAAACAGGGTTTGCCTCCCGTAAGCTTCTTTATTGCTGCTATGTTTTAAAGAAAGACGTTCATTGTTCTACCGTCTCCATAAAAATGCCTACTCTCTGCTATGTGTTACAACGTTTTTCTAACCTGCTTGATACACGTATGAAAAAAGATGTCTTTGGTAAAACCTGAGGCGAATAGGAAGCTGATAAAAGCGTCAGCATCCTTCGGAAGGTCTAAATCAGTAGTGATCAATTTCTTCGGTGGATATACTTATATACATCTATATAACCAGTCGTCCAGGCTGTCTTTGGGTTGGGACGAATACAAACAGCTTATTGAACTTGCTGACAGTGAAAAGGTGGAAGAATTGGACCAACAGTTCATCAAACAGGTAATGTCATATAATAAATACTAAATACATAGTTTCACAAGCAACATAAAAGTGGCAAGTGCTATAAATAAACGATCTTACAAACTTTGAAACGTATTAATGTTAAATACATGTATTATTATTTGTATTATTTTCAGGTGAAAGAAGAGAACGTCTTGGCCGACAGAGCTGCTGAAGCAGCTTTTGCGGAAACCCTCAACTCCGCCACCACCGCCCCAGCACCAACTATAGGACAGGGTAAGAAGAGGAGGAGATTGGTTATCGATGAAGATCAGTAAATGCATGTCATTGTACCGTTTGTCACAAAGAACATTATTAGAATATTTAATCAACCGTCGTGGACAAACATATGTCCGGGATAATATAATCCAACTACCCACTAGTGTCTTATTAGACTTGTACATATTCATTAAACGCATTCATTTTTCATATTGGCTCGATATTTTGGACGTGGCTTACGTAGTAGAAGAGGTTGTGAAACAACGGTCATGTCCAAAACCTTTTGGATCTCTGTAAAAACTTGCTTGCTACAACATAATCAGGGAGTGTGGATTTTTAAATGACACGGAATGCTATAGCATATTGGACAATCTTCCAAATACCATTCTAAATGATTTAAAATCGTGCTTTCCTCAAGATGGATACTGGAAGCGTCGGATTTATTTCTGTCATAATAAAATGCGTGTCGCATGATTTGTAGTTTAACAACAATCATTTCACTCAGTATATCGACGTATGCCTGTCGAGCAAGAAACAAAAGTGTGGAATGGTAGGTAAGGTACTGATAGTGTAGAAAACCTAATTGGAAAGAGAAAACCACATTTTCATTTAACCGAACTGATGGTGTGTTAAACCTAGAAAGAAAACCACCACACAACAAATTGAGTCATGAAATGAAATTGTCTTACCTGGGTTACGTTAAATTCATAATAATCCAATTAAACAAACTATTTTTTTTTGAAAATTAATATTTAATTATTTTAACTACGAACACTTGAGTTAATCACGGTTTCAATTTTTATTGAATGTCCTGGATTCTGTTATTGATAATTTGTACTTGGGTCCTTAAATCTCTAGGCTCCTTTTTCAGCTTTTCTCTGAAAATATAAAGATAAGAAAAATCACAAACACGTGTAAAAATTTTAATAAACAAATAACTTCAAAGGTTTATTTTCTTCTGCATGAAGTCGATCGCGTAGATTTGACACCTTATAAAACATGTTAACTTTATAAAGTTTAGTTACATAATTGTCTAATTTATTTTAAGAACATAAGTTAAATGTAAATAAAGATTTTACTTCGTTCAAAACACAGATTTTTTATGGCAATAATCTGGGAGAATGACCAGTTGTTAAAATGTAAACAGATTGCTTTTCCTTTCAAAAATCTTGAATTCTAATTAAAATAAAAATGGTTTCTTTAAAGAATTTAACTTAAAGAAAATCCGCTTCTAGTTATATTCTAAAGTAAATTGACAGAAATAAAAATGTTTACCTATCTGTAGCTACATTTGTAGAGTATTATTTACATCATAAATTCATTGAGCAACTGTTCCTTAAACACATGACTTAAGGAAGAAGTTTTATTCATTTACGCTACAAAATAATTGCCATTATTATTTGAAAATGAAATTATGATATCGTAAATAATCATTAAAATGCAACAAAAATGGATTCTGTTTTCAAAACCGTGAGAAGAAACTACAGACCATTCATAACCGCCGCCCTTTTATACTCTGTCTGGTCAGTTTTATATTACTGATAATCTATTATAAATTAATAGCAAAAGATAAAGTATTGGTCAAAATCCACCACTTTTAATTTTCACAAATAAATACAATTTTTTATAGTTTTCACAAAAGAAGTTTTAGTCAAAAATAATTTTTAAAGCTTTATTTTTTTTAAGTTTTCATAAAAGAGAAACAATTTTTTTAAATTGGTCACGATGCTGCACATTGCAAAGTACAGTTGTATTAAGATGTACGTCCGAGAAGTCTAGATTTGCAGATTGCACCACCGTACTGATGCCCAACAAAGATTTAAAGCTGCTTACATTATCGCCAGAGATCCAAGACATTACAATGTCGCATTTAACGAAAATAACGGAACTGAGAGTGTCCACATACAGCCAGTTTTTTACAATCTGCGACTCCAAAATTGGGAGCATACAATTTGAAACAAAAGTCAAAACATGCGGTAAGTGATTTACAATATATTACAGAATAATATGCTCTGTCGGGAATTAACTATGTTAACACCCGAAATCCTATTTGTCTTTCAGGCGATAATTTAGAAACACCTATTCACACTTCGCACTATGAAACTTCAACGCATAGCCACTTAGAAACAACGGATCACCAGAGAACTACAGATTTAAATTAACAAGTGAACGCACAGTATATTCTTTTGAAATTACAACAAATAATGAAATATCTTATTTTCCAGGCGTATTTGACACGACCTCAACTACCAGCACTTCCTCTTGCAGCCAGTCTGATACCACCACTTCACCATCATTTGACACCTCCACTGAAACAACTGACGCATTCTCACACTCCTCGAGTATCCCCAGCATAACAGCTACCTATTCGACCAACAAGTTGACCATCATTATTGGTATGTATCAAAATGGAACTAATTTACATAGAAATATCACTGTTAATTTTTCGGAAATAAAAACCGATTTGAAATATCTGTCATTATTAAGCATTCCAATTCTCTCTTTAAACCGAAAAAGGATCAATGCGACACATGCTGTGGGCACGAGGCAGGTAATGTTAACGATGAAACGTATTCTATTCATATTAAACGAAAGGAAGAAGCACGAGACTCCAAGATTAGAGACAAAGAACGAGCCCAAATTAATAAAGATGAAATTGTTTTAACGATGGACTTGCAAAGTCTTCTACTGTGTCCTAAATTGAATGCAATTTATTTATATTACAAAACAAAGTTATGCTGTTATAACTTTACTCTTTATAACCTTGTTAACAGTGATGCTACATGCTACTTTTGGAATGAAACTGCAACAGACTTAAGCGCTAATATATTCGCCTTATGTGTAGTTGATTATCTTGAGCACCAACAGTTAGAAGGTATTAAGAATATTATACTTTACAGTGACGGATGTACCTACCAAAACAGGAACGTAACGCTTTGCAATGCTCTATTAATGGTCTCAAACAAATACCAAACACAAATTGAACAGAAGAACAGTATTTAGAACGGGGCAATACCCAAATGGAGGCCGATAGTATCCACAGCACCATTGAACAGGCTGTTAAAAAACTAAACGTATATATCCCACAACAGTATGTCGATGCTATTATAGCTGCTAGACGTCAACCGCGTCCATATGAAGTTCATTACATCAACCATACCTTTTTCAAAGATTATAGTAGTTATGATTATCTGGTACACGTGTGGGTTTCCCAGTTGTAACGGACATCCGTGCACTTAAGTATACACCTAAAGGTGATATTTGGTACAAACTCAATCATTCAGATACATATTCTAAAAAAAGTAAATCGCGCTCTGTTCCCAGACCCTTTCCTGAGGTTATTCTTCCATTATACAAGAATCCTCTTCCACTAAAGAGGACCAAATATCAACATTTGCAACAAATGAAAAATGCTATACCTTCAGATTATCATGGACTCTATGACAACTTACCTTGCTGAACTGATATAAGTTTCTTATTTTTTGCGTTTTTTACATCTACTATTGTTATGGGGATGTAGTGACTAAAATTAAGAATGTTTGGAATTGCATTTTGATATATTTGAAGACTTGTTTTTGTATTTACAGTTAAGAGATACTGATTGATTTTTGTATAAATGTTGTTTATGTTTCTGTTAGATATCCTGACTGGAATTTGTTGTTTTTTAACATTTTTAAATCAGGATTAACACCATATTGAATATGTCATCACAGTATTGTTGATAAGTTTGATGTCTCTGTGTCCAGGATTGCCTTGGATATATTTGACGTCTCATAGTTCCATGTTCCTTTCACACAATTCTGATTACACACGTGACGGGTGTAGCTAGCTAAACAGGAGGTACTTACCCTTCCGGAGCACCCGGCCTCACTTCCCTGGTGGAGGTTCACGTGTCTAACCTAACTTGTCAGTTCCAAAGTTTTTACTTTGCTTCTGGATTGTGATTCGGAAATGGATAAGTATGTTTGTTTTTGATTTTATATTCAATAAGGATTGAATATAAATTTAACATTTATATTCCATAAGGGTTGACAATACTCTAAAACATCAGGATGAAAACCATATTTAATATTTATTATATTAAATAAGGAATGACAGTAAATTGAATATTTAGATATCCTGACTGGAATTTATTATTTTTTAACATTTTTAAATGAGCAAGAGCCTCTTTGTTTAGCATAGTTTTCTCTTTTTTGTCAGAGGTACTAATGTTGAGCATCTTGATTTTTTTTGTCGCTTAAAATTTGCAATTGTCGTCTGTGCTAAGGTACTGGGGGTATTAGTTTCTTTGGATGTGTAGTTACACTTTACTTTATCATTTATGCATAATTTTGCATTTCAATACTACTTTTTATACTTCTTTAAGTTGAATTATGAAACTTACATAGACAATGTAAAATTATTAATTTTCATTATTAAAAATTACATTTCATGGCTGAATAAAATTAATGTTAAATTACATATTGTTAAATCTTGTGTTAACTAGGTTTTATTAAGAAGCAAGTTCTAACCACAACAGTGTCCATTTAATACCTCACTGGAATATAAGCCTACTTATATTTTCGTGCAGTTTAAACTTTAAACTAATAGGATCACATTTTAAACATGCTTTTATCTTTTCAAGTAAAACTGTCAAATTAAGAATAAGAAAAATAACTTCTTTACTATCAATATAGATTGATTAACAAATCATTCTGTTACATGATTACAGTCATAATTTCATAAAAACTAATACTTTTCTAAATAATAAGACAAATATTGTATAACAAAATCCCGTATTTAAAATAGTATTAAAATATAAAACCCCATAAAACTTAATTTCAAATACCCGAATTTAAGTATTGCTAACATAAATCCCCGTATCAGCAATTAATTAAGTTTAATTAAATATTTGCCAACAGAAGGACAAAACAATACCTGCTTTAGATGCTTTGTATGAAGAAGTATCTTTGTTCCAAATTTCAAGTCAAAATATTCGGAAATAAGGAATACGACAGTTTTTTGACTCTGCTGAAAATTTGCATTTTTGGACATACGGGGTTTTAGAATGTGTCATGGCTATTAATGATCATGAAACTGACGTGTACGTCTGTTATGCATATATAGGAAACACTTGCACACTAACGCACCACATGAACCTGTGTTAAGATTAATTAAACCTTGAGATTTTTTTGATCGAGTGATCTAATGAACCTGCTTACGGAAAAAGCCAGCGTCTTGGCGAGAAATACTACAGGACAGATCGAATGAGGACATTTTAAGCTCAAGATATTATCCAATGAGGATCCGAAAATGGTACCAAATGGTATGGGACGAAACGTCTTTAATTTCCAAAAGTCTACACAGCACTCATCTCATCGCCTCTGGTAAATCGGAATAACGTTTTTTTTTTTTCTTATGGCTTGCAAATTAGGGTGTGGCAGTCGGTATGGGCACTGGAACGCTTCGCCCTAACTGTATTCTCTAGTTTGTTTGTCGAAATATCAATCTGGATTATTAAATGGACGATATGGCGTGCATATTAGGGTGTGTGCTGGAACGTTTCGCCCCAACTATAGAACAATTCATATTCTAAACGAAACTTTACGACCTATCTTGATTATTAAATGGACGAAATGACAATCATATTAAGGGCATAATTTTTACCACGCCTAAACCGGATGTTACAATACAAACACAAGAGATTAAGTAGCTTCACTAGGATAGACGGCTATCGGTCATAAATTACCAGTCGACGATTTCTTATTTTGTCTGTAATTTGTTTGGCGTAGTATCTATGATAAACTACAAACGTCATTAATGCCATTACATATGTTTGAAACGGGTTTATCATTGTTTATATAATCTCGTCTGAATGTTTTAAGAATTTGCTTGCGTTTCATTTTTCCATTCAAGAACATTAGTTCCGTTGTTTTAGAGGACACATTCCCCTCCTCAAATACCTTGTTCTCATTTTTTGTCAGTTATTTGTTTATTGGCTTAATATATCAGTCATTGATCTTTAGTTTCATTGGTATTATTTCGGTATATCTACAGCTTTCTTAATGGCGTAATTTTAAAGGATGTTAAACAATAAATTTGATTAACTTTCAAATAAAAAAATGAAAAAGGAACTGCCCAAAATTATCTATGACATCCTTTGTGACTTCAATTATATTTTTATAAATATGAAAAGTTACTTACCCTCCTATTTCTTTTCTGTAAACAACCTCTTTGGAATAGTGATGCACTTGGTTGGTTTGCCATTCAGGCGTGTCGTTTTGTTAAAGGTGGAACCATTTCGACGCAAAAAATTTTCTTGTGGTTCATGCCACAACATTGGCAATGCCTACCGCTTGATAGCTAATGTGTCCCCTCTTATAATTGTTGCCTCAATGCCTTTAAGGGCCTAAAAATATACACCATATTAGCACAAGATTTAAAAAATAATGGTAAAATTTAATGTAATATAACCACTCAGGCATGACTTCAGAATCATTGTTCAACACCTTTAAAGTACCAAAGAGCAGTCACTCATACCTGTAAGACTGCAAGTTTTAAAAATCAATTATCTCCATTTTATATGTAGGCAGTATGACTACTTTAAAATATGCACACTTTCATGCCATAGCAAAAAGGCATACCTAATTTCAATAAATGTAGATCAAGGCACAATGTGTTCCAATAATTGTCAATTAAATACAATCTAGGATAGAACAGACTCTCTCAAAAGAGTAGCTCAAATAAAATTTCAATAAAATGTAGATCAAGGCACAATGTGTTCCAATAATTGTCAATTAAATACAATCTAGGATAGAACAGACTCTCTCAAAACAGTAGCTCAAAGTTTGAAATTTAGAAACCATTGTTTATGATTATGATGATAATAAGGCTGGGGGTGTTTCAAATGCAGCATTTCTATTTAACTGTTATCATTTTTGTTTCTTAGATTTTCTGGTTTAATAAAGTTTTACTTCTTAAGTATAACAATAAAAGTTGTACTTTTGCCTTAAGTATTACAATAAAAGTTCTACTTTTGCAAGTGCAAAACAGAAGGACGAAACAAAAATAAAATCAAAAAGCAATATTTGACATTTATTGTCAGTCTCAAAATTTTTCAGTGAAACATGTCGGCCAAAAGCAATTTTTTGAAGCCAGAAAATATAAAGATTAGCAATTGGCTATTTTTGTTTTGTTGACAGCACAACCCTCCCTAAGTGCAGAAGAGGCAAAAAACCCCTCTAAATATTCAAATAGCTGTATGTTTTCTACAATTTTGAAAAAAACCTTCAGTTAACATTATCAATATCAAGATATACAGAGAAAAATATTTACGAAAAAATTCAAAGACCATTTTTTATTTCTAAAAAGAACAAAATCTATTAAATATGAAAATCTGTATGTTAAAGTATGTTAATTTTATAGCTACATGTACTTACCTTCAAATCGATCTCATTAATTTGATCATCTTGTGGTACCTGGATGTTGATCTCCACAAGTGTATTTAAACTATTTTTGTAGTAAGGTATAAGACAGTTATTCAGATAACTGTTGACTCTGGCCATAATTTCTGTTCTTTCTATCAGGTGAAGAATCTGAATTTTTTTAAAGAATACAATGTTATACTAGAAAAACTGTAAGCTACAAGCTCACAAAAAATACCCCCCCCCTATAATCTAAAGGGTCAATCCAAGTTTATGTGGTGCTTATAAGATATAGTGTACAGTGTTTGATTTGCTTTGTAATGCGGCACACTTTAGACAACAGCTTAATAATTTCCAAGACAATAAAAAACTGAGATAAACATTGCTGTATAATCCGATTACTTTTTGAAGTAACTATATAACAAAAAATCACGGGAAATTGAACACCTTTGTAACAATGGGACTAAAGACTTTAAAGAATAATACTAGTTGTCATAAGATAAATAACTATTTTTGAAAAATGGATTGATTCTTGTATCTTGCCTTAAATATAATCATATGATTATATAGTATACCTTCTCTGTTATCAATAAAGGGAAAGCTATTTCCTGAATGATTCTGAGGTCGGCATCTAGCCGACTTCTCAAATTTCTCGTACAGGTAAACAGATCTTCTTCTGTTATTTCCATTATTGTTTTCATTATGGCTGGAAAGGCAGCTGAAGCGGCTTTTGCATAGCACTCTAGTTCTTTTGCTTTCCCGGGTTCTTTGGTATTATCTGTAGTTGGGATATAAATTATCAGAAGACGACTGAAGTACCTGAAAAAAAAAACAATCAAAATTACACAAACATTAGGATTTTATGACATGGTTATTGTTGGTGTCAAATTGTAATTGTATTAATCGGTAATAAAACATTAGTAATAGGAATATTCATTACAGATTTTTACGGGCATTATTGTTACACAAACTCATCCCACAAACATTATAAAGTGAACCTGTTACATTGAAAGGTTAATGACCTGTCATACATGCTTGTATTGGAATGCAAAATTGTGTCTTTTCATTTTACCCCCTGTAAAGTAGTTTGAGGGGAGTATAAAGGAAACACAGTATCTTTGTATGTTTGTCCATGTAAAATTGTTTCTGTGTCATATCTCATAATTGATTTTGATGTCTGTCATAAAGCTTTACATGAATAATCTTCAAGGTTGCAGGAACGTAACTCTTGTAGGGTTATCTGGCTCTTAAGGAAAGTTCTAGTTCATGACTTGTGTACAAACGTATACATAAGTTCCTCTTCTTACCGTCAAAATTTCATGTTAGTGCATATTTAAAGTTTATTTTAAAATTATTTAATGTGTGTGCACTAGAAACAAAACTGCATTTGGTTCTTGAAAACCAAGAGCTAAATTAGACAAACTGCATAACATACATGTAAATACAAGTGGCTAATGTTAACCCATTGGAAACAACTCATCTTTATAACTTTATATTGCACCATAAGTGCATGCAAAGAAACAGTTTTCCAATATTCGTTTTCCAATATCCATTTTGTAAATGACATCCACATAATCTACATGGACAATGTATGAAGTGTGTAAACTCTCACATAATTTACCAATGTACTATTGGTAACATAGTCTATGCAATTTAGACAGCCAAAGCGAGAATACTCTAATTCAAACTGTTATACACTATTCAATCTATGTGGTCAGGTATCACATTAACTTAATTTTCAACAGCACCTAAATTTTATGTTGAACTAACTTATCCAAAATCCTTGTTGATTTGTCATATCCTTATTATTTATACAGATCATACTTCAACAGCAAATTATGTTGTACAAAATGTCATGTAAAATACTCGGGGATTTGTTTATACAGAATATTTTATCTTGAACAGGCTTTATTATTTTATTTTTATGATTGGTAATATACACTTATTTTCAAAAGGACTTTATGTTGAACAAAATATTATACCAAATACTAGGATTTATCTAACAGATTATCAGATTATTCCATTGTCTGTTGTTATATTTGTCATTTCATTGTTAGTTTTATATTTATATCTTTATAGTGATTTTAATAAATAAAAGTTGATTTTAGTATTTAAGTGAATTCTTCAGGTATATATATTTGGAGATACATTTGCCAGAGGAAACAAAATAATAAAGGCCACGGCTAACCCCATCACATAATTGGAAATCGAGTCAACCACTGCACTCACTGAGCTACTTAAGTGTAAAAAAGTAAATTACCTCTGTTTATCTAAATAGATAAGATGGAGCACCATCTCTTGTCACTCGCCTAAGCCGAACAAACTGTAAAGTAAATAAAAAGACGACCTTATTACGGATTTGTGACAGTGCTCGGTATCTTGAATTATCTGCATTTTAGGAAGGTGTTATGTTACGTTGAGTAAAACTGCTCTATATACAATATGCATAGATTTTGAGGGATAGCAATAGCAACAACAACCTGAGATAAATAATATATCTGCAAATCAAACGTTGCGTGTAAGATTCAAACCCAAATCTGCATATAAATTGGAAGGAGAAATAAAGTAATGTATCATGCATATATATCAGATCGGAAAGTACAAATGACCAGATGGAATTATTTTAGTGCATCATTTAGCATGATACTGTTTATAAACCATCTAACTCACTCTTCACACAAACACACACACACATGCATATCCTTATGGAGATGAAAAGTGTACATACCAACTACGCTTTGGAATGCCTCTGTCAGCACGCTTAAAGTCGTAAACTGGCAGGACCAAAGGCAACTGTGATGAAGCTTCTGTATTACTTGTCGAGGTGTGACAACTGGGTACGCCAACTGTGGTGACAACTGTTGTGGCGTAGACTCTGCGTGGGACCTACTGGTCGAGGCAATTGCTACTGGACATGACAAATTTGGCGTAGATTCATGGTTGATGCCACTGGTGGAGGCAACTGCTACTGTCAAATGTGGTCTTTGTTCAAGTCTTGACTGCGCAATTTCAACTGGATATGGCAAATTTGGCATAAATTCATGGCTGATGCCACTGGTCGAGGCAACTCCCACTGGATATGACAAATGTGATCTTTGTTCAAGGTTGGACTGCACTGTCATCGTTGTATATGACGTTCTAGCTGGTAATAAGTTGACTTCAGATGCTTCACTCACTGTTTACGACGGTTCGCGTTTTGGTCTAATTAGCCCATTTATTTGATTCTCCGTCTGATTCCCCTTGGATGGCTTATTAGATGTTCTTTCTCTTAACTGAGTAGTCGTCTGTGTTCCCCTGGAATTGGGATTTCCCCTCACTAATTTTGATCTCCAAATAATGCATGATGAAATGGATCATTCCCAGTACTGTTTTTGTGTCCATTAGTTAATTTCTGCTTTAGTATACGCATCATACAACCAAGTAATGTAACAATTGTTTGAATATCCATTGTATTGTAATGTAAACTAAAACAGAATAGTACAGTTACGATTGAGAGTAAAAATGAAAATGTTGATTTAGTTTGATTGTGACTGGTTTCACACCCCACCGATGGGAAAGTGTTATATTATTTTTTCTAATTATCATACTAGTTTTAGACAATACTCCATTGTTAGAAGGAGGTCTGTATAATCAAGGTTAAAATTGTATTGACACTCATGCGATACGCACTTTCCGTTAGTCATGTAATTGCAACGTCGTGTTAGAGTAAAAATTCTACCCGGTATAATATTTCCTACTTGTCCGAACAGATTAACAACACCCTAGATTTTGTCATTTATCGGCACTCTACCTACCAATGTTAATTAGAATTCTCTCTCTCTCTCGTATAGTTGGTCAGTTTAGTGGTCATAAAAATGAACCCTTTACTGTCGTAAATTGAGAGAGAGAGAGATGACACTGTTTTCTATGCATTTTGTTAGATCTTTCCCGTCCTTATAAACCTAGTTATTATTTTTTTTTTAAACATTACTTTGTTTATGCATTCCGATGGTAAGTCCATGGGAAATGTTTTAAAAGTTGAATCTCATGCGTTTCGCATAATTCGTTTACCAGCAATCATTTCACTTATATCGATGTGTGCGGTCCGAGAAAATAACAAAAGTGTTTAGTGACATAAGAAAAACGATTGGAAAGAGAAAACCACATTTTAACTAATATACCGGACTGGTGGTATTTAAACCTATAAAGAACACAACATACCAGAGTTTCGCACACTAGAAACTGCAATATTCTGATTTACAAGTCACTAAACTTTTCCAGTTGTGTAATGAAATAGTCTTACCTGCGTTACGTTTAATCCATAATAATCCAATAAAACAAACTATTTTTTGAAAATTAATATTTAATTTAAGTAAAACATACTTTTTGCCCCCCGCCGCAACGCGGAGCGGGGACATAGAAATGCCGTGTGTCCGTCCGTCACACTTTTTTGTAAGCGCTCTCATGCCTACAAATTTTGACGGATTTTCATTAAATTTATACCAAATGTTTATACCACTAATACCTCGGTCAAGTTCGAAAATCAGCATTGGTCGGTACTCTTTGTTGGAGTTATTGGACTTTGACTACAATAATGACTCTGTTTTATCCAAAACTTGACCTTGTAAGCGCTCTCATGCCTACAAAATTTGACGGATTTTCATTAAATTTATACCAAATGTTTATACCACCAATACTTTGGTCAAGTTCGAAAATCAGCAATGGTCGATACTTTTTGTTGGAGTTATGGGACTTTGACTACAATTATCACTCCGTTTTATTCAAAACTTGAAATGCCGGGCGTCCGTCCGTCCGTGTGTCCGTCCGTCACACTTTTTTGTAAGCGCTCTCATGCCTACAAATTTTGACGGATTTAAGCGCTCTCATAATTGTCCCGTGCATTTTAGATAAACTTCTATATGTTAATAGGTATTTGTTTGATTTTAGATTGTAGTATTTTGGATATATTTGTGACAGGAAAAATAGAAAAAAGAGGGGTGGTGGGGTTAAAAAAATTTCCTCCCGACCTCCCCACACATTTAATTCTGGAACAGCCCTGAATGTTTGAAAATATTGCAATTTCATATACAGTATACTAGTATACTGCCTGAGCGGCAGGGGACCCAGGAATTCTATTCTTGTTACATTTTATTGTTTATTGTCCTACTTGTTTAAGCTGGGCAACAATGTCTTCAATTCTGTTTTAAATTATATTGAACTGCTTCTGCAGTTCTTGTAACTCTTTTCTTCAGCTTTTCTCTGAAATTATAAAGATAAGAAACCATAAACACGTGTAAATATTTTAATATTCAAATAACATCTAAGGTGATTTTTCGTAGGAGGTAACTGCGTAGATTTGATACTCGATTTGTTAACTTTATAAACTTTGGTTGACATTACAGTTAAAATCGATTGTATTTTATAAGAACATAATTTATAGGTCGAAATAAATAAACCCGAGTACCTCCGAAAAATATAAACACGTGAATTGACACAACTAGAATACTGATTACAAAACTAAAGACTAGTAGAATACTTACATTTGGTCATCGTTTCTTCATCCGATAAAATATAGATAGTGGAGTCATTACTACAAGATAACATAAAATAAATTGCGTATTAACACGAGTTCGTGCTATTGACCAATACACTTATGTGTGACCTGATAAAAGAGGGGTAATTAAAAAATATAACAGAATAAGCCAAGTGTACAGGCACTTAATGATACAATCGCTAGCAATCTGACAGATACCACAATAATAACATAATTTAGTCTTAAAAATCGTTTCAAGAAGTTTAGCAGAGAATAAATGTTTCTAAACTACCTAAAATAAATAAAATAGACTTCATCGATTTAAAGTTGTTATATAGCAAGTGTTACTTAAGGCCCTGTTACACGGTAAAACTTGATTTATACATCAAAGTTTATAAACCTTAAGGTGTATGTTCCTTGGGTATGTTACACAGTAAATCAAGCTGTATACAGAACAGGTAAAATCTTTAAGTTAATTACCCTTTAACAATAGTAAATTTTGACATTTCCCGCCAACATGGAGTATGAAGATAATATCGAGGGGTGCATGCAAAAAGGTCGTAACACCATAGAACTTAATTCTGAGATAAATGACTTTAAAAGTTTAGAGCTTTAAATCAAATCATCAAATATTTGTGAGAAAAAATCTTTTGTATTTTTTAAAAATATGATAATTCATAAATATTTTTGATTAATGACAACAAACATTTAATTAAAGCTGTTAATTAGGTTTTAAGTTTATAAGAGGTTTTTGCAGTGAAGTTTGTGTTCTTATTTTTCTGCAAAAAGGACGTAACATGCGATAAGATGTTTTTGCAGTACACTTAATGTGCATTTCTGATATGTAAAAGGGTTGTAAAAATGTATTAATGACTGTTAAAATTATTTTGCAGGTTTGATAAATGAAAAAAAGTAAACATTTAAAGTAAAAAAAACGATTTATATTTTGGTTATAACTTTTGAAATACACTTTATGGTGTGAAAATAAGTTTTGTTCAATAGATTAACTCATAGGTACAAACCTGATGGTGATAAATCCAATTATTATGTTACACCACAATAATCCTCACAATGAATAATTAACCAATAAACATTATACACATTCAACAGTCATAAAAGTGAATTTGAAATGTTATAAATCGAAAGATCATTACAATTCTAAAACACAAATGATTTCTCTATATTCAATTGTAAGAATATGTGCGCGTCCAATTCATTCATCATCAGTGTCACAGTCACTTTCCTCAGCATCAGGCTCTGGTAAAATATCAGATGAGGAGCTGGAAGTTGGAAGTTTGGCATAAAAGTCTTTATGTTCCTCTGGTATAATTCCAGTGGCAAATAAGGACATCAAATCTGCTTTCTTTTCCTGTGATATTGGAAGTTTTTGGGTGTACTTAAACTGGAGGTCAAAATTATCAACAGTATATGGTCTTCCACGTCTACCTGATGACATAACCTTGATGGTTTGGAATTGCTCCTGGTCAAAGCTATACTTTACAAATATTTCTTCTGGGCTCTCTTTCATAAATCTTATCCATTTAAGTTTCAGCCAGTTTACTTTAACACCTTTGTTGTCAACCTTCATATTCTTGCAACATTTTTTGGTGAAATCTTTAAAATCTAAAATATCTGTGTACTTTAAAGGCACTACAGTGTATGGTTTTTGTTTTCTAGCAAGCCGCATTGTAGCATCATAATGACTTGGAACATAAATGGAGACAAGACTCTTGGCATGTTCTATTGCAGAATGCATGGAATCACACTCCATTTGCGTGTGGCCAGATTCTAAAAATTTCTGATCAAGAACTTGTAATGTTGGTGTTTAATTATACTATACAAGAGAGTAGCTGCTATGAATTGATTTCGATTTTGTCCTCCACATGAATCTGACCATAAAACAGCGTGTTTTGTTGTTTGTGGCAAAGATTTTAAGTGCAAATGAAGACAGGTTCCTATTTCACACGACCCTCTTTTCCCTTCTGTTTCATTCCAAACATAACAGCTGGCTGCTTTGTCTCCAAGAGAATATAGTGATAGATTATAACATGCCAACTTTCGTTTGTAATACAGTTGGCTAACCAAAGTACATGGACAAGTCAGAACAGCTTGCATGTCAAAGGTAGCTGAATAATAGCTTTTATTTTTCAATGCAGCATCTTTGTCTTTTTGTTTTTCTTCTCTAGCATGGATCTTTCTCCCTTGGTGTTCATCAAACTGATGTTGAGCCTCTGCTGTAACATTTTCACAATTCTTGAATTTTTCACAGTGTTGACATTGGTCTTTTTTTGGCTTGTGAAATGATAAATTATACTCTGTGTTGAATATTTTCCTGTATATCCTGTTGCTAGCTGCATTTGTTCCCTCTTCATCACATTTTTCTTTGTATAAATTATACATTTTGCGAATGTTTAGGTCATGTCCAAGAAATTTTCTTTTTGTATCCCTTCGCGTATAATGAGGATCAACAGCAGGGAATGATTCTATGTGTTTCCGAATGCCTTGAAGTGTTTCGTCAGGGGTTTTGTTTCTAGGAACTGATTTTCCTCTCTTTTCTGTTGAAGCAAAAATACCACCCTCACTGTTAGTAGTATATATAGCACATTTCGAGGTGGGAGACTGGAGCAGGAGCAAACCTGAATGCCCTTGATGACCCTTGATGACGTCAGATGTCCCTTGACCTACATAGGGAATTGGCAATAACCTTGACCTACATAGGGATTTGACCTCATCCTACCTATTGGTCCTTGACCTACATTGTCCCTAACACATATGACCTTGATTAAGTTTGAGATAACCTTGACCTTATTGTGAAGATATATAAAAGGGAAGATTTTCCAACACAATTAATTCCAAGTACTTACTGATCTACACTGTTTCTCAAGGTAAGTCGAAATATGACAATAATTGAATATATTAAAACATGTACTTACAGCTTGACTAACAACCAGTCTTCTAACTTTTGGAGTGCCATACCTTCTCAAGTTGAAATATGACAAAACAATCTACCCCCGAAAGAAACAAGAGTTCAGCATTCATATTTAAACTGAATCTCAAGTTTGAGGGTAAATATTTTTTGTCTTATTTTTTTTTTTTTTTTTTTTTTATTTTATTTAACAGTTGGAGCCGTAGCTCCAACATAATCTCCGTCTCCCTCCTCTCTATTTCTTCATGTAATTCCTTAATTTTTGATCTGAAATAATAAATAGAACAAAATAGTTGACTTGAAGAAACAAATACCAACCACATGCTTGAAAACTGAACGTTTAATGGTATATATTTAAACGTAAAAATAAAATGAACACCAATAACTAGACTCAAACAAGTAGACGTTGTTATGATATTAATAATATTATTCAGTAGAAACCTAACAAATAGTTGTCTCATATAATGAACAAATTTGTTTTAACATTTTTTTTTTAAAAAAATGTGAATTCATGAAAATAATACTTACGGTTTTACGGTAAGGCGTTCCTCCAGCCTTTCCCTTTTTGCTGGAGGACTGAAAAAGAATTAAAAGTTGAGTAATTTTACATTCAAGATGAATATCGAGACAATCAGTTCTGGGAAATAGTGAAAGTAACCATCGTCCTTCAACAAGCGAACTAACACTTTCTTGGATATAGCGAACCTAGGCGGTGAGAGACACTGTATGCCTACACTTTAACCCACTCGATCACGGAGGCAACGGCGATAAAATTTGAATATAACATCATCGCAGTGAATTTTCACTTGCGTTTAAAAGTTGATTTATTTTTCCTTACCAATTTTAGAACAATGAAAATAACACACACACACACACACATTTCAGCCAAATACTTACATTTCAAAATTTGGCCTGTGCCCCTCTGGCCTGGGGCCTAACACCACCTTTTTTTGGGTGGACTTGGGTATTTTCTGAAAAAAAACGGGGAAAAAATTAACATAAGCTTCCACACACAAATTTATTTACAAATACCAATTACGTGAAAGATAGATCCAGAATATATACAGTTAATTATTGATACACAAACATGCATACTATGTAAAAATCAAATTGATTTGAAACACAGTTCCAGAATGCAAAATGTACATAAACAAGCAATGTATAAATATCAAAATTGTCTAAAATACAGATCAAGAATGTAAAAATTATTTTCTTATTAATGCATACGCATAGAATGTATTGCACACATACAACATGTAAAATTATTGAACTTACTTTTTTTCTAATAAATTTTTCAAAATGGGCCCCTGCGATGGGGCCCCCTGAGCTGCCGTATGCAGCTCCTGCGGTTTAGAGGGACCTGGGAGCACGTCCCAGGCCTCACTCGTACTTTCATATTGAAAGTACGACAACGACCTACAAATAAATGAATACCAGTTTATAACATGATAAAGATTATTTCATGTCCTTATCAGCTATTCTGCCGTATGCAGCTCCTGCGGTTTAGAGGGACCTGGGAGCACGTCCCAGGCCTCACTCGTACTTTCATATTGAAAGTACGACAACGACCTACAAATAAATGAATACCAGTTTATAACATGATAAAGATTATTTCATGTCCTTATCAGCTATTCTAAAATCTATTATTGCACAAGATAAAGTTTAACAGTTTTTGTAATAGTATGAGGTATTTAAAAAAACATAAGATCATCAGCTACACTAAAGCTACCTTAAAATTAAATTCTTGTTTCTTGCAATTGTTTAATGTTTCAAAATTAATTGATTTGAAAGCAAAAAAAAAATTCTTGCTCAGATAAATTAAAACAAATGATTAAAATTGCCTTCAGAAATGTTCAGTATTAAAAACTAACAGCAATTTTACCCCCCAATAAATAATAAATAAATAAATAAAAAAATAAAATAAAATACTTACAAATCTGAATTGAAGTCTTCATCCATTGTTTGAACTTTCCACTCTAACGAAATGCTTTTATACCATGTTTCAAGGACAGAGCGTTGCTGTTATTTTGTTTACATCAGCAAAAGTATGACCCTGGCCCACAAAAAACTTAAATTTTCATGCTAACAGGGCGTTTTACACCATGAATGAAAACTATATTTACATCAGCAACAATAATTAGTTGTCCTTGATCCACAAAATAGTTGCATCAAACCACTTGAAATGTAATACGTGCGTCCATCAGCACAAAGTTAAATTGTAATTATGAACATGTGTAGGGGAGGAGGGGGGGGGGTGAAAAAACTTTGACATTACAATTCGCTCAGTAAAGTATAACTTCACGAGCGAATACAAAATTTTGATTATACATTAAAAATAATTTTAAACTTCATTACTAAAACTCAAGTACAAAGTCATTATAAATTTACACTTACATATCCAAATAGACA
This sequence comes from Anadara kagoshimensis, assembly GCA_021292105.1. NCBI lineage: Eukaryota > Metazoa > Mollusca > Bivalvia > Arcoida > Arcidae > Anadara > Anadara kagoshimensis. The sequence continues at coordinate 41,600,539 of CM037859.1, read as the reverse complement.
TGTTAATAAATGTATATATTATATTGGTGCATTATGTATTTAGATATACAACACAAGTAGACTTAGTTTGATTCTCTATTGTATTCATAATGATAAAACGCTGTTCAATAAAATCTGACACGTTTTAATATTTCAGACTTATTACTATTAACTAAGCAATTTTTTTTCTGGATTTGTCATATCATGAAACGAGGGGTGGAATTTTGTAACATATAACAAGAAAGTGCTATTTAATGAAGGTTGCGTGCACGTTTTGTTTATATGGCGAGATTTCGACTAGAGAACAATGTTCTTGACTCAGAACATCTCGCCCGAAGACACTCCTAATTAAACATGATTTAGTTCCTTGATATACCATGACTTTCAGCAAAGAATGATTTATATATTAAAAAAAATAAACTTTCAAATGAAGTCAGGTGAAGGAATTCTCCCTTACGGTATAAATAAATGCATTTTATTGAATTTTGCATTTTTTGAGGGAGAGTTTGACATGTTAAATCGTATGCGTTTAAGTTAATGACACATCAAACTACGCAACGCATACGAGTTTCGTTTCTCTTCATCATTGAATCACATCCTGAATAAAAACTCATAGTTATAGTAAAAGTAGAGTATGGATTATTCTGCATGATTCCTTATTCTTAAGTCCATGTGGTTTTATGACCCAAGTAATTAACCTTTAGTTATATAAAATATATAGCCGAAAGTATAATTTTGAAATACTAGAAAATATTTATTTTATGTAATTTCTAATATCATTACAAAAGTCGACTGGTTTTAAAGATAATAATAAGATACTACTCTTAATCTTATTTATATAAAGTGCACATCATAACGTATTATGATTTGAACTTTTCTTCATTCATATTGTTAAAGTCATACATTTAGTACGTTTTAACAAGTGTGTCGAATGCAGATAAACTGACATGCGTGTTTATTTTTTTAGATACAAACATAACAGAAAAAATACTTAATACAGACATAGATTTACACAGAAAAGATATTATATACAGGCATAGATTTAAATTGAAAAAAAATGGTATGTGATAGTCGTGAGAACATTTTCAAGGTTACAACATTAAACATCGTAAACCATATTGAAATGACCGTTTTCAAGGTTACATTTACTAATTATTAAACAATAAGTAGTTGTTATAAAATATATCACTAAATCGACCTTAAACTGTTAGAAGTATTAGGTAAGATGTAATGATAAACAAACACTTTACCTACTTGAAACCACTTAACAAATCGAGATTAACATCACTACCGTATTCAAGGTGTGGTAAGATGAAATGTAATGATAAACAAACACTCTACCTACTTGAAACCACTTAACAAATCGAGATTAACATCACTGTCGTATTCAAGTTTAAAAAGGCCAACTTAAGCTGTACCGTATGTAAGCTAAAAACGAGAAATAAATTAATTGAAAATACTTTCGTCGATATTTCTTTTCAAAATGTAACTCTACTATATTAAACTTGATAACTGATTGAGTTTTTTTTTTTTTAAACACTGTATTGAATAAATCCCTGTAATTTCGTTTTAGATGATATTTACTTGCGAATGGTGTGGGTTTAAAGTCAATGACTTTCAGGAATACATACAACATCATGAAATGCACCAGAATCTGAATACATTTGATGGATTAGTAAGTTATATTTTTAAAAAAAAGTAATCATAAAGGCGCAGTTTTAAAATCAGTGACTAACGTGAACATTTAAACATCGTAAATTGCACCAAAGTCTAAATACGTTTGGATAGTTATCTTGAAAACTAAGTGACAGAATACAAAGCTATTTGCTAAATTATGGCGAGTGGATATCGAAATGTAAACATTTATTTGAAACTGAAAATAAATACCGCACAAGACAACCAGTAGAAAGGAAAATTAAGCTTGAATTTGAGAATGTCCCATTGTATGAATTTTCTTTTAAATGATACATAATCTTTAAGTCTATTATTTGTAGCCAAAAGATCACGGAAAACGATTTGATGTAACCAAATGTTCTGTTTGTGGGAGTATATTGAAAACTTCTGTGATAATGCAACACAAACAGTTACATGTTGTGAAAGATTGTTACCAGGTAATTTCAAAAAAGAAAAAGGATATTATGAATACTTCCCCCTGTCGTAGTGGTACATAAAATAACTGTAACTCTTGTGTCAACGAAGAAAAAAACATAAATACCTATATATATCTAGTATATGGCAGTTTTACAGCAATGTCAATGCACTTTAAAGTTTTGTATTCAGTCAACAAATAAGCACATCCGATATCATGTTAACACGTTGTTTTTTTTTTGGGGGGGGGTTGTCGATAAGTAGTATAGGGGATGCGTTACATGCAATGATAATTTTTTTGTTTTTTAATTTCAGCAGAAAGAAACTAACATGTTTGAACAGAGGAAACTTCAACATACACTTCATCGCTTCAGATGTAAACACTGTGGTAAATTCTATAGAACAAAATTTAATCTGAACAGGCATGTCCAGTCAGCACATATGGGACTGGGTTTTCCTTGCAGTCAGTGTAATAAAGTCTTCACAAGATTATCACACAGAGATCAACACCAACGAAATTGTCAAGGGGACGAATTCATATGTGGAACATGTGGTAAAAAATGTTCTTCAGCCGGTGGATTGAAATTACATGCAATAACATGAAACTCCGCATGCACGGATATACCAGATAAATGACAACATAGACTCACCTACACATGAAACGTTTGCAAATCCCCAGATAAACCATGAAAATGACAGTTTACACGTGCCTACGATAACACATGAAACTCCGTGCAATGCATCTCAACAAATAGAAAACCACCAGACTGCTACTCATTCATACAATGTACGAACACGTACGTTCAGGTGCCACAAGTGTAGCAGTTCATTTCCAAACAGACGTCGGTTATATTTACATGATCGACAAGAGCACAGTCAAGTTGGAGAAGGTTTAAGATCACATCCTTGGGGACAAGACTCAGCACCTTGGGAAAAACAAGATGGTTCTGTCGATGAAGAACTGAAAACCGTATACAATGCCAATTCATCCTTAATTTTAGCACAACACGACCTCGGACCTGTGCGCTCAATATACAATTTTCCAATTGACAATACCATCAGTTTAAATCGTCTCATCCGCTTTGCCAGTGAAATTTATGATCAGGAGGACAGAAGTTTTCGTTTGAACATGTCTTTTGGTATGATTCTGCAAAATAGAAGGACGGGCGAATATCGTTATTACATACCCTATGTCAACAGTAACGTGTTTGAGTCGCCAATGTTTATCTCTAATCGGTCAGATTTAAGAAGACTTTATTTACAATTGAGGAAGTGGGACATATTGACAGAACTATTACGTAACCGTCCTAATACGGAATGGATTCCAGTTCTCATGACCAATGTCCATTTTACCATTACAAGTACCAACTATGTCTTAGGAAGAGGATGTTTACCAGACTACATTCTGAAGAAGTCTATAATAGCCTTAGATAAATGTTATGGAAAGCCATACAATGACAATTTGTGTTTGTTTCGTTGTTTGGCACTACACAGGGGATATGATCCCAAAAGCTTAGAAAATGCGTCTAAGGACTATTACCAACAATGGAAAAGAGACAAAGAAACGTCAGAACCTTTTCAAGGTGTAACAATGAGGGAATTACCGGAATTCGAGTCTCTTTTTGAAGTGAATGTTGAAATATTTAGTCACGTGGACGGTATGCGACATCATTGTACGTCAATTTGTATGAAAACCATTTATCTTACATCAAAGATTTCAAACAATATGCCAAGAAATTTCAGTGTAACTTATGTCTACGACACTTCAATCATTATGGTACTTTTAAGCGCCATCGAAAAACATGCGATAACAAGACTAAATATATATATCCAGGGAAATTTTATAAGATGCCACTGACATTATTTGAGAAATTAGAACAGTTTAACATACACGTACCAGAGGAGGATAGAGTATTCCCTTGGTTTATTTGTTATGATTTCGAATCTATGTTTGAAACAGTCGATGATCATCCAACGGATTCATTAGAGTGGGTTCATAAACACGTTCCCATCAGTGTTTCCATATGTAGCAATGTACCGGATTATCGAGACTGTAAATGTATTATAGAGCCTGATCAAGATAAATTAGTGAAAGATATGTTAGAATACATGTTGACCATTGCCAAAAAAGTCGAAGAACTAGCAGAAGACAGATGGGGAAGGGTAATTAAAGCTATTTAAAAAAAGCTTAAAAGACACGATTTTGGATCGAATGCGTACTTGTCAACTATGTCAGACGAGGAAGACGAAGAGGAGGAGGAAGAAGAAGAAGAGGAGGAGGAAAATGTAAAAGAAGATGTTCCTCGGAAACAGCTGAAAAGATTATATGGTCAAATGAAAGGCTATCTCCTGCAAGTTCCAGTTTTAGGATTCAATTCCTCGAAATACGATCTCAATTTAATCAAACAAACAATAGCCAAACATCTGCATTTACATAAGACAGAAGACAACAAAGACGGCAATTTTGTGGTTAAAAAAATAATACTTATGCCTGCATATCGACACCCATTTTGAAATTTCTGGATATTTCTCAGTTTTTGAGTCCAGGTTCGTCTTATGTATCATTTCTCAAAGCATATGATGTTGAGGAAAGAAAAGGTTACTTTCCTTACGAATGGCTGGATGACGTCACTAAACTGGATTCTACTGAACTTCCACCTCATGATGCATTCTACAGCAAACTGAAACAAAAGAATATTAGCAAAGAAGAATACGATTTCTGTCAACAGATATGGCGCGAGAACAATATGAATACATTCAGAGACTTTCTGGAATGGTACAATAATTTAGATGTTGGACCTTTTGTGGTTGCAGTCGAACGACTACAAAAATTTTATTTCGACCAAACCATCGATCTGTTTAAAACTGCTATTTCCGTTCCAGGTATTGCTCGACAACTGCTGTTTAGAAGTGCTAAAGTCGAACGTGTAAACTTTGCACTGTTTGATCGCAATAATGCAGATTTATACCAAACGGTGAAGCATAATTTGGTAGGCGGGGCATCCGTCGTGTTTCATCGACATCATAAACGAAACGAGACAAGGATTCGTGGTAATAAATTATGTTTGCAGATCGAAGGATACGATGCAAATGCGCTGTACTTATGGGCCATCGATCAAGACATGCCAGTCGGTCCATTTGTAAGACGGTTTGCACACACGGGTTTTAAGCCGGAGTTGAGAGATAAATATATGTCGGCTATTTATTGGATGGAGTGGATCATGTATAAAGAGGGAATAACTATCTCACATGAACACAACACAACAATGGCTCAGAAGTTCGTGTTGGAAAGTATCCCGTCGATGGATTCCGAATGAATCAAATGGGTAAAAAAAGAGAGCCCATATGCTATCAATTTCATGGATGTTATTTTCATGGACACGAATGCGAAGTAACACGTCACGTGACTGATAAAAAGTGGCACGACAGTAAAGAAGCAAAATTAAAAAAACACAAGAGATTACTACATATTTGAAGGACAAAGGATGTATAGTGATCGAAATGTGGGAATGTCAATTTAGAGAGTACTGTAAAAAACATCCGGAAATATACCAATTTATTAATTCTAGAAGACCTGGTTTTTTCAGGACACATCGTGGAAAAGTCACAGAAACCCATATTCTAAAGGCCGTGAGAGATAACGAATTATTCGGTATGATTGAGGTCGACATCGAGGTTCCTCAGAATTGGTCAAATTCCTTTACACATCCTACAATGTCGCCTTATGAATATTTTCAAGAAATGTCTCCTCTGTTTTGCAATACGGAAATCCCGTTCGAGGCGATTGGTTCACACATGCAAGATCATGTGTTAAAACACGGACTGTCTAAAGCGCCTAGACGTTTACTGGTCGGTGGAATGAAAGCGAAACAGATTTTACTGGGTACACCTTTATTGCAATGGTACCTCAAGCATGGAATGGTGGTGACGAAGATATATCAACTGATTGAATTTCAACAAAAGCGTTGCTTCTCGAATTTTGTACAGAAGGTTAGTAATGCCAGAAGAGAAGGTGATAGGAATCCAGACACTGCCATCATAGCCGATACAATGAAAGTCATTGGAAATTCGGCATATGGGTCTATGATAATGGACAAACACAAACACCGGGACATCATTTACGTTCAAGGAGAAAACGAAACCTGTCTTAAAGTGAACGAGCCTCGTTTTAGAAAATTGGAGTGTTTAGACACGCAAGAACAATACTATGAAATCGAAATGGCCAAACGAAAGATCAGATTAGATTTACCCATTCAATTGGGATTCTTTATTTTACAATATGCCAAGCTTAGAATGTTGCAATTTTACTATGATTTCATGGACATATACGTCGATAGATCCGATTTCGAGTATTGCGAAATGGACACGGACAGCGCCTATATGGCTATTTCCGGTTCATGGAGATGAAAGAGAAGTATTTGAAAGGTTTGAACGGTTTTTGTACTGATACCATTCCAGTGGAGGCCGATGACAAGTTCCATTGGTTTCCTAGAAGGTGTTGTGCTAAACATGCAAAATTCGACAAAAGGACGCCCGGATTATTTAAGCTAGAATATCAAGGGGATGAAATTCTTGGGCTATGCTCAAAAACGTATATAGTTCGTCAAACTAAAGTACTCAAACCCACCAGTACGAGATTGACGGCTTATAAATTACTGAGGAAAGCAAAGCGATTGAAACCAAGAAATTTGACAATTAAACCGAGACTAAAGAATGAGTACAAATTCAGTTCCAAAGGAGTTTCCAAGAGATACGTGAAAACACCCATGTGTACATTTAAAAGAGTCTTAGAAACGGGACTTTGTAAATCTTCCACGAACAGAGGTTTCAGGGCAAGAAATAACACCATTTATACTTATACACAAAATCGACGTGGTTTTGGATATTTTTATTGCAAAAGAGTAGTTGGAGACGATGGATGTACGACCTCACCATTAGATATCACCCTCTGTCCAAAACCATCACATAAAGAGGAGGACGACGACGACATTAATGATTTCAATATGCAAGATATATGCTCAGGACTGTTAGAGGATTTCCAGTAAAATCACAAGTGGGATCGGTGGGAGGGTAATGCAGCCTGATCAGAAGATCAGCCGGTCACAAGCCCGGGAAAATGCAGAGTGGCCTCTTGGTGAGTATAAATATTACTTACACATTCCGTTTTCATCATTGCATGATGTATCCTTTTCCAGGTTGTACGTCAATTTCCGTTTCTGGGGCCACTTGTTCGGGCAAAACGAGTTGGGTTTTTCGTTTATTGAAACATAAAGACGAAATGTTCAAAGTCCCACCACAGAAAGTACTATACTGTTATGGAGCATATCAACCTTTATATGATCAAATGGAAAGAGAAATGCCTTTTATTATGTTTCACCAAGGACTCCCATCGGACTCCGATTTAGATCAGCTTTCGTCACCGGAACATTGTAACATAGTCGTATTAGATGATCTCATGAATGCGGTAACTTCTTCACTAGAGATGGAAAATTTATTTGTTAAGGGCATGCATCATCGTCATCTGACATTGATTTATTTGAATCAAAATTTATACTGCAAAGGTAAACATTCTCGAAGCATTAATTTGAACACGCACGTCTTAGTTATGATGAAAAATCCAAGAGATGTATCACAGTTAATGTGTCTAGCCAGGCAAGCATTTCTAGGAAAAGCTCGATTTATCATGGATGCTTTTAAAGATGCAACATCAAAACCCTACGGATATTTAGTTTTGGATTTATCACCGATGGCTGAGGAGACACATAGAGTGAGAACGGATGTTTTTTCCTTTTGAGGATACGATTGTTTATCAAAGCTTATAAATAAATCTCGAAAACATACATCATTTTCATAGTAACGAGAGTTGTTGGATAGAGCAGTCACAATGCAAAAGTCAATTTTTTGCCATACGACAGATATATGCGTTTGCTGAATGATGCAGAAAGTAATAAAGACAAAACAAATGAGGAAACAAGACAGCAAGGAACAAATACCGATGAAATAGTACATATGTTGCCGTTATCTTTGCAAAATAGAGCTACAAAATTGTTGGAATATTTGTTGAAGCACTCGGATTTACGTTGGAATGATCAAAATGAAATTGAAATCAAGGGAAATACTATTTTTGGGTCTAATATCATAGACTTGATTAAATCACTTTTAAAAGACTATAAAGACTTCCACCCAACAGGGTCGATCATTTTTCCCAATTGTTACTAGACACTAACGTTCCAAAGAGTTTGTTGTTATCGTCTAAAAGTCAAACTGGTGGTGCTCTTAAACTACCACCACCACCCGGCATACCAAAATCTACCGAAGAGAGAATTTTTACAACTCCCAGTAATCAAAAAAGACATCTTCCCGAAAGAAAATTAAAGAAACTCCCAGGATTTTCACAACTCCCGATAAACAAAAAAAGAAATCTTCCCAAAAGAAGATTACAGAAACTCCCGATAAACGGAAATCTATCCAAAAGAAGATTAAGTGGTTGAAATTATGAAATACGAAGATTATTTATCGAAGATTTATTATGATCCGTCACATCCTGCCGCTTATGCTGGACTTGATAAATTATATAAAACAGTGCGTAAAGAGGGTAAATTTGTATTAGGACGACATAAAATAAAAAACTGGTTATTGAAACAAGAGGATTATGCTGTACATAAAGAGGAGAGAACGAAATTTAAGCGTCGAAAGGTGATTGCTCCTTTTGTTGACTATCAATGGGACGTGGATACTGCAAATATGGAATTTTATGCCAAACAAAATGACGGATATAAACATTTTCTATTAGTTATTGACATTATGTCGAAATATGTATGGACTGTGGCTCTAAAAACCAGGACGGGAAAAGAGATGGTGGGTGCTTTTCAAATTATATTTGAAAGTGGAAAGAAACCGACACGTATCAGAAGTGATAAAGAGAGTGAATTCGCCAACAAAGATGTAAAGAAATACCTCAGAGACAACGACATTAGATTCTTCGTGACGCAAAATGTGGTCAAAGCATCGTATGCCGAAAGAGCCGTGAAAACGATTAAATCTAGGATACAACGTTACATGACCCGTAAACAGTCTCACCGATGGATAGATGTTTTGGATAAAATAACTCATAGCTATAACAATACTTATCACCGCACCATCAAAAGAAGTCCTGCCAGTGTAAAACCTAATGATTCCGTTCATCTATGGAAAGTTATTTACAATACCAAACCTAAAACGCTGACAAACCCAATGAAAACCAAAGCCCCAAAGAATATCAAATATTTCCGAAAATATAAATTCAAGATAGGCGATTTAGTAAGAATTTCATTTTTAAAACGAACATTCCAAAAAGAATATGATGAACGTTGGAGCAGGGAACTGTTTGTGGTAACGAAAAGATTCCTAAGAGAAGATATCCCTCAGTATAAATTGAAAGATTATGCCGGTGGCGTTATTGAAGGTACTTTTTATCAGAACCAATTAAACAAAGCCTACGAACACTACTGCTTACATTGGCCATTAACATGCCATTAAATGGAGCCATTAAAAAACCCTTAAACTTTCCCATTAAAATCCCCTTATTCAGGACGAAATTAATGCCCAAAATATGAGGCTGAACTTTGGATTCCCATTAAAAAACCATTAATTTTAAAAGATTAATGGCCATGAATATCAAGTACTTGTAATGGCCATTAACTCCCCCCCCCCAGACCAGTATTAATGGCCATTACCTTTGTTGTGGATTAATGCCCATTAAATCTGTATATGTTAATGCCCATTTTTTTTTTTTTAATTTTAATGCCTATTAAAAAAAGTTCATGGGCATTAACAAAATGGTACCAAACCCATTAATTAGTCAACCCATGAAATTGCTTATGTTAATGGCCATTAAAACCCTGTTATTCTGAACCAAATTAAGGGTTCATTTAAATTGTCATTTTAATTAATGGGCATCATATTAAGCAAACAGCTCTGGATTAATGGCCATTAACAATTTTTCCTGTGAAATTTTAATGGTAAACATAATTTTATGCCCATTAAAATTTTTAAACCCATTACAAGTTAAACTAAATTATAGCAAGGGTCCTTGGACTTGGTTATATATTATAACATTATAATATACAACAACACCTACATGCTTTACTGTTACTTTATTATATACTTCTATAAAATAAGTACTCCTATAGTATGCATATATGGTCGCGGTATTTTGTCATGTAAACAGTCTCATTTAACATGATAGGGATCCCAAACTATTGAACTATATTAAAGAAGTTCGATTTCAAGGATTAATAGCACGGGTTTTGGGTACATGTATTCTTCAATAAAACCAAATACGAAAATAAACATTTCTACTTGCATATTTGGTATTTACGGTTATGTTTTACCCATATACATCACTTAGACCATCCCATGTTTATAAAGTGTGACAAAATACCACGGACCAACTTTAAAATTTAAAAATAATATGGAAATACTTTAATTCTAATACTAAATTAAAGATTGTGTTAATCCTAGCCTTGAAAATGAAATAATCACTATACTATCAAATTATATTACTGTTGCATCCCATATTTTACTTTTAAAGAGGAGATATTTAGTGATTTTATTCTTTACAATTATAAGTATACTGTAAATCTGGAAATATTCACGTCAATTTTCCTGCAAGATTAGTCTTTTTTTGTTTTGCAAGTATTTATTCCGGAATTTGGCAACCCTACCAGTATTCTATATATTAAAACGATTAATTTACGTTACCTTATTTTCGTGTCTTAATTGGGAATTTACTTCCGTGAAAATTTCACAGTATACAGATTTTGTTATAAATTTCATGAAACTTGTCATTATTACATGTAACTCTTTACCCCATAATTATATTTTTTGACGCATTTGCTGTATTCATATAAGCTTTCTGTGGTTTCCACATGTAGTTTTTATAGAATAATGAAATCTCTAAGATATATGTTTGCATATTACAAATGAGAAACTTAATCAACAGATAAAAATGTTTTAATATAATTACATATATATTACACTGTAATTTAAACTATTTTGTTTGATACTTTTGGTGGAAAGAGCTTGGTACATTAGAGGCGACAAAAGTAGTCATTATGGATATGGTCATGGTATCAAAAATCATTGTGTGAAAAGTGTAGGAAAGCTACATGCGGAAAAGAGTTAAGGACATTACTAAGTGACCACATGAAAGATGACCCCAAATTTATGTGGTTGCCTCGGACAGGTAGCTAGGTCATTTACACAATAAAAATATAAATGATAACTTTCAACCAGAAACAAAAGCGAAAAAACACGAACAAGCAATGGATTATACCACAAAAGGAACCGATTCTGATTTGACTAGCAATGAAACATATATACAACTTACAAGGGTAGTACCAACCAATTTCAGCTTTAATATTTTTCAGGAAAAACATTTATAAACTATAATGATGAACATGCAAAATATTACATTTGAATAACTAATAAAATAATCTAACTATTAAATTTGAACAATCTAACTATTAAATTTGAAGAGCTAATTAAACAAGAGGCCCAGTAGGCCTTAATGTTCACCTGACTATGTTAGAAAATACTTGTTTATTCATTGCTCCTGTTTTGATTTGTCATTGTAACCTTGAACAATGGTCTGACAAGTTAAAATATTACCATAAATTTGTTAACCCTTCATGAGTAAATGCTATCTTATACATGAAGTGTTGTGCTTCTGTAGGCCTTTCTTCATGCCTTTCCCACTTGTCACAAGAGCACAATGAGAAAAACAAAAATTATGTGACACATTGTAACCATATGCTTGCAAATGATAGACTGTCTATTTCTCTTTTTCTAAAACAAAAAAAAAAAAACAAACCGTCTGTTAAGTGTGTCAATGAGAAACTGCAAATGTCTATTTTACAAAAACCTGAAATTCCCAGAACAAGATACTAAAGTGAAACTTGTGAAAACCCAGAAAGGGGTCATGACCACTGAAGAAGTCTGGTTTGGACAAGTGTCTGGTTAATTTGTACACACGTTACTCGTTTTTTTTTTTGGGGTTTTTTTTTTTTTTTTTTTTTTGGTTTTGTTTTTTTGAATATTTAATGCGAGAAGGCAAGAAGTTGTCTAGTGATAGATGCTGAAATTCAGTTATCAAAAGAAAAATTAATCATCAACTTGCCTGGATCTTCACATAAATGTATTTACAAAAGATATTCAAATCATTATTTTTATTTTTTTTCCTTTTTTTTTTTTGGGGGGGGGGGGGAATGTAAAGATACTTATGCTACTGTATGGACCAAATGATTAAATCACCTGTACCCTGTACTGTTGGAAAAAAAGTGACAAAGACACTTTTAACTTTTAAATAAAATTTCAGTTCTTAAAACATTTTCTCCCCTGGCATTTTTAAATATTTTTTTAATTTTTAAATACATTTTTTATGAAAATTGTCTATCTTCACAAGATACGGCAACTGGCTCCTATGAAAAATGGAAATGATGTAAATTTGATTCATTATAAAATATCCAGTATATAAATCAATATATGGGACTAGCATAAAGTACATTCTTTAAAAAATATATATATAAATCAATAGGACTAGCATAAAAAAGACTATTTAATGGCACTTTAAAAAAATATATACATGAGTATATTAAAATTGCAACAAAAGTTACAGATGCAAAGTAAAATATCTTAACATGACATTCATGAATCATTTTAAGATCAGGTGACCTTAAAACTTAACAATTTTCTGACTAGATAGTATATATAGGAGACTTGGAAGTATATACGAAAAATGGACAATACTCGAGTCGCCCACTAAAACTTAACAATTTTCTGACTAGATAGTATAGGAGTATATATAAGGACAATACTCAGTCTCCCACAAACTAATTATATAAGGGGCTTAACTCCAGAAGTCATCATTCAAAATCACTACTGTGTGAGAATATTAATTAAAAAAAAAAAAAAAAAAAACAGATGTCAGTAAAGCTGACTTATATCCAACTCCCACATACATTTTGCAGAGAAGCAGCAAAAACAAGGTTGCACTATGATGGAATAAAATTGTCTGTAAAGGGCAATAATGCTTGTTATTATACCTCACTAGATTTTTTCTACACAAATTTAAAAGCCATAAAAATGCTATATTGTTAAACCTGCTGAAACAGGACTATTGACTGGTCAAAATAGTTTCATAAACTATTGCCAGAAGTTCAAATGTCAACATCTCTTTAATCAGTTTCCACTGCAGGTTTTCAATATGTCGATTTCACTTAAACTGATAATAAATCAGACTGAATTTTTGGCCACTTATTTACTGGCTATGAGGACAATAGCAAGTTTATTGTCCCCTTGAAACCTATATACTGATAATTCCCTCCGCTTTGCATCAGAAAAATAGTAGGTTTTCTTACAATTGGGAGACAACAAACTTGCTACTGTTTTTGTAACCAGTAAATAAGTGTATAAAATTGCAGACAAATAATGGCGGAAATTAAGAGAGTTTCTGTTTTAGTAATAGAAAGATCCTATAAAGTTTTATTGTTGTGGGTTAAAAAGTTTGTGGGTTATTGCAGACAAGAATTTGTCTATGGACGGATGAACAGACAGGGTGAAACCAGAAAACCCCCAACAATTTCTTTGGCCGGGGGCATAAAAACAATTTAGGGATTTCTTTGGCAGGGGGTATAAAAACGATTTAGGGTATAAAAAATTAAAAAGAATTTAAAACAAAAATAGACTAACAACATCACTGTCACATACAGGTGACAATTGTACAATACAATCAACACTGTATAATATATTACAGTACACAATTTATATTTTCTACTGCAGCAATGCAAACCTGCAGAAACAAATAATCAAGTAACGAACTTCATATCCATACAGTACATCTCCAGTTCCAAGGAAATGCATATAATTGTCGATTTCTCAGTTTCTATGAGTATGAATGTACGACACTGATATAAATGAACAATAATCATTTTCATAGTAAATCGTGTATGACACTGATTAAATGAACAAAAAAGCATTTTTATAGTAAAAAGTGTACGACACTGATTATATAATTAAATGAACAAAAAGCACGCACGACACTGTTAAATGAACAAAAAGCATTTCCATAGTAAATCATGTATGGCACTGATTAAATGAACAATTAGCATTTTTGTAGTAAATTATGTTGTAATCAAAACATATTTGAATTACCTTTTTTTTTTTTTTTTTTTGTTTGTTTGTTTGTTTAATTTATAAAGAAATCCAGTTTTGTAAAGCTCTTTAGTGTTGGGGTTATTGAGAAATCTACTACCATCTGTAAGCCTGTTATGCATGTGATTAAACTGTTGAAGTAACCTAGAATTCAATGCACAGGTCCGACTCTGAATTTTCATATTTTTTATATTGTTTTTATTGAAATGTTTTTTATTAAATAAAGTAAAATTTAAAGGGAATGCCAGTAAAAAAAAAAAAAAAAAAAAAAAAAAAAAAAAAAGCTGCAAAGATTTTGAATTCTTGGGAATGGAGGGGATTGTTAAAATCAAAAATTTAAAATATAATTATTTTCAAAATCAGTGTTCAAATTATTCCAGTGTTATAATTATTACATGATTTACTGTACTTAGTGATTACAGGTAATTGTCCAACTGAGTTCGTAATGATGACAAAAATAAATTTTCATCTGGCAAGAATATTTTTTTCTTGCTTTCATCAAATCTTGCCAAGTGATTATTTGCTTCACAAATTTTCCAAACCAGAAAATCCATATCTGGTTCCTTTTGAATGTCCTTGTTATTTATTTTTAACATGTTATCCTTGACATGTTCCAAAACATAAAAGTCTGATCTCTTGCCATCTGTACATGTGCCATCCACAGGTATTATTCTACCCAAAGGTTGCGAACAGTTATGAACAAAAACTCCTGCATTCGAAGTTTTAAGAACACCAAGATAAAGTTCCCCTGCACTCCATTCAATAACAACAATTTCAGATTTTGTTGTCGATACTGGTTTTATTGTTGTTGTCTTTGACTTCTTTGAAGTACACTCTGGACGCGGCAAATTGCTATTTAATGATTTTCTCTTCTCACAAGAAGTTTTTGAAGACTTTTTTATTTCTGACTGTGTTTCCAGATTTTTTCCTGTTACTGGTTTGATTGCTGTTGTCTTGGGCTTTTTTAAAATACACTCTGAACTGTTACTTGATGTTCTTCTCTTTTCACCAGTAGATTTTGCAGACTGTTTCAATTGAACCAGTTCTTTTTTCCATAGAAATACTGATTTAACATTTAAGTCTTTAAAGTTTGTTACACCCTCAGTTTCCATAGGAAGCTCATTATAAGGTTCATCTGTGATGTTTTTTGACATGCTGTGTAATGCCAGTTCTACATATAATTCATCTTTCTCTCTCAGATATAATCCGACTCCCAAAAACTCTTCTCTTCTGTTAAAGATGTCTACTGTGGCCCCTGGTGTTAGAAGTTTGATATTGGTTACTGAAGTTGAAACTGAACTAGATGAAATTGAACTACTGGTAGTTGAAACAACTGAATTCAAGTTTTTATTTTTAGCAGTGTATGTGCCTGATGATGCCTTTACTAATCCTCTCTCAGTTGTTTGGGACACAGTACTGGAAGGCTGAGGCAGTTTTTTGTGACCACCTTTTGATTTTGGACTCCTTTTCCCAGTTATTTTGTCCATCAAGTATTTCCGACGATTTTGCAAATTCTCCCCAAGACGTTTCCACAACTCCTCCTTTTTATTTACTACCAAATCTGGTAATACAGAGCTAACACTGCGGGAAAAAGCTTCACGTTTTTGTTCAGAAATTTCGCACAATTTTGGACATTTTTTCCAAATATGTGCTGCCGTTGCAGCATCTTTCATGACATTGGAAAAGTATGCCTGTGCTGGAGTAGGTTTCCCTCTCTTAGGTTTTTTTTTTAATAGCTCCTCAATGGTATACTTTTCACCTTTGGATGTAGAGTTACCTGTATCAGAATCGGTGACCTTACAGTTTTTTTGTATTCGAAATTTTAAGTCAGATAAGATAAGGCTAATATCAACTTCAGCATTTTTGTTCTCAGACTCAACATTCACTTTGGTATTAGAGAAGCATTGGCAAATCTGTCGTGCTATAAATCTGTCTTTGAATTTTTCAAAAATGTCTGTAATGTCATTTTCACTAAAAACTTGCAACATTTCCAATGTTATTCCATTTTCTGAAAAATAAATATAACAAATTTAGATCTGGTTATCAATGAATATATATAAATGTTTATATATATATATATAATGAGGGGTTGGAATTCATTGTTATATCAATGAATTCCCATTTTCTAAATTTCGATACATGCATCAATACAATATCGTCAGTATCAATATTTAGCAATTAATACATGTAGGAATAAAAATGTGGTGGTTTCCCTGTCCTATTTGTTTCAAGTCAGAATTTTAGTAGTTGCCCAATACAACAAGTTCGACAGACAGACAGACAACTAAACACTATAGTCCCCTTCGGTATTTTCAGGAATAAATTTTTAAAAAAATAGTAGGCCTATCACAGCTAGAAGAAACGTTTATTCTCTAGAAAAATATAAGAATCTGACTGTTAGTCTGACAGATAAATTTGCGTCGAATTGATATTGCGTAAGTACACTGGTAATACATTACACCATCATATATAATATATGCATAGGAGGGCAAAATAACTTGGGGGGAGGGGGGAGGGTGGTTAGTTCTGGAAATTTCAGAATTCGTTAACATTAATTCGTTTTCACTTTCACGTGATTAACAATTTCTAGATTGTATTTTATATATATTGTATACCATTCAATGCATCCAAGCCTTCCCGGCTTATTCCCGTATCGTCCAAACTCATGAAATTCTTCTCCATTGTTGCCAATGATGGTGTATTCAGTTTTCGCGGTTAACTGGTTACATGAAATTGTCCAATAGTAACAAGGATTGCAAACTGGATTTTGTCTTTTTGTTCGGTACTTCTCTGAATATACCGTTCAAATCGTAAGAATTTTGAAATGATTCTGAATACTTTTAACCAATCGCTGTAGCTGTTACAGAAGCAAATTAACCCGTATTATTTATTAGTAGCTTCAACGACGACTGTCGAGATGTTCAGAATGCTATTCTAGTCATTTCGGCAGTAGGTTATTCAGCACTTGGTCGTTTAGTCATTTCGGAAAATCGTAATGAAACGATGCATTTTTTTGTTTGTTTACGAATAAATGGTACTATTTTTCTGACGCAATGGGCGAAATGGATGGTTTCAAATCAATAGTTAAAATGCGAAAGGGCAACCTTACAAAAGTGCCGAAATGACAAAATGCCGAATTGACTTTGTTGCCGCCTCAAACCGCGGTTTAAACAATTATTAAACGATGAAGAAGAGGACAGCATTTAGAACGTGTGACTGTAAAATTTGTTATGGAATGGGACTGCTTGCCGATCGAAGAACAATCCGACAGCACAAAAGAATGTATGGTGAATTTAGAGACATTTTATCTTCTGAGCCAGATGATTTTCTTTATGAAAACCAACAATCGCACGAGAAACCACATACAGAATTCGAGAGCAAGAACGATATAACCGCATGCGACGGTGATGAAGAAATCGAACTGGAAGACAATTCTGGCTCTGATCATGAGCATGTGGAGTCTAGTGATATTGAACTTTCTGACAACACTGAAGAAATTCAAAACAAGTAAGAAAAGTTTAAACTAGTAGATACTGGTTTACAAACGGGTACAAGACATTTCGGCACCCATTCGTTAAGACATTTCGGCCCCAAAATCAAGACATTTCGGCACCCGTGTCCCAAGACAATTCGGCACCAAGACATTTCGGCACCGGTATAATATTTTTTAATTCATATAATTTTGTTAATAATTGCCTACTTTGGTGTCCCCGAAACTTACGCGCTTGTGTTGTTATTTTTCGGGTACCATCAAATAGTGTTTTAAAAAACCCAAGCCTGGCCAGACAGGTATACATCGGCGATGTTTCTTTTATCTCCCGCTAGGCGAATAAATGATGAGGAAATTATATTTGAGTCTTGTTATTTTATTAATTAGAGGTCCAAATGTATAAACTTCTGAGATTTTCTACTTTTAATTTGTAGTTGAACATTAAGGTTGGCCATTTGATAAGAGGGAGAATTTACCACATTGATTAAGGTTCCACTAAAAACAGAGCCCATATTTTACTGTATTTTGAACTTTTATTTTCAGTGCGTACAGTATAAACTAGCAGTTTCTTCAGAAAATAAAAGCTTACATGCAATCGGCTAATAAATTTTGAATATGTTCGCAATTAAATTTTGTATTTGTCCCCTTCACAAAATCCGTTACCTTCTTATGCGTGACTAGATACAGAATATTTTGTGCATTGGAGACAGTCACGCGTGGTAACAAAACCGTTGTTTTCAACAGGGCGCATATACGGGCATTATTCGCTGGCATGAAGATTTTCAATTTTGGACAGAATTCCTGACGTTTTATTATCGACATTTATACAAATTTATTGTGTTTATATATATATATATATATATATATTTACTGAAATGTCTTACTTTTTGATAACTAATGGTCAAGTGCCGATTTGTCTCAAAGGTGCCGAAATGTCTTGAAACTGGTGCCGAACTGTCCATGTGCCGAAATGTCTAGAATTCTTTACAAACCCCCTAGCCTAGGCCGAAAATCCTCTGCCCCATCGACCTAATGCCATTTTATGTTGTACAGTCGACCAAACAAACCCCTATGACATTTTGGCCCTTGACAAAATTGACCCATATGATCATGAATATTGAGATGTTAACAGGGATGAAGCTTGACAGTTTTGAGTTGGTAGCCCAGTTCACTTCAGGAGAGAATTTTCAGTTGTAACAATGGCAAAACTTTTTAAATGTAGGGGCCCAGATAAATTTTTGGAGGCATGAGCTATTGGGCCCCTACTAATCTTAATCCCTGGGTATATCTATTGATATAGTGCATTAATTTTTTTCATTCCTTTTTTTTTTTACAATTTTTCGGATGTTAATACATGTATAAAAAAAGATAGATTATTTCTCAACTGTGATGGAAGTAATTCAGTTTATATATATTATATTATTTACCCTCCCTTTTAAGTTAAGAAAAGTATTTTCTTTTTGTTGACTACTGCACAGATGAAGAACCCTAATCAAAGTTTTCATGGTTTACATTTGTATATATATATTGCCTCCAATCCGTAGCTCATTTGGTAGATGTGTCCGCTTCCAGTGAAGGAATCAATCTCCAATCGGGTCAAATGAATGTTTTTCTATAATTCATAGTTTCTGCTTTCTCATCTGGTGCTTGGCATTAAGAGGATAGACAAATAGCTGGCTAACCCTGGGTCAGTATAGAATGCTAGGGAACTCATGATCAGACCCTGGACATCTCGGACCTTAGACAACTCAGACCCTGGACATCTCGGACCCAGGTCTAGTACAACTCGGACCCTGCATTATATCTGACATAGATGTACTCTAGGCTTATTTTCAGCGAAATATTTTTATCTATCAACCAATTACTCTAAATTAGAGTCATATATGACTGTACATGTCTCTAAATTTCTTTAAAGATATACAAACGGTATAAAATTAAATTTCGGCATTTTTCTTTGGTCACAAAATGCATGGAATTAATTGAATTAATGAAAACATTGTGGTGTATCATCTATTTATAACTTACAACAGTTCTGATAACAAGATACTCCATAGATGAGATTGTTTTATGTCCAGTTACATGAGCAACAAACAGCTTCAAAGTTTTTTTTTTTGAAGATAATAAAAGCTTAATGTTACATCAGTTGGTTAATCTAGTGACTAGTCATTTATACCTTCAATTCCTTTTAATATGCGATGTAATTAATCAGTTCAAGTTTGTTTACATCGACCCATATATAGTAACAACGACCAATCAGATAATATGTAAACAAATATGACATAATTTAAATGTCTACAGGTCCAAAATATTTATTTTAAATAATTCCTTAACTTTGAAAGCGTGTCATAAGAAATTTGTTAAAAGGGTGGAAAACGAATAATTTTCACCAGTGTAGAAAAATATTAAACTGTTTGAATTCTTTGGAATAACAGCAAAATACTGAAAATTACCAAATGTTGACAATAAAAAAGGACTGAATATAATATATAACTTATTAATTGTCAATAATAATAAAAATAATATAAAGCATTTATATAATTATAATTGCATAAGTTTTTCCCGCTTTATTGTCATTTTTTATCGTGTTGTTTGTTCTGAATGTTTATGCCTTGACCAATTATTATAATGTCTATAATTAAAAAACATAATGGGTCCGAGTTGTCAAAGAAAGTGTCCGAGTTGTCCAGGGTCTGAGTTGTCTAAGGTCCGAGTTGTCCTGTTCCCTCAGTATAATAGAAGGGGAGGGATAGCAATGCATGCTAATCTGAAACTGTTGTCTCTGTGAGTTAGTACCTTGAAGTCAGCATTAGTCCGCAGTAGTACAACACCCAGAAAACACAATGGCACCACATAAATGGTTTATAAAAAAATTGTTCACGTCACAAATAAGTGAAATAATCTTGATGTGATGTTGAACACCAGACATTCCAATTACATGTGTCATTTCCAGATAATCCGTTTCTAGACTGTTTTTTGCTGGAATCTGGGTGTTTTTTCTATATAACACATTCGACCCACAGGTTGATTTACTCTAATTCCAGTTCACTCTGGGTTGTTTAAACCCCATACCTAATCATAAGTACCTAAATAAAAAGTTCAAACTGACTTCATTATCCCCTCGCGCAACTAGTTGCGGAGGGGATATAGCATCGCTACTTGTATGTGTGTGTGTTTGTTAGTGTGTCCGTTACAGCTTGTGGGCAAGATTTAAAGAGAACCTTTGCACTATCCATTCTCAGCCTCCACATACTGATGTGGCATTGTAAAAAGACGAACCCTATTTATTTTCAAGTTAATCGGTGAAATATTTCTTAAAATATCGCGTTTTTCCTACCTTTAAACCCTGAAATTTTATGTACGAATTGACAATACTCACTTCCGGTAATCCACTCGGAGCTTCTCGGGTGGGCTCGTTCCTCGCACACTAACGTTTGTATGGAACGTAGCGGAAGCAGCCGAGGATTGCCGATTACTGGATTTCTAACTTTGCGTATTGTTTTATTATTGTGCGTACCTTGAGACAGTCTGTATGAATTATTCTTTGACAGTGAGTAATTGAAATAATTTGATGAACGTCGCGGTTTCATTACCATATTACCACACGTGTCTGTTAACATAATGGAATTTTTCCTGGAGTGGAGGCGCACGTAATTCTTGAAAGCTTATTATAAAGACATTTCACAAGTCTCTCAACACCGATATATTGTCATTTTCATTACGAAAAAATATTGCTTCCGTTGGAATTCTCAGATTTGATGCATATTGCATGCAACTGTGAGGTATACTCAGGTAGCTAAATTACTGAAATTTACAGCATACGTGATATGTTTCTGCTAGGAATAAGGGAAACTGCCCAATCACGTATGCATGTTTATGCCCCCGCCAATGCCCCCCCCCCCAAATGATATCCACCTAGATTTTTGTTAAAAAATTCAATTATTGTTGCAAAACATTTTAATTTCTTTACCTTATTTTAAACTTTATATAGTAATACTGGTTGCCCTTAATTACTAGATGATTGCATCTTGTTTAACGTCCCTCTTGAGAATTTTTCTCTCGTATTGAGACATTGCCATTACCGGTGAAGGGCTTCAGGAAACATTTACACATACTACTCGGACCACTTGGCTGTATATCTCCAAATTACAGTACCTCTAATATCAGACTAAATATTGCAACAATTTATATTACATGCAGGTAAAAATATATATGCCTCATTTCTCATTTATGCCTTAATAATGCATGCATATGTTCATAATATTTCCTGTCGCGAGGGGATGCTTAGCGGTGCTCTTGTTTATTTAATTTTAAGGATCACTCAACAAAAAAGGTTTTTTGCTTTTTTAAAAAGAATTGATACATATGAAGATTTCTTGAATTTTTTTACTTCCATAGAATATTTATTGTTGCATATGGGTTAAAATTTACCAGACGAGACATGATTCTACAGTTTTTTTTTTAAATGTTGACACAACAGTGTGAACATAAAACAACATTGCCATTTGCCACCTACTAGTAGTACAATTATATTATTGTTATTTTTTGTAGGAGTGCACGTGAAAGTGAGGATGAAGCATTTTTATGTGATGAGGATATAAATGATAATGAAGAAGAGTCACTCAGTGATTCAGGTGATGAAGAAAGCAGTCAGTTCTGGAGTTTCAGTTATGACAAAAAGTTATACTCATCGGGAATAGCAACTCATGTATTAAGTGGATCCGATCAAGACATGACCATTCTGCAGTGGTTGGCACTGAACTTCTTTCAATTTACATGTCATCCAGGAACCAGTAAGACAGCCTTTAGTGCAAATTTAAAAATGCAAAAGGTTTTGCAGCATAATCATAGAGACTTGCTCCCTTCTGATTATAAGGAAGCCAGGAAATGATCAATCCATATTTAATTAAAAAGGTTGTTTTTGATGCTTGTATAAATGATTGTGTAATATATCGTAATACTTCAGTCAATACTTACAACGATCTTTCAAAATGTCCAGTCTGTCAGGAAGAAAGATATTACAACAACAATGCAAAAAGGCCCGTTTCTAAAAAAAAATTTTCATACATACCACTTGGACCCAGATTGGCTCGCATTTTGGTGAGCAAATTTGGCAAAGATTGTGCAGTCTCATCCTGGTTCTGAATGTCAAATACTTGAAAAAGGAATGGATATGTGGGATATACATGACTCACCTTCATGGAGAGAACTTTACTCAAACGAAGGTCATTTTCAAGGTGACAAAATGGGATTATCATTTGCATTAGAACTTGATGGTGTTAATCCATTCCATAATATAGGTGTTATGTATTCAATGACCCCAATTATGCTAACTTTGCTCAATTTCCCAAGGCATGTTCGGAATGCATTTGGAAATATAATGTTGGTTGGAATTATTCCTGGAAGTAAACAATCTGAAGCTTCTAATCTTGACCCTTATATTGAAATCCTGGTGGATGAATTAATTTTTCTGACAGGATGTACTTCTTACAGAGAATATGAAAAAGCACCTGTACTGGTCAAAATTAAGCTTTTGTTGTATGTTTTAGATTATCCTGCTTTATCAAAAATATTCCGACAGCTTGGGAGTGGTGCATTAGCAGGTTGTCATTGGTGTCACATCCGTGGGATACACTGTAAACATTTGGACAAAGTAATTTATCTATCAAATCGCACATATCTGAAATCTGATGACCTCTTGCGGAAAGATACAACCAACTTTATTCATAAATGGGAAGAAAACGGGTAAAAGACCTCAGTTGCGGTCTAAAGCATCAGAGGTAAAATATCGTGAAGCTTTCCAGAGCGCAAAGAACAAAACCCAGGCTGCCACCATAGCCACTGCGACTGGTTGTAAGGGAAGTTATGCTCTCCTTCATTTACCTGAACATAATAGGTTAGACCAGTCTCAACCTGATGCTTGTCATACATTCAAAGATGTTGTGCAGAATATCATTCATTTAATAACTGCAAAAAACATTGATGTTAACAAAATTGTGTCAGCTGAAAGAGCATTTGGTAGGTTGTTATATGACGTGACTGATTTTCCATCTGTTGGTATTGAAAAACAAAACAGGAAACGAAAAACAAGTTCGAAGAAAAGAAACAATGAAAACACAAGTAAAATTTATGAGGCTACACCTCCATTTCTTCTGTCAAAAGATGAAATTAAAACAGCAGATGATAGAGCTGAGCTTATTAAAGTACCTGCCGGATTTGGTTTGAAGTCATCAAGATTTATTAGTAAAACAGGATCATTAAAATCACATGATTGGAAGCAGTTAGCTTCACAGGGGATTTTAAAATTTTGTTTAAGGGGAACACTTGGGCAGGAACAAAGAAAAACATTATTTAATTTGTTGGATTGCTTTGAGCTGTTATGTGCTGAAAATCAAAATTTAGATGAGCTGGAAAAACTAGAAGAGAAACTTGACCATGCTTTAGCACTCCTGGAACGGGACTTTCCTCTATCTATTCAGAACATCACAACACATATTTTGCATCATGTAATTGATGGCATCAAGCGATTTGGCCCAGTATATGGTACCTGGATGTTTGTATTTGAAAGGTTTAATTCTTGGTTTTGCAAACGTTCACTCAACATGCGTTATCCAGAATCGACTGCTGTAGAAACGTATCTCATATATGACTGGTGTAACTTCATGTTAATGTCGGGCAAACTTATGCCACACCAACATTTAATCCCTTCAAGTGGAACTCAAGCATTCATAGAGGATGACATGGAAATAGGTGCCCCAGTGCTGTTAAGTCAGCCTGTTGGTAATTCCTATCCTGTTACTTTAAGATCTAAAGCTGTTGCCAGTATTCATAAGCATTGTTGTGTTGATTTATGTCAAAACTGTGTTACAGAAAAGTACTTTTATCATCAAGAAATTCACCAAGTTACCAAACGTGTTGTGAATTATGGGTGTTCTCAAAATCAAAAGGTTTCAGATAAGTCAGTGTCATCTTATGTGTCATATGAATTACCAAAAGGACCACAATCTACCAAAGTGACGTCAGGAAAATTTGTAAACTTTGGTCAAATTCAGCATTTTATTGTTCATTCAAACACTACATCCAAAACTTATTTTGCAAATATAGTGTTTTTGATACTGCTCAGTATGATGAGGAAACTGGTCTGTGGTTTGTAAAATCTGTAGTTATTGATAAATACATTTATTTGCCAGTATGCAAGCTATCTCCTCCACTGGTTACAGC
The DNA here is from genome assembly GCA_021292105.1 of Anadara kagoshimensis. NCBI lineage: Eukaryota > Metazoa > Mollusca > Bivalvia > Arcoida > Arcidae > Anadara > Anadara kagoshimensis. The sequence continues at coordinate 41,575,572 of CM037859.1, read as the reverse complement.
ATTTGAAAATACCTTATGGTTTATCAATAGTGGAAAGAGACCATTTATAATGTAGAAAGAGTAAGTTAGGATAATTTTTTTTTTTTTCTTTTTTTCCCTTAAAGTTTATCAATTGCTGAAAATGCAAATTTACTGATATGTTTGACATGGTATTATAGAATAAAATATGACATTATGCTTTGAATCTTATCCTGATTAATATGCAATTTTGCTGTATAATATTAATAGCAAATCATTTAAACTACATCATACATGTATTAGTTTCCTATCTGTTTTGGTGTTTGAATGTATTTTAATATCAAATTAAATATCGGATGCCTTTGCTGGTGGACTGATAGTCCCAGAGGGTATCCTTAACCAAGTTACAAGTAGTCAGTACTTTGTGCTGACAGAAACTGTACTTACCAAAATTATCCATTAAAAATTTGAAAATCGTCAGTAACTAAGATTTGTTTCCTCATGATTCAAAGCACTCCTTGGCTAGAATTATAATCAAATGATTTAAGAACTTTAGGTTTACTTGTATTACATAATTTAGACAGGCTTAATATTTCTTTCAACTTTTTTACCCTTGGTGTCGCTGAGGAGGAATTAATTTCTGAAATATGTGCATATATGGCACAACTAAATTCAGCAAGTAATTTTTGCTATGATTACAAGCTTAATCACGCAATTTAAACATTAAAATGGTGAGAAGATATAAGTAAAATTAGAGTATGATAACATCACAATAGGTTTTTCAATTTTATTTTTATAGTTTTTCCTAACTAGGTATTGATTATCAGTTCTGTTTGTGGTCATTGGAAATAAACAAAACATCCACCAATGAAAGCTGTAATTTTGAGCAACCAAACATTTGTGACTTAATCTGTAAATGCTAGAGACAATATCTCTCTTCCATGCCACAAGCCACAAGTGTGCAAAACACTCCAATTTAAACCAGTCTTGATCTGTAATATATTGTAATATATTGTATTATGATGTAATAGGAAATAGTGACAGTTACTATTACCAGCCTTGAGCAAGGGGTTTTATTTAAAACACTGTTTCCTCAGTCAGTTTATTTGAACTGTTAAGTTGTAATGATTAATGAACATGTAACAAGTTATATAAATTGTCCACTAGATTTAAATCCAATACATATGCATATTACTTAAAAGCATAAGTTGAAGTAATGGCCATTAATTTTCCAATGAACTATATAGAAAATTAAAATCTCTGATTTATAAGAAATTAATGCCCATGAATGTGAAAATTAATGGGCATTTGCCATGAACAGGAAAATCAATTGGTAAAGCTAGCGAAAAACAACTTTGAATACTGAAGAAACCAACTTTTAATGGGTGTATAAACCCATTAAAAACTTTTTTTTTTAGCAATTTTTGTTCTTGGCCATTAATCATGAAAATAATGGCCATTAAAATGGCCATTAATTTACTTTATTTCTAAATCTAATGGGTATTGCAACCCATTAAGGATACATGTGAAAGTTTATGGTCATTGTTAAAATGTTATTAATGGGTTAACCCATTATCAATTACAAACATTAATGGGTAATGGTAAAAATTTAATGGGGTAAGGCTAAACCATTAACATTTTAGATTCCAAAATTAATGGGGAAAAGTAATGGGTGTGTTGATATTAAGGGGAGTTTAATGGCATATTAATGGTTTGTTAATGGGTATTGCTAGCAGTAGTGGAACAAGATGTGTATCTAATAGACAAGGTAATCAAAACACGTGGTAAAGGTAGAAACAAACAATATTTGATTCGTTGGAAAAGATGGGGTCCAAAATACGATTCATGGTTGGGAGAAGAGGCGTTTAGGGGTATAAATACGGAAACCGGCACATTCAAAACGTCATAATTCATCAAGATGAACATTCGACTAGTTCTGCGATCTACAGACAGTAAAGCACTCTATCCAGAAAACCAAGCCTATTGTTTCAGAGTACATCTACCTCGGCCACTACAGTGTTTAGGATATTGGAGTATAAGTTTATTGGAATTTACCTATAAGGGGGATATAACTCAACCGGAATTGTTTGTGTATTCCAACTTGTGTGACGATACTATAGTCGGCGAAAGGGAAGTACCCCTACTACGTAGAGTGTATATGGAAAAACAAGGAAATCAGATTTATTCGCTGCCATATAAAGTACCATTGAGGATAGGCGTTTTTCAAGACGTCCACGTATATATAAAGGATCATCAACATCAAACCGCTTCATTTCTT